>OX352294.1:32075726-32508226 GCA_947086415.1 Pammene aurita
CGAATTTATCTTCACGGAGTATGCTCACGAAGAAATCATAAACATCTGCGCAACTAAATATTTAAAATATTAAATCCCCCACCACAATTATAAGTATTATAACAACGCCATCTAATACATTAACAAGACTTTTGTTAAATAAAACACAGTCAATGATCGAGTTTTTCACTAGAAGGCAGCACCATGGTGAGAGGTCTAGCAGTCATAATCGTGTTTTTTTTTTTAATTAATGGCTTTTACTCCTCGCCTATTTTAGCGAGGTGAATTCTGCCAATATCAAGGTACACTTAGGATTTTATTCATTTTCGTAAAATAAAATATAAGCAACGTTGTTCGGTTAAGGCCTTGTTGATTGTAAAGTGATAGCCTCCTTACAAACACGTGGGTGGCCGGGACCCCGGATAACCGTTTGTTCAACTAAAGGGTGGTTACTCGCGTTTTGGGACTAATTTTTCATTAGCTGCACACTCGTTCGTTAGATCACCGCACAATAAGCTATCAATATGAACTACGTAAATGAGCAAAAAACAAAAAACTATTCCAAAGACGATGCAGCCATCTTGAAGCTCAAACGATTATCCTAATCGTGTTTAATCTTTTTGACGTGATAACGTCTTTAAAATCGTTTTAGTCGGGTGACATGTTCAGAAACTTGTGTCACACCAAAACCTCACGAGCGCGATCGCAGGTATAACGAGAGAGAGACGGACCGATCTCCCGTCTCATCTCGAGCGCTGCCAGTCATTCCGTGAAACTTGTCACGCGGAATCCTCACGAGCGGAGGCTGGCATAGCGTTCGAGTGAGTGGACCGATCTTCCGTCTCTCTCACTCTAGCGGCATACAAACGAATGGAGATTTTCTCGTGCGGTTAAGTTTTCGTTGAATGTTTAATCTAAGATGTAATTTAAAATTTGAAAAAATTGTTATCTTCATTAATTCCTTACTTCCCAAAAACTTATATCACCAATAAGACGTTATCACGTAAACATCTCGATCGTACACCTACTTTACAAACAACCAATTTTTTTTTTTGATTGGTGGATTTTGAACAGCTGCTGTCAAAAAGACCTCTTCGTCACGGTGCTGCCACCTAGTGAAAACCTCGATAGTGGAAACCCTCATTCGGTTCATCTCTTTGAGAGCTAGGTTAATTGACATAGTACAGTCAGCAGCAGAAGTAGCTAAAGCCTGACCAGAAATATATGATCACGCGCCATGTTCCGGAATTTCATTGGAACTAATTTCTTACACTGGCAATAATTTTAATGACAGGATGATATGCATGTGTGAGTGCATGTGATAGGCTGTCACTGTCATTGAGGCGGTTTACTTAAATAATAATAAACTGTTGAATATTAAATAATAAACGGCAGAAAATTCCCAAAATTATGCATAGTCAGGAGCGAAACATTGTAGATAGTGTATACACGGTGCCCGTGAGCATTGCGAGAGATTTTAACCACGCATTTCTGAGGTCAAAAGAATGAAAAAACATTGTATGACTTTTGTTGTAAAACGCCAAAAAAAAATTATTTTTTTTACTTTTTTTTTCACTTTTTTTGAATGCTGTTCTACATAAAAAGTAAATGTCATTAGAAAAAAGTAACGGAAAAAGTAAATTGCTACATTTTTTCTCGTAAAAACTAGTCCATGCAGAGTGTTTCTTAGGTCTTTGATATCAGTCAATAAGAGATGTCTAGACTATGCCCCATACCGGTGAGATCGCCATCAAAAAATCTTTTTACACTGAGAAACAATTCAAAATGCAATTTTTTGTAAGTAGTATTTACTCTGAAACTATGGCGAATTTCGAAAAAGTTTAAAGGACATTTTGTTCTCTAAATATGATAATGAATACACTGTTAAAGTCTCTCGCAATGCTCACGGGCACCGTGTATAATAAACTGCTGTAAGTAATACGCTCGGGAAATTAAACTTTTTCGCTGTGAAACATTTTC
Source organism: Pammene aurita (assembly GCA_947086415.1). NCBI lineage: Eukaryota > Metazoa > Arthropoda > Insecta > Lepidoptera > Tortricidae > Pammene > Pammene aurita. The sequence goes on from OX352294.1 coordinate 32,077,686, forward strand.
AAATTAACATCAGAGCTGACAGGTAAACAAATCAAGATGTCACCATACTATAGAGAACTGAACTGTGGCCATATACATGAGAATAATAGCGCCCTCTTGACAATAATCATAGGTCAGGCTTTAAGCGGGTGAGGTGTCCAGAATGACCTTCACACGCTCTTAAATATTCTCTTAATAATAAAGTGGTGTCAAGCTCATTTGGAACACCTCACCTGCTTAGCTACTTCTGCTGCTGACTGTACACGACTATATAAAGTTTAATTAAATCTAAATCATGAGAGTAGGTATACAGGGTGGAGTCAAAGAAGTGATTTTGTTAGTTTTCATTAATTAGTCGCTCCCGTAAAACATACAAATACATATTCTTATGGGTCAATCTTACACAAATTGAGCTATACCCATAGTAAACACAATAAAGCATGTGTTTCGGGTATATGTATATAGGTTATAGGTTAACGCGGGCTGTTTTCCGCAACTCGACATCTGTATATTGCGCCTATTTTGCGTGCTGTGGGTATATGTATATAGACAACGATGTATTGAACTGTGGCAAATTTAATATGCATAGCATACATTTAAACTAATGTAGCGTCAGAAGTGCTGTACGTGAACAAGTAGTAATACTTAAAAACTTACAATTTTATGTAAAGTTCAAGGACTCTTCGTGGTGTTACAAAAATACTGGTGATACTTTTGTTATCGTATTCTAATACGATACTTTCCTACTTCTAAGTAGGAAAAAGTAAAATATAGCATATTTTGGATAGTACACGCCGTCCTAGCAGGCCAACCATCCCTACTACTTTTTATGAGTACGAATCGAATTTATTTCTTCTGGTTTGGCCCCGTTGATTAGTGGGCACTAGTCACTAGCACCAAACCAGAAAAAAACCGGATGACCGGTATTATTGTTCCACCCTGTATATTAAGCTCCTGAAATTCAGGCAGCTGACTAACTTAGTCACCAAATCGACGCCCATACTACTTTCCATTACCATGCAAATGTCTATGTAAATGACGTTACAACTTCTATAAGCGCTTGTGAAATGCATATTTTAATGACTTACGAGTATGTGAGTTGCGCAGATTTGTTTAATACCGCCGATGTGATACTTGAATCTTATATGGAACATTAAAATGTGGAATCTAGGCCAATAAATTAGGAAAACTATAGCTACGGCCTCAGTGGTACCTATATAATAAAAGCTAGTACTAGGTGACAAGATTTTAAATATTAACTAACAATGAATGCGCAATACGCATTTATTTGGTCAAGAAGTTGTATAACTTAGTTTCGTTTTCGTACAATATTATAAAATTTTATCAATAACTGCTTTATCGTAAAAGGGAAATCCCAACAAAAAACCAACTTATTTTAATATAGAGAGAGATAAGATTTTTTATCGCATCGTGGTACAGTCGCCATCAGATATATCGAAGCGACCAAGGTGGTCACAAATATCTGAACAACGCCTCTATTGTCAAGGTGATAAAGTGCATGTTCAGATATTTTTGAGTACATTGGCCGCTCCGATATATTTGATGGCGAATGTACTTATTTTTGGTACAATCGCCATCAAATATATCGAAGGGGCCAACGTGGTCACAAGTATCTGAACAACGTCTCTATTGTAAAGGGGATAAAGTGCAAGTTCAGATATTGTTTACTACCCTGGTCGAATCGATATATTTGATGGCGACTGTACAGTTCACAGTACTGATAAGGTGGGTAGGCAGTTATAACAATATAGGTTATTTTAAAGTGGTATTAAAGTGGGGTGTTTACCGTATACATTTGTGTTATTAAGGCTACCGATATTAAAATCGACTTGCGGAATCGTTGGAGTTTAAAATCGTATACAATGTTGCACATTTATACTTAACCATATACAAAGTAATTATAAAAAGAGTAGTTATATTGGTGAATGTTTACGTGACCAAGAGTTTGGCAACAAGATAACTGTTGCGTGCGGACATCAAGCCAGCCGCGATGTCTCGAGATTGCACTTATTATAAAATGTGGAGCGGATCGCCAATGGCATGCTTGTTAAGGCGAAGTGGTACTAGAGTTTTGTAAGAATGTAAACCTGTTTAGGTAATAATGTAATGTTAGTTTAGAACAAATAAGTAACAAAGTTTAACGAATAAAGGTCTTAGGCCACCAATTTGGAGTTAACTTATGACATCAAAAAAAATTTTGTACCGAAGAGGCTTTAGTACCGTAGACCATATCCATACGCTCCGTCAGGTTATACAGAAGACTGAGGAGTATAACCTGCCCCTCTGCTTAGCGTTCGTGGACTACGAGAAAGCCTTCGACTCGATCGAAACCTGGGCAGTACTACAATCTCTCCAGAGGTGCCAAGTGGACTATCGCTATATCGAAGTGCTGAAGTGTTTGTACGAGAACGCCACTATGTCAGTCCGACTCCAGGACCAGAACTTGAAGCCTATTCCGTTGCAGCGGGGAGTCAGGCAAGGAGATGTTATTTCTCCTAAACTGTTTACCGCTGCACTGGAGGATGTTTTCAAGACTCTGGACTGGAGAAGGCTAGGCATCAACATAAACGGCGATCATCACTCACCTTCGGTTTGCTGACGATATAGTAGTCTTGGCTGAGACCACGGAGGATTTGAGTACGATGCTCGATGACCTCAGTAAACCAACCACCAACTCCCGTTACAAACGGAGACTTTACACTCGAAGTTGTGGACGATTATATATACTTAGGACATACTGTCCAGTTAGATAGATCCAACTTCGAGAAAGAGGTCAATCGACGAATCCGACTCGGTTGGGCAGCGTTCGGGAAGCTACGGCACATCTTTCTGTCCAATATTCCGCAGTGTCTCAAGACGAAAGTCTTTGACCAGTGTGTGTTGCCAGTGATGACATATGGTACTGAAACGTGGTCGCTTACAATGGGCCTCATAAGAAAGCTCAAAGTCACCCAAAGGGCAATGGAGAGGGCTATGGTTGGAGTCTCTCTGCGTGATCGCATCAGAAATGAGGCCATCCGCAGCAGAACCAAAGTAACCGATATAGCCCCCCGAATCGCTAAACTAAAGTGGCAGTGGGCGGGGCACATTGCTCGTAGAACCGATGGCCGTTGGGGCGGAAAGTTTCTCGAGTGGCGACCACGAACCGGAAGGCGCAGCGTGGGTAGACCCCCCGCAAGGTGGACTGATGACCTGGTGAAGGTCGCGGGAGTCCGCTGGATGCGGGTGGCGTAGGACTGGTCATTGTGGCACTCTTTGGGGGAGGCCTATGTCCAGCAGTGGACGACTTTCGGCTGATATGATGATCAAAAAAAATTAAACAAAAAAGAAACGACTTCACTTAGCATCCACCTTTCCAACAGCAAATACTTGAGCTGCTGTAAAAAATACTCAAATCACTATACGTGTGCCTATAATAGTAGAAGAGTTCCCTGGATTTCTCCAAGATCCCATCATCAGATCCTGACATGGTTACAACGGGACCAACTGTGAAAGTATACTCTTTCACAGTTGGTCCCATTGTAACCAACAAATAATACCGGTCCAGCCGTCTTCGAATAATCGGTGAACACACATAAAAGAAATATATAGCAAAAAAAAAATAAAGATCCCGACGAATTGATAACCTCCTCCTTCGAAATATTGAAGTGGGTTGAAAATATCAAAAATTACTATTCTTTAAAGTATTGTGCTTGTTCATATGTATAGTATACATAATATATAAACACGTCATCAGAGTTACTTACTTCTTTTTTTGGTTCTTGCATGATTACAAAATGGAGGAGAAGGGGGAGGCCTTAGCCCAGCAGTGAACACTAATACAGGCTAATTAAAAAAAAACATGATATTGGCGTATTATACTTTTAGATAATAACTAGTTTGGTACTACAGTATAAGTATCAATATTACATCTTCTATTGTATCGTGTGTGTTACTACAAGATATGTCATAGATGACTATGACATAACCATGAAGTTATTTGTTTTTTAAGTTCATCGTTGATTATCGTTTGTACACAACAATACACCGTGCTCGTGAGCATTGCGACAGATTTTAACCACGAGTTTCTGAGGTCATAAGGAGTAATAAATGTTATATAAATTTAGGTCAATTTCGCCAAAAAAAAATTTTTTTTTTTGTTTTTTTTTCGATTTTTAATGATTTTGAACATGAAAACATAAATGTTATTGGTAAAACTGTCGATTAAAATAAATTAGTACATTTTTTTTCGTAAAAAATAGTTTACGTAAAGTATTCCTTGGCACTTTGATATCTGAAAATAGATGTCATATACTTCAGAAAAAGTGGCCAAACCCTCCGGTGTCCGAGGCCAGATTTGAACTGGCGTCTTCAGCTTTCGCGGCTGACGTCCTGACCACTAGACCACCCGGTCACGGCGGAACTTGACAAATTTTCTCATGTATATGCAATCTCTGAATTTGAAACGGCTAGGCGCCGTTGACCATACTCTAAGGGCATGCGCAGTACGTGCTTGCACCTCCTATCCGAATCTCTTACGTGATTCTGGTATAGCGAGAGAGATGGTGCTGCCATCTATGAATCTTGAAGCAAATCAAATTATTTTGTTCAATATTTTATTGATTTGCATTTTTCTGAAGTATATGACATCTATTTTCAGTTTATATATAGTAGTGTAACTACTTAAAAAAATGCAAATCAATAAAATATTGAACAAAATAATTTGATTTGCTTCAAGATTCATAGATGGCAGCACCATCTCTCTCGCTATACCAGAATCACGTAAGAGATTCGGATAGGAGGTGCAAGCACGTACTGCGCATGCCCTTAGAGTATGGTCAACGGCGCCTAGCCGTTTCAAATTCAGAGATTGCATATACATGAGAAAATTTGTCAAGTTCCGCCGTGACCGGGTGGTCTAGTGGTCAGGACGTCAGCCGCGAAAGCTGAAGACGCCAGTTCAAATCTGGCCTCGGACACCGGAGGGTTTGGTCACTTTTTCTGAAGTATATGACATCTATTTTCAGTTTATATATAGTAGTGTAACTACTTAAAAAATTGCAAATCAATAAAATATTGAACAAAATAATTTGATTTGCTTCAAGATTCACTTTGATATCTGTCAATAAGAATGTCTAGACTAGACCCCATAAAGGGTGAAATCGCCATCAAAAAAGCGTTTTGCACTGAGTCACAATAAAAAATATTTTTTTATTTAATTGATAGTCACTCTGAAACTAGGCGAATTCCAGAAAAGTTTATACGACATTTTAGTCTCCAATTATGATCAGGAATGCACTGTTAAAGTCTCTCGCAATCCTCACGAGCACCGTGTATATATATAGCATATCTGGATTATATTATGAATATTATATTATACAGATATTACCAATACGTACGTCGTTTGTGCGAATATAAACTGACTCCACTACGATGTATGCAAAGATGTAATCTTTAAACATAGATAAGCCATCACACAAACTCGAAGCCCTTTCCCCGCTGCCCCTTAACCGTTTCTCCGCCATAAATGATAATGGGGAGCCTAATAGGGCGCCGTTAATTTGGCGCGCGATCCAATTTCCCTTCCAGAGCACCTTGCTCGGCTCGCTCTGCAGGTATGCAGAGGACTCATTTTCATCCATATCTCCCGATGAAAATGAATCCTCTGCATATATATCGTACGTATATATTGTGTATCGATATATACGTACTTAATATGCAATATACTTCGTTATATTTAAGATTAGAAATATCATGCGATTGCCAGGAAAATGATTTTAAAAGTTGCTATTTTGTCTCTTATAGTAAATGGAAATAATGGAAACGAGAAGTCTCATTTAAAATTTTCCTTAATATGGCTGGAAAAAGTAAGATACATGGGCGAAATTAACTCCTAATTTTCTAATACCTAATTAGTAACATGTACCTACTGCTTCCAAATAATGAAACCTCAGCTAGCACCAATAATATTTTCATTTTCATATCATTTGGTATTTAAGTCAAGTGATGTTTAAGTTAGTTTGTTTAAGTGTTTAACTCTTTGGTTAAGAAATCGAATCCTAGGTCGTTTCTTAGTTAGGCCAGTCATGTTGTTATATAAAAGGTGGGAAAAAGGGTGTTAATGGATATTGGTAGGGTATAAGGTGGTTACTAAAAATCAAAATTTTTAATTACCATTAATTCAATCGTATCTATTCTACCTTAATAATTCTCCATTTTCGTTAAAGTCATTCGTTCTAATCCACTCTGTATATTTTATTTGCTAGGAGTGACACCTCTGCTCTCTACTCTGTGCTTTCAGTAGGTAATCTTACAATATTTGTTAACTCCCAGTTAGCGAAGGCTAGTTGGAGGCGCTGGAGGTAATTTCTGGTGTCTGTCTAAACCCTCATTCGGGGGCGGTTTACCCGAACTGGGTAGGTTCGTTATGAAAAAATGTATTGTTGTAGATGTTAGGCTAGAGACTACGGTAATTGGTATTTTTGCTCGGCTATTTACAGTCGACGTCAAAGATACATAGGTATACAACTTTACATTTACTTCTTTGTAATAATGTATATGAGTTAAGCAGGATTAAGAAGAAGTTAAGGTGTGGGCGGACTGGCACATTGCACTACCCGTACCTAGATTTGAATTTCGAACGTAAAATTGAAAATTGTTCGAACCAGTACCTACTTATTAAAGGTCCTGTGGTAATTGTGTTAGGTTACCATGCCAAACTCGCATTGTTTATTTTACATAAAATGTAACATGTAAACTTATATCAAATGTAGTGTTTGCACTAGATACCTAGCTACTAAAGTTAAAATAACTGAGATAGGTCAATAGTAATAAACTGATCTACGTATACTTTTTGGGCAAGGTACCCTGTACAGTCAGCATCAAAAGTAACTAAGCAAACGAAGACGTCAAAAGACCTTTTTAAAAGGGAATAAGAGCTTTTGACGTCTTCGATTGCGTAGTTATTTTTGATGCTGATTGTACAACATACATCACACTAAAAGTAAAAAACCGGCCAAGAGCGTGTCGAGCCACGCTCAGTGTAGGGTTCCGTAGTTTTCCGTCCGTCACAGTAAGTGTCCACACTTAAGAGTTTTTGAAATCACGTCATTTCATTGTGACTTTGTAGAAATTACAGGTACAATAAATACCTGCTTATACGGTTAAATTACAAACTTAGTACAGAAATTATTTTGTATTTTTTTTTTCAAAAAGTATTCAACCTATCAAGTTCAAAATATTTTTTCTAGAAAGTTTGTATAAAGTTCTACTTTTGAGATTTTTTTCATATTCTTAAAACTTATGGTTCAAAAGTTAGAGGGGGGGGGCACATTTTTTTACTTCTGGAGCGATTATTTCCGAAAATATTTACATTATCAAAAAATGATTGTACTAAACCCCTATTCATTTTTAAATACCTATCCAACAATATATCACACGTTAGGGTTGAAATGAAAAAAAAAATCACTCCCCACTTTACGTATAGGGGAGGTACCCTAATAAAACATTATTTTCAACTTTTTATTTTACCACTTTGTCGGCGTGATTGATATACATATTAGCAGGGGGGTTTCACTACGCAGTTTAGGTACATTTGGCCGGCGCGCCTCCCGGGCAGGCGTATGGTAGTAGGCTGCCGCTCGGCTCGCACGATACTCGTGTCACGTGGCGCTCGCGCAAAATTGAAAATACACAATGGCTTCGAAACCTAAATCTCGATCTAATCCGTATAAAAGATGTCTTTACGGATGTCTGAATAAACGGAAGAACAAGGAAGCAGAAATAACATTTTTAAATTCCGGACGATATTGAAAGGTCCCGAAGTCCTTACTTAGTAATAGTTAAAATAAACATCCTTAATTTATTGAAAATTGGTTGCCCAGAAACAATATTAGGAACTGACCGACATATTTTCAAAGGAATACGGCTGTGGCATACTTACTTCCGTGAGAATCAGACATACTCGTAATCTCTATAAAAAATTCTATCTCCGGATAAAAATTTCATGTTTACAGAATCAACGTTCGTAATTCCTACATATTTATCTCAGAAATAATAAATCAGTAGGTATAGGTACAAAAACTTGTCAAGTGACAGCCCCGTGCCGACGTTCACAGCTCGGTCATAAAACTGCGGCGCGCAAAGAAGATTCACGGTTCGTGCGCGGTTATAAGTTACAATTTTGCTTGCAGGCGGCGAGTATAGGTATAATTTTATACCAAAATCTGACTTTTGTGAAGGAGTGAATTTTCTGTACGGTAGTACTATTAGTTATTCTGTGATATTATTACCATATTTCTGCTTTCTAGTGCTAACGGTCACTGAGATTATCCGCGGACGGACGGACGGACGGACAGACATGGCGAAACTATAAGGGTTCCTAGTTGACTACGGAACCCTAAAAATGGGATGGGTATCGGGTACTACAAATTTGTTTTTTATGAGAATTTGCCATCGACTCCCATTCGACTCCTATATTATACTCGTAGTACTTAAGTACGATACATTTAGCTAAACCAGAGAGTATGTATTTAATAGAGGAGCTTATTTTAAATATTTAATGAGGCTCCTAGTGTGAAGCGCCATCAACGAGAGCATATACTTACTTTATGACGAGAGCAAACCACGGTTATCTATCACATAATGTAGGGGGACCGTAAACTCCGTACAGCGCCATCTATAACGCTATCAATTATTGATAGCATTACTAGATGACGCTGTAATACGCCTACATTATGAGATAAGTTTGGTTTGCTCTCGTTCAGATGGCGCTTCACACTTGGGAGCCTCAAAAAAATCTTAGATTGTGCTCCTCAATTAAAAACACAGTCTCAGTCTAAACACCTTTATTATCGTCTCATAAACCGAAGCCCTTAATACATTATCTTAAAGGTTATAGTTACTAAACATCACAATGATTCACCAATAACATCATGTCCACAGCAAATGACAGCGAAAGTCCTTTTCGGAAGCGTGACTTCGATCAACGAACTCAAACTCCAGGAGAAGACCGAGCGGGAGGTTCGGCGGACGCACTAGCACCATCTAGCGACAGGTCTGTGAGTTACAAGTCTGTGAGTGTTCATAAACTAGCAGAGATGGCGCTATACGCGACGGAGATAGCGCTGTTGGGTGCAAGTACAGAGTTGTGCGGTAGATGGCGCGGAAATCAATAATATTAAGTGTAGCCATTTTGTACCAGATGGCGCTAGCATGTAGTAAAGTTCGAGAACTTGCGATTTTGTTCTGGTTAAATTTTAAATAACTTTTATTATACAACAGATGATTAACGCCAAATTACAGTGAGGAAAAATATCTATGAGCCCTGGAAAAGGAAAGGAACTATCTTATATCTTTAAAATAGTATACTTTACTCGTACCTACCAATAGGAAACATGCTCTTTTTTTATAACATAATTGCATTGCATAGCCGGTTTCTTGACAAAGCTTACCCAAACCGGAAATCGAACCAGCTTAACATAACTATTAAAAAAAATAAAGACTTAATGAGAAAATCATTTATTAAACATAACATATTAAGGATATCTATAAAAACATAAACCTAACTAAAAACTTATAAATAAAAAATCTGCCCCAGGTCCATGTCATGAGGTAGAGTGCCCAGAAGGCTGGCCGCATTTCCGCGCTGGATAGCTATGCTGATCCGTTGCCCAAAATAGTGGCCAGCCCTCTGGTCACCAGAGGCCTCAATAAGGCGCGCCGAAATCTCTTTATAGAGGCGACGCGCATTGGGTCCCCATGGACCCAGGGTTTCGACCCCAAACGCCGCAAACATGTAACTACTGCCAAGGGCAGCATACTTGCGACGCTTGAGGCTCTCGGCTGAGACTTACTATTTTTATTGCATTCCATTAGTCGAAATTGACAATCTTAAGGATATTCTCCAATAAACATTAGGTCTTACACTCGGCTGTCGAACAAGATATCCATGAAATCTAATATTTAGTACAAGGGATTTTATCAATATTAGAAATGTGTAAATGTAGTTTCTTTAATAATATACTGTTTTGTAAACATCAAAAACTATTTTAAAGATTTTTAGTAGTTTCCCTACAGGTCTCATAGGTTTTTTCTACCCTGTAAGTATATTCGTATAAAGGTTTCAGAACCTACCTGCTGGTAAAAAAGTAGGTACTCGATATAAATACGAATAAACCATAATACAATTTATTTGGTACCTACTATAATATTGTTATTAAGACACTCATAAGACCTCTTATTTCACTTTGTCACATTACACTGTTTATATTTCTCTTTTTTTTCTGTTTCAGACATGTGATACGAGAGGGAGAGGGAAAGTCGTGATCTCGAGAGTTCGTCCATTACGAAAATATATAGTCTATATAGTATATAAATAGATATAATAATGTACTTTAGAAGACTTTATACTCACTAGAATAAGGACTGAAAGAGAAAAAAAATTGTCATCTTGTATAGCTTCCAAAATTCTGTTGATATTTCAGCAGCATTGCATACCTAGTAAAAACTAAGACTGGTAATAGGGGAGGTAAGGTAGGGGAACGATGGATAGTAGTGGGAAGGTCCAGACACGACTTGGAAAATTGAGGCATTTTTGTAAGCCCGAACCTCCTGACTATCCAATCCCCTACCTCCTCATACAAAATTGCATTCTTCACTATCAACATATACCCATACCTAAACGGTTTTTTTCTGTAAAGTAAAAACAGGCATCATATTAGCAGAGACTATACATTAGTGAAATCTCACTAGTAACTTCAAGTCTTTATCCTCCAATTAACAAAATAAAAGATCAAGTGTCGTTATCTTAAAAAGTGGTTATAATTACAACTTAAAATCGTAAGCAGTAATTGATTCTTCTAAGTACTAGGACTCTAGGCACCCAATTTATACCCAGTATTTTTGACTTTCCTTTAAGTAGATAAGTATGGAAACTTTATGTGCCTCTTGTACATTAATATTAAGTTCACAATCATGAATACAAAATTAAACCTTTATTAATTTACAAAATTTACAAACACCAGAGCTTCTAATAGGGTAGACTACTACTAATTACTGCTACTAGGATAGACTACTTATATTTCTAATGTAAAATAAAATAAAATAAAATTGTCGAAACCTTTTATTACAATTGTTAAAATACTCACGAATTTATATTTAAATCTATCTATAAATATTAAGTAAAGTACTTCGAAATGGTGTGTAGGATGATATTTGGTGAAACTGTTTTTAATAAATTGTTGGTTAAGTAAAAATATATTAAAATTAAAATTTTATAACTGTTTTGATGTAGGTAAGTAGTTTTATATTTTTATATTAAAGTTGTTTCGGAAATCTATGTGTACCTTAAATTTATTTTTTTGCCCAGTAGTTTCTATCGGTATAAGGGTCACCCATATGTAATTAAAGAACGGGGTACACAATCAGCCCAAAAAACCACTCGTACAGCAGGTTCTCGGTCAGTTTTATCAGACTTTAGCCAGTGATAACTTGATAAGCATAGACATAGGATATAAGGTATAGACGGGGCATGGTAATAACAATACCAAGATCGAACGAGATGGTCTTAGTACACTTTCAATAGGTAGAGTCAGCCAATTTGATTCCTCGGCCACTCTAGAACCTTGTCACAATAGCTAGTTTGGTAGCGAATAGGTTACGTGTATACGTATCCACGGGCAACTGTCATTACGACAAGGTTCTACAGTGGCCTAGGAATCAAATTGGTTGACCGTACCACAGAGAAGGTGCTATTATCGTTGGTCCTTGTCTTAGTCTCACTTGTTTTTTACCCTCCACGCCATTACTTATAGTAGTGGACTTCAGTGGAGGGTCACAAACAGATATAATTCGCGATTTTTTCAAGAATTTCTGTGTTTACTACAAGAAAACCTGATATTTTTCTTAGAAAGTTGTGTCGGCTAAGGAAAACAATGGTAAATTGTTCTGTTTTGTGCTGTAGAAGTGATTTTATTGTCATCCATGTCTATCCCTTGGGTGTACGCGTGTGCGGTTTCCAGTGAAATTCTTGCTTCATTGAGGTGATAAGACTAGCCGGATACAAATTTTCACGAGCCATTAAAAGTTTAATTTAAAAAAAAGATATTTATTCTTCAATTTAGGCACATTAAAATGCACTTATGAACGTCAGAGAGAAAAAAACTACCACCGGTTCTAACCCTACACCTCTGAACCCCACCCGAACCGACATCCGAGAAGTATTATGACCGGCAAGAAACTAGGCGGGTCTTACTCACACTCACTCACTTACTTAAACATATTTTCGGTAAATCTTATTTGAGACTGTACCTTTACTATATTCTAACTCAATGAGGTAGGTAGTTAGAATTTTTAAAGATCCGAATGGTATGAACCTATATATTTTATATAATGGAGCAACATTCAATAAACCGGTTTAAGGTTTAACATTTACTTTGGTGTGTTTAATCTTTAAACTCACCTATCAACCAGATTGTTTACAATGGATTAACATTGCTGACTTTATAATCAAGGCACCCAAACGTAATTTGAATGCCCTTCTACATTGTTTACCTAAGTTGAAAAAACAAGTCCAAGAAAAAACGGTCCGATAGAGAGCAAAGTAGGAGGCAGTGTCTGACTTGCACCCGTTAGATACACCTTTAGACGTTGTCACATTGGCATTATTGTCCAATAACGTCATTACTCCCTTGATCAATAGGAGCTGAAATCTCTGATTTCTCTTTCGGTCTCACTTTTTTGTAGAAGCGCGCCCATCAGAGTATAATATGTAGATTCAACGATACGTCCTCCTACGTCATTTCTTAGGAATTGTATCTAGCATATCTTGTTACTCGTACAAGTCGCGTGACTTCCTATAATTCCTACATCATCCAACGTAGGAAGCTGTAGAGTCCGACCAAACCACAGAATAAATAAGAAATGTGAGTCGACGTAGCCGTCTCGCTCTATCGCATGACAACTGTATATTCAGCCTGGATTCGAACTAAGGAGCCCGTATCAGCATCAGCATGTACTTGCAGCAGCACCATGAAATTACGCCGTCTCTAACCACGCTTCTACTGGCTTGTCACAGTCGTCGTGGGTCGTGGCAGGCTTGACGCTGAAGACTATTAATGCACGTTCAGCGCGTGATTCGCATGGCAATGACATTGCAATACTGACCCTAGCCCAATTGATCTCATGAATAATGTACGACCTATCAAAATCTTCTAATGCCATCATAGATAGTTTTGCAACCGGAGATACCTTTTGGTAAGTAACTATTTTTAATGGCTTGGATGACAAGTAGTCCATAGAGAAGCGGTAACCGAGGCATAATCAAAAGCCTATAGGACAACCTGAGATCTGTCTGACGGGCCGGGCAGATCGGTCAATGTAAATGTCAGGAATTAAGTACGAATGTGCCCGCGGAACGATCCGAGTGCAGATTTGTTTCTTTTTTAGGGTTCCGTAGTCAACTAGGAACCCTTATAGTTTCGCCATGTCTGCCCGTCCGTCCGTCCGTCCGCGGATAATCTCAGTGACCGTTAGCACTAGAAAGCTGAAATTTGGTACTAGTCCCGTCTCGTTGGCAATATTTTGAGGGTTAAGTTTCGAAAATTCTAAAGTCACTTATTATTGAAGTTGGAAATACAGTGTGTACATGAGAATCTTTCAGTGCGTTTTGTGTCATATTCAATTGGTGCTTTTTTTGTAATTCAATAATTTGAGGTTAACTTTTTTAGCTTGCCATAACTTGAGTAAAAGAATATTAGAGTTAGAAAATATAACTGTTTTGTATTTAGAACAGTTTTATTGTTGTACAAAACTAGTTTGTGTCATTTAAGTCGAGTGCAATTTTATATAGTATGACAACGCTAAAAAACTACGTATAAAAAATTAGAGTTCATAAAATAAGGATTAACTATATCATCACCTCAAAATATGTCAATAAAATCAATATGTGTCAAATTAAGCAATGAAAATTTAAGTTTCTTGGTAATTTCGTATTTTTAGGCTGTTATCGTTTTAATAAATTATTAAAGTCATCAGAGTTCACATTCTAATAATCAAAAAGGGATTTTAAAGTAGATATTTCAATTTGTGTCACTTTCATCAATGATATTTCGTCTAAAATTAATCAGAAACAATATTTGCGTTCAGAGGAAATATTCTTAACTATAGCGCGTGACCTTGATGGTACGCCTGTTCGGCTTACTTCTGTATGACCACTAGAAGTAGACCCCCGGCTCGCTTCTTAACAAGCTAATCCTAGGGTCAACCAGGCGCTGGCATCTTAGCTGTTACGATGTAGGTACTTGCTCACGGAGGCGCGCGCGGGGTGATAAAGCTGACTTACTCGACAAAGGAACTGAGCGGAGGAGCGAATCGCGGGAAGCCGGCGAGTAGGGCAATGAACTCGTGCGTGTCTCGCCAATACGTACCTTTTTGAGCGGTAGCCGCTTTGTTTGTGTTTTGACTAGACTGTTGAGTACATTTTCGAAGATTTCAAGCATCGTGAATTATGGGTAGAAAACGCAACGTAATATTTTTATTTAGTTCTGTTTTGTTGGAACGAAGTTCCTTATCGGACGGTTCGCGGATGGGGGGCTAGGCGAAAAAAAGTCACGTGACCGTCACGAAAAAGCATTGAGAAACATGTGAAATGGAATGAAATAAAAAAAATGAAAAATAGAATAAAGTGAAGTGAAAGTGAAAGTGAGAAGTGACAAAGTGAAAAAAGTCAAGTTAAAAAATTTCTATATCAAAAATTTCAAAAATCTCAAAATTCTCAAAAATTTCAAAAATCTCAAAAATCTCAAAAATTTCAAAAATCTCAAAAATCTCAAAAATCTCAAAAATCTCAAAAATTTCAAAAATCGCAAAAATCTCAAAAATCTCAAAAATCTCAAATCTTAAAAATCTCAAAAATTTCAAAATCTCAAAAATCTCAAAAATCTCAAAAATCTTAAAAATCTCAAAAATCTCAAAAATCTCAAAATCTCAAAAATCTCAAAAATCTCAAAAATCTCAAATCACAAAAATCTCAAAAATTTCTTTTCGTCTGTATTTTGTTTTTATTTTGTCATTTTGTTTTGATTCTGTTTTTATTCCGTTTATTTTGTTTAATTGTATTCTTATTTTCTCTTTTTTTTTATACCACAACGTGGCAAACAAGCATACGGCCCGCCAGATGGTAAGCAGTAGCATATGGATGCCTGGAACACCAGAGGTGTCACGTGCGCGTTGCCGACCCTTTACAAAAAGGAGGAACAAGTTCAGAGTTTATTACCTCGGCCATTTTTAGGGTTCCGTACCTCGAAAGGAAAAAACGGAACCCTTATAGGATCACTTTGTTGTCCGTCTGTCTGTCTGTCTGTCAAGACCATTTTTCTCAGGAACGCGTGGAGGTAACAAGCTGAAATTGATATCAAATATTTAGGTCTATTGTCCCTTGGAGCTGTGAAAAAATCAAACTTATAAGCTAACGCAATCAAAAGATACAGTCGTTTATGCTGCAAATTTCATAGTTTTTCGGCACTCGCAAAACCTACGGGGTACTTCCCGTGAACTCAGAAACTTGAAATTTGGCACAAAGCAACGTTATATAGCATAGACAATGGAAAAATTACAAAATGTGGACATTTTTAGTAAAATCATACAAAAACATATTTTTTTAAATTTTAAACTTACTACCTTTTTCCTCGTAAACGCGTAGAGGTATTAAATTGAAATTCATGTCAAATACTCAGGGATATAGGACCTTTCAGATGTAGCAAAACCAAACTTTTATGTCATCCCAATCAAAAGAAATAGCAGTTTAAGTCGCATATTTTGAAACTGAGTACTCGCAAGAAACTCAAAACCTTAGGGTACTTCGCGTAAACTCAGAAACTTGAAACTTGGCACGAAGAAACTACATATAGCACAGATAGAGGAAAAATTACGAAAAGTAGACATTTTTAATAAAATCATACCAAAAATATTTTTTTTAATTTTAAACTTACTACCTTTTTCCTCGTAAACGCGTAGAGGTATTAAATTGAAATTAGTAATAAACATACTAAAACTTAGGCTTGTTATAGGTTTGTACGGAACCCTCGGTGCGCGAGTCCGACTCGCACTTGGCCGGTTTTTTGATTTTAGAGCAAAGTTTTTTAAATAAAACACGCTTATTTTAGCGTATTCTATATGGAAAAATCATAAAAAGGACATGTTATAATGACGTCCCGTCGATGGTTTTTTTTCGAAATTCATATAATATATAAGTTCAAAGTCCTTTATCACGACCATTTTTGATTTGAGAGAAAAGTTTTTTAAATAAAACACGCTTATTATAGCGTATTCTATATGGAAAACTCATAAAAAGTACATGTTATAATGACGTCCCGTCGATGGTTTTTTTTCGAAATCCAAATAATATATAAGTTCAAAGTCCATTATCTCGGCCATTTTTGATTTGAGAGAAAAGTTATAATAACGTCACGTCGATGGTTTTTTTCGAAATCCAAATAATATACAAGTTCAAAGTCCATTGTCTCGGCCATTTTTGATTTTAGAGAAAAGTTTCTCAAATTAAACAAGCTTATTTTAGCGTATTCTATACGAAAAAATCATAAAAAGTACACGTTTTAATGACGTCCCGTCGACGGTTTTTTTTCGAAGTCCAAATAATATACAAGTTCCATGTCCAATCGGCCATTTTCGATTTTAGAAAAAATGTTTTTAAAATAAAAGACGCTTATTTTAGCGTATTCTATACGGAACAAATCATTAAAAGTACACGTTATAATGATACCCCGACGCCATTTTATTTTTTAAGTCCAAATTAGTCCATGTAGTCAATCTTCAAAGTCCGGTAACTTCGATGTTTTTGGGTAAAAAAATGTTTCTTATAAAACTTGCTTATTTTAACACATTCTACAAAATAAAGTATGTGTCATAATGACACCATTCCTACCAAAATAGTCCAAATTGTACTTAACCTTCAGGGCCCCATAACTTCGAAATTATTGAGTTAAAAAAAATGTGTTAAAGAAAAGTTGCTTATTTTTATGTGTTATATACGATAAGTTAATAAAAACAGCCTTATTATGACATCACACTGATGAAAAATTTATTAAGTCCAGCCCGGCCCTTTGCTAATCCAACCGAGAGGCAGATAACGATATTTCGATTTTAGCGTTTCACGATAGCCACTCTGTAAACAAACCGCCTTGATGCATAAATTACATATTTATTAGTTACAAATTATCTGTTACAATTTGCCAAAATACTGTTTAAATGGTAAACTAGGTTTACCGTGGCACACAGATCCGCCGTTGCAGTCCCTTATGGACTACGTTTACATTAATTATCCTTAACTTACTTAAGTTTTATATTATTGCTTTCTTTACTATGAAAAATAAAGAAGAGCGACTGAAAAATCGCTGTTTGTCTTTGTCGCACTTATTACTACTATTACTATATGTATGCATAGAGTAATAATAGAAAACAAGCCGCTAGGCAGCCTGGTCGGCACATGAACCCCGCCCGCGCCTTACCCTTCCCCGCGCATGCCGTTTACGCAAAACAAGTTTTCATTCTGAAAAATAAAAATAATCCATTGATTATAATGACACAAATTTGAAACATTGTTTCGATACGCTTTTATAAAAATATTGATGCAAACTTTAATAACTTTAATATTTTATTGTACTGTTAACAGGGGTCATACAAGAAACAAAATTAAAGTAAATAAATATCATTGATTAATATGGCACAAATTTATTCAAATAAAAGATACCGATATATTAGAAAGCACAGTACCTAATCGATCAACTCTAATTTTATATAGGCTTGTAAAAGTCTACATATATGTGCTGATTGAACGTCAGTATTCCCATTGACGAAAGTGACACAAAACGCGTCCGTGCGTCAGTAACAACTTTGCTGTTACAGTGAAAAAACAATTTTGATCTCTAATTTTCTATTTAACGAATAATGTTAAAAAAAAGAAATGTCTAAGTTTCTGCCTACGCAACAACCTAGGATGACACAAATTATTATTATTAGCTAAGTTGGATGGCCTGAACTCTGTATGCGAATAATAAGCATCTTTAATATTATCGAAACTTCATAATTTATCGGTACGGGTCTATATACGTAAAGTGGGGAGTGATTTTTTTTTTCGTTTCAACCCTAACGTGTGATATATTTTTGGATAGGTATTTAAAAATGAATAGGGGTTTACTACAATCATTTTTTGATAATGTAAATATTTTCGGAAATAATCGCTCCAGAAGTAAAAAAAATGTGCCCCCCCCTCTAACTTTTGAACCATATGTTTTAAAAATATGAAAAAAATCTCAGAAGTAGAACTTTATAAAAACTTTCTAGGAAAATTATTTTGAACTTGATAGGTTGAATATAAAAAAATTACAAAATAATTTCTGAACTAAGTTTGTAATTTAACCGTATATAAGCAGGTATTTATTGTACCTGTAATTTCTACAAAATCACAATAAAATGACGTGCTTTCAAATAAAGTAAAAACGGTGAAAATCGGTTCACGCAATAAAGAATTATCCCATAAAAATCATCTTCCATACTTTAAGCTCGCGTGCAATAGTTTACTTAATTTGCCGATAGATGTCACTGTACGTGGAACGCTCATATCATATCCTACATGGCGGTGTTATTTTCACTCTTAAGTGGGGACACTTACTGTGACGGACGGAAAACTACGAAACCGTACACTGAGCGTGGCCCGACACGCTCTTGGCCGGTTTATAATATAATAATGTTTCCTTTACGTAATAGTAGTTTATGTAACTGTTACGTAATAAGGCCTAATTACGTACAGTTGCATACACTGCTTTATCTACACTTATATTATATATCCAAAATAAAGTGTTCGGAAACCATAGAATGACCGCCATTGCACCGCCATGGCCAACTCGATTGTGCCGGCGGTCGCGCGGGCGCGTGCCGTTGGTCAGGAAGGAGTTACATTATGTTATCAAATTCAATGTTCGGAATTTGAAACTCATAACATAACGTATCAATATATGAGCATGTAAAGTTAAAATTACGTTACTGCCACAGATAAAAAGCTTATCATAGTAACATCGGTTGTGGTAATGATAGCCATTGCCTACCGTTTTTGAACACGTTTTAGAAGACTTACAATGTGAGTGTAGATAAAATAAGTAACATATTTTAAAGATTTAAGGTAGTCTAACGGCCTCCTAGCCTAGTCGATAGTGACCCTGCCTATGAAGCAGGAGGTCCCGGGTTCTAATCCTGGTCAGGGCATTTATTTGTTTGTTCATCACGGATATTTGTTCCTGAGTTATGGATGTTTCCTATGTAGGTATTTATGTATTTATCTATATGTTATCTATCTATTATATGTATCGTCGCCTAGCACAACACAAGCCTTATTGAGCTTACTGTGGAACTAGGTTGATTTGTGTAAGATTGTTCCATAATATTTATATTTTGTTTAATTTATTTAGTTTCCCCTCTAGGGCCAATATATTTTTTCCACCTCGTATATTATCGTCTATCAAACAGTTCTTGGTGGGTTCTTGTGATGGTCTATCGCTTTAATGTTTGTGACAGAATTTTAAAATTGTAGTTTCCTACAACGGGGTAACTGACAGGAATGAAAATACATAATGTAAACTCAAGAATGCGAATGCATTGCCAAGTAACCAATGCATGCGGGAATGCATTTATGCTATCCTGTTATCATCAAGCGAGTTTTAGCTAAATAGACTTGCCTGTAGAGAGTATTTTTCATGTTAAATAGTACCATATTATAGATTTGTGTGGTGGTGGTGACAGCCAGTTAGTCGACACTTCGTAAAGTTTGACAAATATTATGTATTCTTTCTGTTGTATGTTTCTTTGTTGTACAATAAAGTATTATACTACTACTACTAAAGGTCTAGGTAGTGTTTTTTAACATATGGGATCACACACTCACACAAACTCAAAACTCAGCGAGTTTCCTTCTATTGACTGACGAATCCGTTACATATTGGATATAAATCGCTTCCTCGACGACACAAACAAAGGAAGTTTTTGCGGTTAACTGCTGAGAAAAAAGTAATTTTAACTCCATAGTGACAATAGATAATTTAGGGTACCGTCTCTACCGTCAGTGAACTTCCACTTGAGTGTCACTTAGCTTTAAACTACACTTTTAATATATTATGGTTTTGTTATAATTGGACATCGTCAAAGAGAAATATTACACCCCGCATTCGCACTAACCATACTTCTCCTTTTGGCCTACTGGTTAACTGGTACAGAATTCCATACAGCTTTAAGTCCGCCTTTTGTAACTATATTTTTACTGTGCAATAAAGTTTAAAATAAATAAATAATACGTATTATACTTTATGAAAGATCGTCATTAACCTTGGCCGCTCCGATATATTTGATGGCGATTGTACCAGGAATTTCTTTTGTTTGTATGATTTTTCTCTGATCTACCTCCAACATTTTCGGAGCCTATATGTTCACGACATCCCTTACATGTATTATATGAGTCGACGATTGATACTGGAACCGATCATAAAAGTAATTTGGAGGAGAACAAAATCGGCATAAAAAATATTTGAATCGACCCTGCTCTAGATGCGAAGAAACTGCTTGTTCACTGGTTTTCAGTAGTAGCTGTGGCAAGTAATCCATCCACACTGTTTAGCAAGCTGAATTGAGGCGTAATAAATCCGGCCAAAAAAATTACCGGCAGTTTTCCTAACAATCGGAAACAACGACTATTTTATTTTTCAGTTTGCATTATCTAGGTAGCTAGCTACAGAACAGATATCAAATGGGCGAAAAGATATGCCTCTAAAAGCCAGAACAGTACCCGATATTCGGAGTAGCTTCGCTCTTGGCTCGTGACTCCATGTTTTTAAGAAACGACATCTATTTTATTTTTCAGTCTGCATTAACTAGGTAGCTAAGAATAGATATCAAATGATCAAAAACATATGCCTCTAAAAGCTACAACAGGACCCGATATTCGGAGTAGCTTCGCTCTTTGCTCGCGACTCCATGTTTTTATGAAACGACATCTATTTTATTTTTCAGGTAGCTAGGAATAGATATCAAATGGTCGAAAAGATATGCATTTAAAAGCTACAACAGGACCCGATATTCGGAGTAGCTTCGCTCTTGGCTCGCGACAGTCGCGGCTCTTTTTGTGTGGGTTCTTTAACCTGCACAAATCGCTCTCGTCCGGCGTCTTCTAATCTAACGATTCACGCGCGGGGCGCCAGGGCGACTGTCACACCGTCACGAATACAATCCAATATAATTTATGGACACCCCAAAAAAACCAGTACAGTACATAGATTCCATTCCATTCAGTTCACAGAGGAAGCAGAGGCAGTCAACAGACGAATATGAGTACCTATTAAATTTATTGCAACGGGTAATTCAAGAACGACGGCTACACGACACGACAACGTCAGTCAGTCAACGCGTCGCTTATGTTGGATTTGGGTATACCTCGTTGTTTCATGAGACATAATGTAGGGTGTACTCCTCAAATTAAGCTCTCCAGGCCAGGAACCGACGTGGTTGTCAATGAAGAAACTCCAGGATAGTACAAATCTTCTTTTAATTACTATAAAACTAGTACATGAGTAAAATAGGTAAACGTTTAGGTAAATCGATACAAATCAGTGTTACATCAGTACGCGAACAGTTTTGAGCTTCAATAACTCACAAATGCGATTTTCCTTTTTAGTTAGATAATATGATACGATTACTTATAGTAAAAAATATTTTCTAACAGTTTTTGACGTCGCGCTAGGTATTATATAAATATTTGTTAATAACAACAAGAAAAGATTATACAAGATATATTTTCCTTTACCATACCATTGCATTTAACTATTTCAACATCATCTGTCATTTTATAACAGTTTGGTCAATAGATTATGTTAGCATAATGGAAAACAATTTGTCAAAATATAAGTGACCTTGAATTCTAAACGAATTACAAACGGTTAAGACGACATATGCTCTTGACAAAACCGTTATAAAATGTGAAGTTATGTTGCAATAGTAAAAAGCGATAGCCTGGTGGAGAAAAATAAAACTTACATAATCTTTTCTTTGTGTAGCAAACAAATACATGTATAAAGCGCAATGCTAACAGTTGTTAGATAATATTTTTTATTATTAGTACTTAACGTATTCTAACAGGTCACAAAATAAAATTGGACTTGTGATTTATGTCTTTTTTATAGGTTAAAAAGACGTTCCCGTACTCCACTATATCGCCGTTTCGGCTGTACGGTGCAGTCTAAAATGTAGGTAAGCAGCGTGGGGAGCCGCGACGTATTGGTCTAAGAGCTGGCCACGTCAGATGTGACACAATAATGAGAGCAATGAAACCTGTCTAGTTAGACTGATTTACAATCCCTATTGCTAGATCCGGGCATCTGGCAGCTTTTAATGGGTGGATGTCAGAGTGACAGACCAACAAAGTTTTTAAGTTGGAAAAAAGTAATACCAAAATAGGTAAAAAATGCCAAAGTTGAGTAACTTATAGAGGACAGGGCCTATATTTTAACATTAGATTAAAAACCATTGTCTATTATTGCGGAAACAAAAACAGTAGGCGACTAACTAAAAATAGCATTTTACATCATTTGGCACTACTTTTCCCCAATAGAACCTTCTGGATATGATATAACCTAATAAATTACATGATTTCCCATAATATTTCATTAAAGACAGAACTTTAGGATTTGTTTTCTTCAAGTTATTTGCATTCTTTGACCTCCACCACTTTACAGCTGCCAGATGTCCGGATCTAGAAATAAGCATAGTATAGCAAACTAACTACATGGGTTTCGTTGCTCTCATTATTGTGTCATATCTGACGTGGCCAGCTCTCCGTCTATATGTGTGACGTCATGTGGCGTCAACCGGTCTTCGTATGAGTACTTATGTTGCGCCAACACATAATTTTTAACGCATGTTAATAATTAATACCTAACTATTTTGCCTGTTGACGACACTGAATACTGTTTGAATTCGTTAATGAGATCTATTCAAGCAAATAAATATTGCAATCTGTTTCCTCTTAAACTTATTGCGAAAATTTAAATAAATCAAATGTACAGTTAGTAGAAGTAGCTAAGCGGGTTAAGTATTCAAAATGAGCTTGGCACGACTTTAACGTTAAGAGAATAAGAGCGCGTAAAGGATATTTTGAACACCTCACCCGTTAAGCTACTTCTGCTGCTGGCTGTACTTGTCACTGCTTTAAGCCCGCTGCCAGCTGGTTTAGCTTTGATGGCATTTCCTCCCTTTTTCACATTGATTATAAACTTTTCTACCTTATAATATACGACAACACTAATGTAAATATTTTACATAAATATCAAAATCAAAGCTCAAAAGCTCTAATCGGTGTGAGTGCGGCCAAAAGCTCATTTTGCCACAAAACAAGCAGCGAACAGGGATCATCGCTCGGCCGAGGTCTTCTAACTGTACCGCAGCCTCCGGTTACGTAACTAGAGGTAGTCCTCGCGCGCCTGCCAACGCAGGAACACGGGTTTGAGTCCCGACCTAGACTTTGTAAACTGACCTTTTTAGTGATAAAATTTACAATCTGTCTTAATAAAGTTGTGTTAACACATGGTTAGCACATGACAGTAACTTTCAGAAAAGAGCATATTAAAAAAAAAAAACTAGATGTAGTTTTATTATTGTTGTTGCTATAAAACAATCAGTATAATTAGAGTTACATAAAAAATACAACACAAATAAAAAACGATACATGTAGAAACAGACTACTTGGATTTTATGTTACTGAACGTGGTATGATTGTGACAACATGGAAATACTAAGGTTTGTTTATATATTTTTTTATTCAAACAAGCGTACTCGTACTTACCATATATATATTTCACCACAACTTTGACAAACAAGCATACGGCCCGCCTAATGGTAAGCGGCTACCGTGGTCTATGGACGCCCCCAACTCCAAGATGTGTCACATGCGCGTTGCTTCCCTTTAATACGAAGGAGGATTCACTGTCTTGACAGATAAAGAGATAAGGGACAATACACTGCATCCTCTTTGAACTCTCTGGCAACCTTAATACTCACCGGCAAGAACACAACATTTATTTATTTAAACTTTATTGCACACTGAAAAAAAGATTACAAAAGACGAACTTAATGCCAAAAGGCATTCTCTTCCAGTTAACCGTCGGGCCAAACAGAGATTAAAAAAAGCTTATAGGTGCGGGAAATAACAACATTGTTAGTAGAGTCTAGAACACCCTAGTGAGTCTAGACTCACTAAAGCTATTTACAATCGCTGAGCTGTCCCCCACACTCAGCGAGATTATATTGGCAGTGCCCATCATGCCTCTCTTTTGGACGTAGTTTAAGGGCCCGGATCCACCATCTGTAGGTAATTTGATGCCGTAACCTATGGAAGCTAGTAACTCGATTTATCACATACTTGTTGTACACCAACACGTACAGCCAACAGAAGAGGTTGCTAAACTTTTTTGGTTTTATATGGGGAAGGCCGGTAAAAACTTTTTGTAGAGGGCGCTCTGTTCCAGATTCCATACAATGTGAGAAAGAAACAGTAGGTGAATGGTCCTTAACTAGTATGGAGTCCAAAAGCTTTTCTCAGTCAAAAACCTTCCCTATAGCATTGATCTACAGTATTTAAATTTAAGTGTATTTAAGAAACCGGTAAATTTTAATTTCGGAGCAATTCGAGATATTTTATCAACAGGAAAAAAACTGTTGAGCCTTTTAAGACATTAAAAATAAAAAATAAAAATCTGATACAGTAAATAAGTAGGTACCTATATCAACATGTGTTAAAAAACATTGATCTAATACCAAGGAGGAAACAGTCGAGAAATCACTGTCTTAAACACCAATTTCAACATTGCAGACCTCGTTACCATACCATACACTTATCATTCGAAATCCAAATCCGTATCAAGTTATTAAAGTTAGGTACCTTTAATTGGGTATATAGTGCAGAAATAAGGAAAGGTGAAATAATATTTACATCCTTAAAAGTTCAAGTCCTACTTGGCACCACGTGCGTCAACGTTACATAATGTATGTGTGTCTGTTTCCCGTATCGAAACGCGGATATGTGACGTTACATAAACGACAAACGTTTACTAAGCTTTTACCTACTTTACACTTAGTTGAGACAATCGACAATATGTGGCCTTCCATACCTAAAGGGCCCTTATGCTCGATTTTTAGTTAAGCATGGATTCTAAATCTACGTTAAATACTCTACCTAACACAAGGAAAAAGTACCCCGACCAAAAATGAGGATAAGGGCCCTTTAGGTATGGAACGCCACATATCAGTTTCACACCTTCATGTATGTGTTGTTTCAAGAAAGATGGCTCACACAAAACATACAATTACGACTACATATAACAACACGCTATACAAAATATTCAAAAAAATATTAAGATGTTAAAATGCTCGCAGAGGATGCAGAGTGTTGACGACGACGGGGCACCCTATTGTCCGTTTAGCTGTCAGTTCAGTGAATACTTCAATATATAAAAGAATCGGCAACACGCATGTGACAGTTCGAAGTTGCAGGCGTTCGTAGGCTACGGCAGCTGCTTACCCTCTGGCGGGCCGTATGATGGTTTGCCATTGCCGTGGCATAAAGCCTATAGGGAGTTTGCGAGACCTATCAAAGTTTATGACTTTATAAAAGATGTTATTAACCGACTTCAAGGTTTTTATAGAATTCCAATAATACTGAACTAATTACTAAAGTCATTAAAGCATTTTTTTAAAGCAGGGTGAATTAATGTGACAGTTAATATAAGTACCGCGTACCTAATAAAAGTATACTGTGAAAAATATCGCTCTCACACAGATCGCACAATACGAGAAATACTTAGCCATGTCACAAAGACACTAAGCCAATTTCCGATGTTTTTGTCGTTTCAAACACATTGTACCGAATTAAACGATATCATGACAATCACATTAATAAAACACTTGTTATACATTCACACGCCTATCTGTTAAAAGCTGAAAGAGGTTTGTGTGTTGTGTGGCAACCGCTATTGAACATTCTTGTCTCAACATTGGTCAATATTATCCAATCATTGACATTTGTTAGCAATGGCATAAAACCAACAGTAGTACAGTCACAGTAATATAGCAATGTTTATATTATAGATAGAGAAAGTTCACTTTCCTCGGTCGATGAGAGTAGAAAGCTTTTGTACAATGCCGCAATTATATCGTTAGAAGTTTTTCACCATTAATATGTGATCGAACGATCGTGACATTTGTGATTTGTGAAAAATACTAACGTATTCGTAAATCTTGCAGCATTTAAACAAACCGGGCCAATTACGAACATTTTCAAACTTCGTATAAAATCCTTACTTCCACTGGTAAGATACAAATGATTAACAATACATTTTATATTTCAGATACAAATACATCTTCACAATTTTGACTTTGTTCCTGAATTATGTCAACAACGAAAAAACCACAAACTACAATAAAACAGTACACACCACTCCAAAATGTCCATTTACTAAATTAGTAGAAGATATATTCAATATGAGAAACCAAACTAAACTAAGTGACATTCATAGTGCAGAAAAATTAGTTCTTAACTCTATAGCTGATGTCACAACTGATATTAAAAATTCAAATAAATCAGTACAAGATGCTCTAGTTAATGATATAATTGCATCTATAAATAGGATTAAGAATAACATTACTCAAGCAAATGATGAAGAGAGGAATCTAAATGAAGCAATCATATTAAATGTTCCTAAACAATTAGAAAAGGCTAAACGAAAAAATGATGAAATAACTATAAGTGGAATAAAAAGTGGTATGGAAGAAAAATTCGATGTCAAACTAAATATATCGAAGCAACAAAACAACAACAAAACACCAGAAAACAGTTCTACTACTACAGAAAAAGCAACGTACGTCGAGATTTTGACAATAGAACCAAATAATACAAACATAAATCACACTACATCCCTTAACATAATAGAAGTACTGAAACACCTTATGCCAATGTTCAATAGTACCATGACTAAAGAACTCCACAACATAACTATAATAGAAAGAGATCATAGTAAAAATCATTCATTTACCGCTACGAAAAATATTTCTACCATTGTAGTTACCTACTGTGATAACGACAATTATACAAAAGCTAATGTATCATTCCAAAATACAGAAACAGACTTGAAAATTCCTGACAATAGCACAGATGATGACTATCTGGTAGATGATGATGAATATGATTACGAAGATTTTATACCTGAAGTAAACTTAACTAAAAACGAAAAGAAAGATATAATGGAAGCAGCTGAGTATGGAATGCAGAAAATGCACGAGTTGTACGCAGTTATGGAGCCAAAGTTATATTCCATGGGTATGTTTTCATTTGTATCATTACATATAGGTAGTATAAAACAAAGTCACTTTCCGCTGTCTGACCCTATGTATGCTTAGATCTTTAAAACTACGCAACGGATTTTGATGTGTTTTTTCTTTTTTAGTTGTTAATAGATAGAGTGATTCAAGAGGAAGGTTTATATGTATGATACATGGATAATTAAATATAGTACAGAAACACTGATCATTTTAGAGATTTCTAATGTGATGTCGTAAATAAACACATTTTTTTGCGCTTACATTGCAAACGCTGGCTGAACCCTACGAGATAGCTAAAAATAATGTACCTACTACAGTATTGTACACCTTTAAAAAGTCTACAAAAAAGTCCCGTGCGAAGCTAGTAATAAACTGATTAGTACCAACTTTATATCAAAAGTGACCGACTTTTAAATCGATGTTATTTTTAGAAACCAAATTCTATGCAAATTGACGAATGAATGTTTTTTTTTTATTGTGGTAGGTATACATGTTTTTTCGCCAAAATACATAAGTAAATGCATGTCTGCATTGTACCTGCTTCATCCCACAAGAGCCTTGATCTTTGTTATGTTATAGGTACATTCAAGAGCACTAAAACCGTGCCATTTTGCATGGACATTTTCATTCAAGGTGACCCGCTTTCAATTTGAGATCCTACTTAGGAAATTGTAAAAAAATCGTTTTCTGGTTTTCTTACGTAAAATGCAGTTCACTAGTATAAAATTTTAAGAAAAGAAGCATTATTTATCATTATTTTCATAATATCATAATTTCCAGGCTTATGGCTAGAAGATGCCAACCCAGCCCGGTACGTGGCGGCCTTCAACGCACCCTCCGAGGACGCCGCCAAGTTTTACCGCTACGGGTACGCGTCGCTGCAAGCCGCTGCCAAGCTCAAACAGCTTACGAGGTATGTTGGAAACTATAAAACTTTAGGGGCCACGATTCGAAAAATAAACACACACACTGGACAGACACAGCTCCAACCCAACTCAACCCAACTCAACTCAACGCTATAACGACATTGGCATTTGCTGTTCGAACAGATTTTCATTCAACATTGGTCTCACATTGGTCACACATTGGTCACACATTGGCCACACATTGTACCAATGTTGAATGAAAATCTGTTCGAATAGCAAATGTCAATGTCGTATAGTGTTGAGTTGAGTTGGGTTGGAGCTGTCTGTCCAATGTGTGTGTTTATTTTTCGAATCGCGGCCACGAGATGACAACAGCTAAATTCCATCGCTATCGTTTTCAGCGCGAGTGAAAGAGAAACACTGTGTTACGATTAGTATGGGAGCTCATTGCAAATTTTGCAAAATGATGAATTCAAAAAATACTGCATTAGTTGAGAAATGTAAAATAACGAATTTTTATTATTAGTGTGGTGGAATTTTGTCCTTAATTATAAGTCAAGAAATTAAAGACATACAACTGTTTCAAGCTAGTTTTAAGCTGTAACTTTGGAATTATTTTCTATCGAGCCGATTTCGTCCAATCGTGTATCGGAATTAACGAAGTTCTTCCAAATATAATGAATATTATTTTTTATTTTTTTTACTTTACCAAAACAAGTAATTATACCTAAAAACTGTCAATGGTAAAGTCAATTTGAAGCTCATCGGGTGTTGTCAGCCTCTTAATGTATTATCGAACGAGCGAGCAGTGGTTTGCGATTTCAGCTGTCAGAGCTGGCTACCAGTACGTCCCTGCATTTCGATGTTTTTTTTTATTACAAAGTAGGATTCACTATGTTGACGGCTAAGATGGGTCGTCCATCATCAACATACAGCATCCTCTCTGAGCTGCTGACGAACTTCATTACCTTGGTCTCTATTACTCCATTATCTCCTAATATACTTAACATTCACCAATACATATTTAAGAAATCTTCTCGACACATGGAAGATTTCTTCTAGCATGATTTACATAACGCGACAAATGAGTATGATTCGGTATACGACCATGGTGTACTTAAGTGGGTAAATCGAAGTAATTAGCCAGAACATTTTCTACTAATTAATAACCGTAAAATTGTGTAAAGTTAAACATGAACAATTTACGATAGACCACCGATCTTAGAAATTCGAAAGTTTGTATGTATGGCATAGCCGATTTGGATATAATTTCGCATAAAGACAGTACTCAGCCTGAATGGAACATAAATAATATTACTATTTTATAAAATCATGAGATAATCAATAGCTTTTCAGTCGAGTACCGTGTTAAGGCCACGAAGCTTGCTGAGTGGCTTAAACGAGATTGAAAAAATAATTATTATGTCACGATTGTATATTGTACGTGTTCAAAACAGACCATCCGACTAGATTTTAGCTCTACAATTTCGATTCTACTTATGTATATTTATATAGTAGGTACCCATGGTTTTTCCCAATCACCTGCGCGACTAACACGGGCCGCGCCGCGTGTTTCGCTTCGCATGCGCGGCACTTGATACGACAAATTCATTAAAGTTCTCTGGAGTGGTTTTAATATAAAAACAATAAATAAATAATAAATATTATGGGACAGTCTTACACAAATCAACCTAGTCCCACAGTAAGCGCATTAAGCGCAATAAGGCTTGTGTTGTGGGTACTAGGCGACGATATATATAATAGATAGAAAAAGATAAATGCTTAAATACATAGAAAACATCCATAACTCAGGAAGAAATATCCGTGATAGACACACAAATAAATGCCCTGACCAGGATTCGAACCCGGGACCTCCTGCTTCATAAGCAGGGTCACTACCGACTAGGCTCGGAGGCCGTTTATTGAATTATTAAAGCTCTGTTGGAAGATCCATAGGTCCAACGAAGTCAATACCTATTAAGTAAAATTCATACAAAATTATAAAAGTTGACGAGTACAAAAAGTATATTTTTAATCCATCCAGACATCAGATTTACGCAACGAAGTCTCGGGCAAAGGATTTGCGCTAAATATGATTAAATATTTGACAAACTAGGTGTTTCGCTCGATTTACGTTCATCAGGAACCTGAAATGTGCCGTGATATTCTTATTTACCGGTTCATCGCTTCTATATAAGCGTTAATTGAATTTACGAACTATGTAGTCGTTTAGAAAAAGTCATTGCCTATTACGCTTCTACAAAAACTGCCTTAAATGTAATTCTTATGAATTATGACTTAACCTATTGGTCATCGGAATAAACGGCGCTATTTATTATTATTATTTATTTTAAATTTCATTTCTCATAATAAAAGTACAAAAGGTGATCTTAATGTATACTTTACCAGTCAACCATTGGGCTTGTTGGGTCCAACAAACATGCACCGATTTTAGTGACTTTATTTACCAATTTTAACACAAATTAGATAAGCCATATGTCACTTTTAGATAAGCCATATGTCACTTTTAACAGGTCCGGTCCTGTTAAACAACTATTTCAATCCAGCCAATAACAATTTATATCCATCGAATAGGCCTGAACTATGTTGACATTTTAATTTGATTACCGAACACCAATTTCGTACCAATTTAGTAAAAGCTTCAACATTCAACAATATTAAATTAAATTGATTATATTTGAGCGGTGCGTCAGGCTATGTTAAAATATTTGTTTTCACCGCCCCGCGTCGGAAAGGCGTTCTTTATCCCTTGAAAGCGAAGGGGAAAAACGCATTTTATCCAAATGTGGGGATAGTAATTTGGTACTTGTCGTTGTTGATACACCTTATCTTGCAGGATGGACTATGGACTTATAAGAAATGATTTGGAATTAGAAAATTTTGATAACGTTCATTTAGCTTAGATTTTTAATATTTTACAACTCAATTTTTCTCGCGGTGCATGGTGTGGTGAACGCTCAAGATTCCATTTTTTTAACCACTCGCTACGCTCGTGGCTGAAATTTCCCAATTTTTCGCTGGCTCAGGTCTCAAATAAGCGTGAGAGGTTAAACAACGACTTTGCTCCCTTGTAAAATAAATAACTATTATTAAAATATGCCACAGTCTACATGAAAAGAATATGATCTAGATGAAAAGATAAGATCAATTGAATAGGGACTTTTTTCCAATATCAAGTATATCAATGACTATTTCGAAGTGACATTTCATAGCAGATATAAAGTTCAACGAGTAAAGTAAACAGTAACTTGTATGCTGTAACTACCTGAGGACATTATGTAACAGTAACACGTTAAATTTAAGCACTTATTAGATTTTTAGGGACCTTACACAATTTTTGTAAAGCTCCGAATTTATGGTTTATTGAATGTGATTTGATGCGATTTTAGAAAAGCACTATAATACCTCGGCACTGAAAACGGATTCCCGGCCTCGTATCCCTATCCGTCTATACCTACTTGACCGGAAATCCTGATTTTCCCAGCCTCTGCTGTAACGTTCTAAGTATTAATGTACATCATAACTGTCATATCATAAGACTATATCGATAAATTAATATCGTTGGGAAGTCCCTATGATATTTTTATTCCTGCCACTAAAAGTTCTATGTATATACTCGTATCAGTCAAATAAAATAACTGTCGTTATAAAGTCAACTTAATTACTAAGGATATCGCCTTTAAAAATGTAATTACTTTTCTATATGGTGCTTAATTATTTAAAGGCATGTGTAGTGAATACGTTTCTCAGTAGGATATTAACATTTTGGACCTGTAGAACATTCTAGGCACCATCGCTCTTTTTTAATTTAAAGCCTTTAGGACGTAATTTAACGAAAAGGATCCATCCTCAAAAATGTGTCATTGAAACAAATGACTTACGATATTGACATAAAGTTTCAATTTTATTGACATATTTTTGTGGACTGGATCCTTTTCCCTAAACTACGTCTTAAGGCAAAGGAAATATATTTCCCACCATTACTTGAAGTTTATATCAAAGTGATAGAGTCCATTATCGAAAAATTTCTGGCACATCTATGCCAGTTAATGGGCCGTTAAGTGATTTATGAGAAAATAGCTTATCCCCGCGACTTTGCTAAGAATTAACACGCACCATAATTAATAAAATCGAATGGCAAACATTCAATTGGTGCATATGTTATCGAACTAGGGGAGCGTAAGCGAAGTGAAGTTCTTACAGACAACTTCGGACACAACGGAACTGTCAGCTGGCTACCTAGACGCATTTCGATGGCTTTTTGATTTTGAATAGTTGTTCCGCGAAAACTTTAGTAACGTTTTTCTGATCTTTATGAAATTTGATGGGGTTGTAGCAAACACGAATATAATTTGAAAGTTCGGTTATGAGCAGGATCGATCAGGGGGTTATGGAGCTAGAAGGCGCGGAAAAAACATCGTAAGGGTATTGTTATATTAGTCAACTCATTTGCAGGTAAATCGCGAGTTCTCAGTTCGAGGCGGACTACCAGTTTTAAATAGACAGTGACGACCATTTCCATAGTGACGTCCCCCCTTTCACCCATAAACAAAAAGGAAGATGAGTGACGTTCATAGTAAACAAAACTGAAATGTGGTCCAGCACCTACACACTTGTAAAATGCTACACACCGCTAACATGTATGGGCATCATGGGCAAAAGAGATAAACCTATGATGATCTACGCGTTACAAATTATAACGATTACCTTCTTGACGTATTCGAACATTACAATTTGACATAACATATTTTTTATCACATTTTGATATCACTCACAGTGCATCTGAAACCGTTTATTTAAACACAGCTCCTAAATAATGGTGCTTTCTGTGGGTGCTAATATTTACTCTATTTTCACATCACGCTTTTGTTCTGCTGCCGTTTATTTTTTAATTATCTTACCTTATTTTAATCTGAATACATCTTACTTCACTGAAATCAACACAATTTATGATTTATTGACACAATCTTTATTGGCATAGGCGAAGTGCTTGCGCTAAGCGGTTAGTTATAAAATTAATCAAACACTAAAGAGCTGTCGTGCGGGAAGCGCAGGCCGGTGCCGGCGAGGCCCTCGTGCAGCCAACGCTGCGCCTGCGCCGCCATCTCCTCATCGAAGTGCTCGCGCCAGCCGCCCGATTTGCCTAAGATAATACAATGAACGTTAATACGTATTTTATACTAAGTATCACATATTTTCTAAGATCAAAATCACTTCATCTGGTAGCCTAAGGATATTTTCATAGAAGTTCAGAAACTTTAGAGAAAAATAAATGTACCAGTCCAGGGAAAAAGATCCCTTTTTGTCGATATGGAGTTCTAAGTACTTCCTAAAACTACACAATATACGCTGTCTATTAGAGGAAGAATAATGTATCCATGTCAATCGACGAAGTGGGCCCTTTTACTAAACTTGTCCACATATATATAACTGACTGACTGACATATCAACGCACAGCCCAAACCGCTGGTTCTAGAGATTTCAAATTTGGCAGGTAGGTTCCTTATAAGGTCTAGGGGTGCACTAAGAAAGGATTTTTCAAAATTCACCCCCTAAGGGGATGAAATGGGGGTCCAAAGTTTGTATGGCGAAACAAGATTAGTTAGACTATCTTATTCGAAACTTCACAGGAGTATTGCTAACGATAAATGAGTACATAAATGTTTCAGGTTTTTTTGAAAATTCAACCCCTTAAAGGGGGAAATGTGATCAAAAATTCTGAAAATCAACATGGGTATCGTTTCTATGGTTTATCGTGTCGTTGATTACGAAAACAATAACGATTTTAAAATCCAACGTGGCGGACGTGAAATACCATCTCCCCTGTTGGGGTACAATGGGGTTGAAATGTCTAAATATCAATATGGGTGTCGTTTTTGTGTTTTTTTGGGACGTTAATTACGAAAATGGCATCGATTTTGAAATTTAATATTGTGGACATGAAAATTCTTGAAAGTGTTTGTGCCAAATTTCAATCTTCTTCTTTATATATAAAAGAAGAAACTGACTGACATATCAACGCAAAGCCCGAACCGCTGTTTTAGAGATTCCAAATGTAGCATGTAGGCTCCTTATAAGGCCTAGGGATGCACTTAGAAAAAAATCTTTAAAATTCACCCTCTAAGGGGGGGAAATGGGGTCCAATGTCTGTATGGGAAACAAGATTAGTTCGACTATTTCATCCAAAACTTTACAGGAGCATTCCAAACGATAAATGAGTAAACAAGTGTTTCAGCTTTTTTGAGAATTCAACCCATAGAAGGGGGAAATGTGGTGACAAAGTTTAAATATCATAGGTATTGTTTCTGTGGTTTATCGGGTCGCTGATTACGAAATCAACACTTAAGGGGGTGAAATAGGGGTTGATAGTTTGTATGGGGAATTTTTAAACGTTGAACCAATTTAGATGAAACTTGGTATAGAGATAGTTTGTATCCCGGGAAGGAAACAAAATAGTTTCAAAATAGTTGAAAGTTTTATGGAGAATTATTAACAGCTGAACCGATTTAGATGAAACTTGGTATAGAGATAGTTTGAGTCCCGGGAAACGACATAGGACAGTTTTTATCCCGAAAATCAGGAGGTGAAATGGAGGTTGGAGGTTTGTATGGAGAATTTTTTACCGCGAACAGATTTAGATAAAATTTGTTGTGGTGTGTAATAGGTGTGAGATAATATTGTTTATCCCGAAAATCGATCTTAGAGGAGTAGAAAAGATGTTGGTAGTTTGTATGGCGAATTATTAACCGCTGAACAGACTATTGAAATGAAACATGGTACATATTATATAGATTGAGTAGCGGGAAACTATATAGGATAGTTTTTATCTCAAAAATCAACCCTTTTGGGGGTGAAACGAGAGTTCAAAATTTGTATCGGAAATTAATAACCGCTGAACCTATTTAGATGATTTAGTATGAAGATAGCTTGAGTTCTGGGGAAGGATATATAATAGTTGTTATCCCAGAAGTCATTCCTTAAGCGGGTAAAAAGGAGGGTGGATTACTAATACCACGCAAATGAAGTCGCGGGGAAAAGCTTCTATTCAAGAGTAGAAATCTGCATTAATCATAATCTCTTAGTAGTAGTAAGTCGTTGCTGGCATAACAATTCAACATTTATTGCAATCATTTCTTTAAAAAAAATAAGGGTACCGCCTTCACCAAAACGTAGTATATAAAAACCTCCAAAGTGTAACAAATACTTTTCAGAAACCCGCATCTATATCGGTTCAGCCAAACGCGAGACAATCGCGGACAAACAAACATTCCTACATACAAACATACGAGTCTAAATGAGAACTTCATTTTTTAGAACTTTTAATACGCGGGCGAAGCCACGGGAAAAAGCTAGTATTGATATACATACATACTAAATAAATAAAAATTAAAAGCGCTTACCTACTCTCACAAAGCCCTCAGCATCTGGGTTACCAATCTTTGCCCTCCACGTCGGGTTAACAGATTTATTTTTCCTGAAGTTTTCTATGTCCAAATGATCACAAAGTTTTCCAATTTGTTCATCCGTAACTTTCTTGCCGAGAAAATCGGATATTATTTTAATAGAAGATGGTAAATCCTGAACAAAAACACGTCGATATAGTTTATTAACAAGTGAAATACGCAACATTTTATAATTTTAATTTAAGTACTTTAGTGAGTAATTACCTTCGTCATATCT
Organism: Pammene aurita; assembly: GCA_947086415.1. NCBI lineage: Eukaryota > Metazoa > Arthropoda > Insecta > Lepidoptera > Tortricidae > Pammene > Pammene aurita. The sequence goes on from OX352294.1 coordinate 32,113,658, forward strand.
TCGTAGAATATGAACAACATATTTGGATGGTGACGGAGCGCCCAGGCCTCTTTTAGATGTTTTAAATATGGAGCTCTAGGAACTGAAAAAACGTATATTGTAGCATGACTAATTTTATTATGTACTTCTTAAATTTCTTAATTAATTTCACGTATTCATCCAAGACGGATATGGGCTATACTGGCTAATGTCGTATGTTGAATAGACAGTCGCATCTGCCCTTGAAAAGTTCTAAATTCCAACATTTAAATATTTTGAATTGAATCGTAAAAATGGCGACGATAGTCAAAAATACAATTACTTGGATAAAATGTCCAAATGGCACGGGTTTGGCGTAAGTACATAACATAGATAGATTCCATAAATATAACATTTTAAAATAAACACTAAAAATGCTCACCCAAGTCATTGATAAAAAGATTCCAAAAACTTTTAAAGTCTCCAAAATAATACCACTTCAGTTTCATGATATGATAATAGGACACAGCTATGTCCCTCGGATCTCTAGCCACAAACACCACCTTACTAGAATCTAGTAGAGTCGAGGGCAGAAGAGAGAAGGGTATATGCGTCTTGAAGAACCGGGGGGAAGGTGATTTGACTATATCTTCGTAAAAACGCCTGGTTTTAGATATTTCTTGTCTCAGTGATGAATCGATTTGGTCTAGATTTCTGTCGATTTTGTAAATTAGGTGTTTAGATCTGAAATGAGGAATTTATTTAGTCTGTTTCTTTCTACTCCTTAATGTTTAACTTTAATAATACTTACTTCAAACAGTAACCTACCGTAGGAGGATGCAAAATGCATACCAATATTATGACTAAATTCATTTCTAAATAGGGTATGCGATTCTGCAGCCGATAGTACGTCAATTTAACACGCTATTTTATCTTTATCATTTATAACACACCACTTACATTTTATCATATAAGTATATACATAACAAACTACTACTCTGCACTCAACATCGGTTGCCCCTGGGGAATCGACGTGGAACCACCTGAGACACCACGGACTTTCCTGCCAAAGAAGTGCGGGCCGCTTCTAAAGGCGTGTTTCCTTTAATGACATCACCAGCCGGTCTCTTGCGTCACTTAATGTTCCAGCTCTTTTGGAGCCGACCGGCATCTCTAGGACTGACGGCAAGAGACCGTACGGTATGTCTTTAATTCCGTTGAGTATGGGACGGGCGTTGGTGTGGGATGCAACCTGCGTAGATACACTAGCCCCGTCACATCTCCACCGAGGCGGCCGAAAAAGCCAAGGTGGGATAATACCGTGGTCTCGGCGTCGAATATATTTCTGTCATATTCGGCGTTGATTCCCTTGGTCCCTGAGGCCCTGGCGCTCTGAATCTCTTCAAATACCTATCGAAGAGACTCAGAGATGCCACAGGAGACCGAAGAGCTGGCAGCTATCTGAGTTAGCAAATTAGTCTTGCGATCTAGCGAGGAAATGCTGCCAGCATCTTCGGTACCGCCGCAGGGGCTAGATTTAGATATATTTACTTATGTTTTAGTTTAGTTTTATTTTAAAATTAATTATTTTGTTTTTCAGTTTTTGTTTGTAATAGTATGTAATTATTTGTAAGTAGGTATCTTACTTTGAATAAACGACATTTTATATCTCATAAACTACTTTAAATGAGGACAACAGAAGGACAAGATGACGAATTGGAAACCAACAATTGGCATTAGACAAAAATGGAAGAAGATGTTAGATAAATACATAAATTTAGAAAAAAGGCGATTCGTAAGAGGCCTTGGTCTGAAGGAACTACGAACATGAGAATCGGAATAAAAAAGATTGTAAAAAGAAACGCTTAAATAAATATAAAAAAAACTTACGCTAAGTAAATATATCTGCTTGTCAAAGGAATCTTCAAGGCCGATGTGAAATCGAGGTCATTCATGAGTAGCCAAACCAATTCCTGTGTTAATGTTGTTCCTGTTATTAAAAAATAATGTTTATAATATTATTAAAGCTGAATATAATTTAGTATGCAAAATACAATACCTAAGCCAGGTAGTGGATGCTTATCGAAGATGGCGTCTGTGACATATGCTTGTGATATCTTGACGATCAATACGATCATGTCGATCATGTTACTTTACAGATATTTAGGTACACTACGAACACTTCTTTTGAGCGCCGTGTTCAAGTGTTTTCTGAGTTAACACTCATTGATTTTTTATTAAGCAGAACGTCTGATAAAGATAGCACAAGTTTTAGAACCAAAGGAAAAGCACCAACTACAACTAACTACAACTTGGGACTCCGATGGCCGGTTGAGAAGTGTAAGACTTCTTCGGCAGATGTCGCTAGGCGTCCCCCTAAGACGCATTAAGGATATGATGGAAAAAATCGCAGCCATCAGGTAAGTCTCAGTAGCTCAGTTGGTCAGATCGACGGGCAATGGGCATGTATCCCAGAGTCGCGAGTTCGAGCCTCGCCTGAGGCAGTGGACATTTCTACTTTTCCTTTATTTCTAAACATTGTGGTATCGTTAGCAGACGTTCTGCTTAATACAAAATTAATTGTAGTATGGGGAAGCGCATTATTATCGGTGAATTCTCAATACAGCTTGGGACTCCGATGGCCGGTTGAGAAGTGTAAGACTTCTTCTGCAGATGTCGCTAGGCGTCCCCCTAAGACGCATTAAGGATATGGTGGAAAAATTCGCAGCCACCAAGTAAGTCTCAGTAGCTCAGTTGGTTAGAGCGATGGGCATGTATCTCAGAGTCGCGAGTTCGACTCTAGCCTGAGGCAGTAGATTTTTCTACTTTTACTTAATTTCTAAACATTGTAACACTCATTGACATTGATAGACGTTTAGAGCACGAGATGGTCGCCACGAGCTTGGCTGCCTACGTTGACTGTACATAAGTATATTGGTTAAAGCAATGGCGCGTAGTTACAGTGTCCGAGAGGCAACCAGATTACTCGCGGTATTTAAGCTCCCTACGTGGTGTGGAACTACCCAGTGCAACCCGAACTGACCCACGTTGGACTTTATTTTTCTCCCCCCCCCCCCCCATTTTATTTTCTTCCGGCTTCCAACTCTGAGTGATCAATAACCGACCAGCCGGTGTGAATGGCAATTTGCATGCTCGTTTTTCATCACATATAGATAGATACTGAAAACAGATCGAGTTGCACAGGGTTGTTCCACAACATGTAGGGAGCTTAAATACCGCGAACCGTCCGATTGCCTCGCGGACACTGAAACTACATGTCATTGCTCTGAATATATATATTAATGTCGATATCTCATACACCTAATTGTTACCAGTCAGTCTCCTTAATATTTAATGGTCTGTTTACTTGACAACGATGGCTCACCTGACCGAGGAAAAGTGGTAATCCACACGTCATCAGGCCGAACGGGCATGTTTCTGAAATTATCGGCGTCCTCTGTGTAGCTTACATCGAACAGGTAGCCCGGATCGCCAAAACGAGCGTAAACGACACCTACAAAGAAGTTATTCATAGTTGCCTTATTATTAAGTGCCGAAATAAGAAATGACAAGAAAAGTACAAATTTATCATTTTAATATATTTCATTCTAATGGAGAAATTTCGTGTAAGTATAGGTAGAAATAATAAAAAAGCGCCAAATTTGAAGTACCTTTGAAACAGCCATTTAATAACTCCCGAGTTGCAGGCTCCACCTCGTCAACTTTTACCTTATCGCACATTGTATCTAAAACATTAAATGATTAACGGGACTGAAAAAGGGTTAAGAATATTGTATTAAGCCCAAAAAACACGTAATAATACAACACGAGAAAGAAAAAGTAGTACAAAGGCGAACTTATCCCTTACGTGATGATTGGGATGGACCACATAGCTGACACAAAGATCACACTTTAAAAAGCCATTATACCAAAACATCAATCGAGGATCCCAGGTTAGAATTCTGTTCTCCAACGACCGAAAACAAAGTATGAACTAATATTACTTAGTTAACGTCGCAGTTTTATACCCTTGGCCAACAATAAGCCAGTGTCAACAGCTGTCCGATTCAGTGTACTCAAGTGTATTAATTTTGTTCTTGTTGTCACCCCACACTTGTTGTTGTTAAAAAACTGTGTTGACAATAACGCAATACGCAGACTTGACAATTTTATTGATTGTTTATCTGATAAACTTTATCACATATCTTGAAGCAATGGTTAAGCGCAATTACCAACGTGATTGAAAGCTATATATTAGGCGGACCGTATGCTTATTTGCCACCTTCATTGTATAAAAAAACCGGCCAAGTGCGAGTCGGACTCGCGCACCGAGGGTTCCGTACAAACCTGTAGGTATATAGGGGTAGTAACTTTAAAATTATTAATAATGTTTTTATTATATGATGTAACAAAAAATATACCGTTTTCGCAATTTTTCCTTTATTTGTGCTATAAGTCGTTGCTTCGTACCAAATTTAAAGATTCTGAGTTCACGGTAGGTTTTGATTCCCTTGCGAGTTTCGATAATTTGCGGAAATTTGCGTAATAAACGGATGTATCTTTTGATTGCGTTGGCTAAGAAGTTTGATTTTTTCACAGCTCCAAGGGACAGTAGACCTAAATATTTGATATGAATTTCAGTTTGAATACGTTCCTGAGAAAAAGGGTCTTGACAGACGGACGGACGGACGGACAACAAAGTGATGCTATAAGGGTTCCGTTTTTTCCTTTCGAGGTACGGAACCCTAAAAAAGCATGAAAATGTATGTTATGTATTGTATTTGTCAATCTCTTCTTATTGTTTCGTTTTTGTCTTACCTCAATTAAACAGATTTGATCAACCCAAAAACTATGACGAGTGACGACTACATTGAAGGCCAAGAACCGGTAAAGCAGGCTTTCTGTTTGTAGTCGTTATCCTCCACATAGGGGGAAAATCATAGAATCGGCTGGTAGTGCGTATCGAACTGTGCTACAGACAATGTTAATTGCTTGTCAACCACGAAAACCTACGCTAGGTCTTTGTCGTTTATTGCATGTGTTTGCAGATTGATCGTCTGCGCATCGATTAAGGTTTGAATGAGACTCTCAAAATGTTTTATAATTTTTTATAAAAAAATTCATCTCCTGTTTTTGTTTTAACCATGGAATCAACTTATATTGATACAGCGACACTTTGCCTGTATCAATATAAGTTCGCGCCAAGCTAAATTATCAATTTAGTCAAACACGAAATAAAGAGCTGTCGTGCGGGAAGCGCAGGCCGGAGCGAGCGAGGCCATCGCGCAGCCAGCGCTGCGCCTGCGACGCCATCTCCTCGTCGAAGTGTTCACGCCAACCACCCGACTTACCTGTGAATATACGTTGAAAATGGGAAGCTAACATGTCTATAAAATTGTCAAAATGTATTAACGTTAAAATTACTTCATCCTTCATCTTCATACTTCAAAATACCCATTTTTTATTACTTTTAGAGACTTTTGGAAAAGTACAAAGAATGAATGAATATTAATAATACTTATTTAAAAAAACTTGCGTTACCCTTTCATTGTGCTCGGAATCGGAATCAGCCAGTATGTATACCTGTGGAGATACTCGTCTAACCACACGGCACCGAACAAAACGTGGGGCGAATTTTCCGCCCCGAAGAGGGTCAGTAGAGCCACGCTGGAAATTCCTGCGCCAAACGATTTGTGCAGTAAAACACGACGTAATTTGCATTAACACGTTTAATTTTGCAGATTAAGTAAATTATTAAAAATTAGCAATTTGGTCCTTCGAGCCGGATAGAATGTAATTAAATTACAATAATCAGATTATTTAAAATTAGTACTTCACATAAAAATTACGATAACGATATCTATGTCGGCGGCCGATCGTAAAATCTGCCAGATCACGATATTCCTAGGCATATCATCAAACGCCGTCATTTCATGATTTGGCTGAGTGACATCCGCCATATCGTTCAAAATTCACCATTTAACGATTTGCCTCGTGACGTTTAGGCAGATCATGAACTTCCTAGGCATATCATGAAACGCCGCCATTTCATGATTTGGCCAAGTAACACCCGCCAGTGACGTTTAGGCAAATCATGAAATTCCTAGGCATATATAGTAGGCATATGTAGGAACTTTTTAGGTTAGTTCAAAGTAGTTTCAGACAGACTCTAAGGCAGGTCGGTGTAGGTACGACGACGAGCGAAGCGAGGAGGAGTGTTAGGTAGAACTGCGACCCTACAGCGCGCGAGCCGAGCGAGCGAAGCGAGCGTGCCGCGGCAGCGGCCGGCGAAGCGCCAGAACCTAATATTATCACACTCCCCCCCTCTCCTCATATTTTGAATGCAATCACTATTTTCGGTACAAAAATCATGAACGCGGTAAACAAACATGGCCGCCTTCGCATACGCAGTGCCACCAGTGGCCAAGAAATAAACTATTTTACGATGTGCCCGCTATAGAGCTAGGCATATCGACGAATGCGTTGCTCTAATCGATCTGCCGTATTGTTTATCAGGCACATCGTGATATGCCTGGCCAACTTTTAGGCATATCATGAAATGGCGGCGTTTCATGATATATGCCTAGGAATATCGTGATCTGGCGGATTTTACGATCGGCCGCCGACATCTACATAAAGATATTTCACATTCAATAATTTCCTTAGTGGATAGAATGTAATTAAATTACAATAATCAGATTATTTAAAATTAGCACTTCACATAAAGATGAAGATAACGATATCGATAAAGGTATTTCACATTCAATAATTTTCTTAGTATCGTAGACCCGGATAGAATGTTATTAAATTACAATAATCAGATTATTTAAAATTAACACTTCACATAAAAATTACGATAATGATTGTTTATTGTTTATTGTTAAAAATACATTTGCACCTTAACAGCTTAAGCCAAAGCGGCACAAATTAAGACAATAACATAGATCGGTATAATATAATATAGATTATAAAATTATTCAATACTACTCGCAGGCATCTCTCGTTCAATCACTCTCTTGCACTCCGTCATCAGTCGTCCTATCGTGCTTACAAACAAATCACACAAAGGCTGAGCCTCAAGCACGGAGTTGAGCAACGTCAGTGCGCGTACGACCGGCGCCTGCGTGCGCATCGCTCCCTCCGCCAACAGAGGGTGTCGGCGCGCACGTATGTACTGGTTAGGCACAAATAGCCGGACGCAGGCAGAGACAAGGGCTACACAATCAAACAATCAATGATATAGATATAAAGATATTTAACATTCAATAATTACCTTAGTATCGTAAACGTCTACTTTCCGCACGAAAGGAAAATAAAACGAGGGAGTACTAGCAAAACTAGTAAGTACAAATAAAGACTCGGCTGGTAATTTGGCTGCGGGGAAAGTAATGGATTAATGAGACGAGTGATATGGATGGTGACGGATGATTCGCTGGATGAGAGTAGCCTAAATTCAAGAGCCAGGTCTTTGTACGCCCATCAAATGAGGCAATTAGAATTTTGGGGATTTAGGTTTAATATAAAAATGCGGATCGCAGATATGTAAGAATGGTAACAACAATATAGAACTAAAGCACGGCAAATTAAATACGAAGTCCCCAATTAAACTCTAGAACACTTCACGGAGCGACAGGCCGCTTTCACCTGGTGAGCCACGCGTAATGCGGGCTCGAGTCCTTTAAAGGCGACTGGCGGCCGTATTCCAGGGCGACACTCCGGTTTCACCTGGTGAGCCACGCGCAATGCGGGCTCGAGTTCTTTAGAGGCGACTGGCGGCCGTATTCCAAGGCGATACGCCGGTTTCACCTGGTGAGCCACTCGGAATGCGGGCTCGAGTTCTTTAGAAGCGACTGGCGGCCGTATTCCAAGACGATACGCCGGTTTCCAATATTTGCGTTGGACAGTATCGCAGTTTCGGCCGCAAACGCTTGACGCCCCTCCGACGCGGTACACGAACGCACTTGGCGTTGGATATCAAAAAAAATACTAATTCCAATTACACCCAACAAATAATCAAACTCAGATTAAAATAGGAAAAAAGGGATGTCAAAATGGATTCTGACAACTACACAGCTCGAGGTTCACAATCTATCTGTCTTCTCGACTAAAACAAAAACTATTCCAAACTCCTACAAAGTTTGAATTTAAAATTGATGCGAATATCCTCTTTTCTCAGTCGTCAGCTTCTTTCAAAATAAAAAAAGCACACATCATATTTTGATATCGGCGCCACCTAACAAGTAGACGAACCACGATCTAATCTACCCTAACTCGCGCAACTTGGCCGATAAACAAAATTAATAGCGCGGATAGTCCGAAGGGACGCCGCGAGATGTAGCTGGCGTTCTTTCGGCATGCTACAGCATCTCCCTACCAAACAAAGAAACTAACAATAAAACAAACCAACAAACAAACAAAATGACACACAACAAACCAACGCATCACGCGGTCCAAGACATGACGCCTGGGATGGGATCATGGAAAAAGGAGCAAGGAAATGCTCAAACAAAAGGAAATTATTAGAGAATATCTTTAATATGATAAGTGCCGATGTGCTCGGAATCGGAATCAGCCAGTATGTATACCTGTGGAGATACTCGTCTAACCACACGGCACCGAACAAAACGTGGGGCGAATTTTCCGCCCCGAAGAGGGTCAGTAGAGCCACGCTGGAAATTCCTGCGCCAAACGATTTGATCGCCAACGATCCTGGGCACAGTACGGTTCTTGTTGAACTTGGCGGCGTTACGATGAAAAGCCAAAGCCATTGAATCCGAAACCTTATCGTACACCTCACGAAGCGTCTGAAGATTCGAAGCGCGTTCCATCCGGCTGAGTCCCACATCTTGGTCGCCAACCTGAATCTCAACACGCTCACGAATCATTGGCAACTCGCGGCCGTACATCAAAAAGTTCGGTGTATACAAGAGCCAGATTTATACAAGAGTTATAAAGAGCGACCAATTCCGCTGGTCGTTTTCAACTAGAATGTTCGAAGGCTCAGCATCAGGGTTGCAAATTTTCGCCCTCCACTTTAGGTTTACTGACTCGTTTTTCCTAAAGTTGTCTATGGCTAGATGATCACAATTTTTTTTATTTGCTCATCCGTCACTCCTTTGCCAAGAAATCCTAATATTCGTCGGGAAGAAGGTTAGATTTAACTTGGCCAGTTTTCATTACATCAGTCATTTTATAAAGTTTAGAGCCTCATTTACTCCCCTTGTGGTCTCCTGCGATGGCATTGTTGGAATAGAATACGAATCCTTTATAAAGAAAACATGTCTAAAGCTAAGTGAAAAATGGTCGAAACCATACTCACAAATAATAAGCTGGATCAAAGTCAATATACAAATATCAATCATCAGAGCGGTCTCTATGAGAATAAGAGGAACGAGAAGAAGGATAGAAAGATTTGGATGCGAAGACGGCTGTGGAATACCCACCATAGAACACTAGATTCCTCTTCTTCGTATGTTGTTACTTTTTATATTTGAAAAAATTGGCCAAGTCAAATCTAACCTACTTTAAGATCTCACATTTTTAAATAACAGCAATTGTTATATGTATCCAATAAAGCAAAGAAATAGAGTTTAATACTTGTTCATAATGTTATTTTGTTCCTATAAATACATATTTGGATTTTGCATAGAACTTGGCACTCATTTAGATCTCCATTCTTTTTGCGGCGAAGCCCACAGCCAAGCATAATTTTTGTATTGAACTTGGCTCTCCTTTTTTACATTTATGTTTTTGGTGGGATATCATTACTTTTTGTAAAGAAAACTAGGCAGGTATTGATATTTAATGTTTTATATATTGGGATAGTTTCAAATATCTGCTTGTAACGGTTCCAACGATACAATTAATTTGTTTTTTTGTATGGGGCCCCCCTATTTTTTAACTTTTTTTTATTTTTAGATTTTTTCCTACGCTTACACACAATTACCGAGCTGGATTCCAAATTTCATCTTTCTAGGTCATCTGGATGTAGGTTAGATTTAGGTACTATATGTCAGTCAGTCAGTCAGTGCTAAAATTTACGACTTTTTGACCTTCATATCTTTATAACCGTTTGAGCTAGCTTCATGAAATTTGGGCTTCTAGATGTCCTTATGGATATAATTAAACACACATAGTTTTATGTGTTTACGTTAAAGAGTATAGAAGGGTCAAAAGTGGCACCAAGTGGTTCGTGTAATATACACTCGGCGCTGGCTAGCCAGTTCCTTTGCTTGAACTTGGCTTGACACGCTGCCGCGTGTCTAGATATGGAACGAACTGCATATAACTAAAACTGGAAACAGTCCTATTTTGTTTTTGGTACTTTTTTCGATCAATAATTTACATGATAACTCATGACATGATCATGGCTACAATCGTAAATTAGAATTCCTGTTAAGAACGATGCTCACCCAAGTCACTGATAAAAAGATTCCAAAAACTTTTAAAGTTTCCAACATAATACCAAGTCAATTTCTGATAATTATAAAAGGACATCGCTACGCGTCTCGAATCTCTGGCTACATACACCACTTTGACAGAATTCAGTAGAGTCAGAGGCAGAAGAAAGAAGGGTAAATGGGTCTTGAAGACCCAAGAAGGAGCCTATCTTTATTGTCTATCGCGTCATAAGAAAGCTTTCCTTTAGAAATTTCTTGACGTAATTTTGGGTCTATTACGTCCGGGTTTCGATTCTTTTGGTAAAATACATGTTTCCCTCTAAAACAAGGAGTTTTATCATGTTTCTTGTAGTTTGTAAAGGTGTCTAATGACTGCGATTAAAAGGTCAGAACAAAGAAATACTTACTCGAAGGCAATATATCTGCTTGTCAAAGGAATTTTCAAGGCCGTGTCAAAATCGAGGTCATATATGACCTAGCCAGAGTAGCCAGACCAATTCCTGCGTCCATATTGTTCCTTTTATTGAAAAATATGTTTTATGTTATAAACAAACATTTATATTACAAGTTTAGTTCATACCAATTACCTAATGAGTTTAGGCAACTCAAGCGTTAAATTTATTTTAGCTATTTACGTTAGATCTTAATTTATTATAATAATATCTTGTGTAAATACACAACACAAACAAACAAAAAAAAATCATATTTTTGTCATATTTTAACGTCAACATAAATATGTTGACGTTAAAATATGACAAAAATATGATTTTTTTTAAATTCCTACATATCTAATGTTATGCATTTTTTATGATATAAACATATAAATTAAAAATTCTATAGGTACTTTTTTTAATTAAATAAGAGAAGTTTATTTTAAAATATGAATAGAAATAACGAATATTATTTACAAAATTTACACAAAAAGCTCGCTCCCAATCGCTCCCGGTATGAAGGTGCCCATAACGCTTGCGGCATTACCACGTTGGATTATTATGGACAGCTTTTGTACCAGGAACGATTCGGAGCGAGGGTCCTCGCCCTTTTGCCGGAATCGACGGCCCAATTCGCGAATGAAATGTTTTGAGTCATCCCCCAGCAGCTCGCGGTTTCCACTGCGAAGGGGACGTAGATGTAGCCTGACCCTAATGGAGCGTATTTTTGCCGCTTTAAGGCCGCTTGTGTCTCAGCAGCTGCTCCGGCCGCGCTGATGTGAGAGGCGGCGAAGGTGCTGACACATGTAGCATCCCACACCAAACACCGCCCCCTCTCCCATGGCACTAATGTCAAGCCGTCAGGCCTTTTGCCATCCGTGCGGCTAAGACCTGGCGGCTCAAGCATCGAAGGCACACCAGCCGACCTAAGCGCCCTCTGTATAGTGTCGTTGAGGGCATGGTGACGTGGATGCCTGCCAGTGCATCGGCGGCAACTCAGTGCGTGATGGCCGTCAGCCCCCACCATGGCTCCGCAAATACAATTGTGAGGTTGGCATACCTCGCAGCCCAGGCGGAGAGCCACGGCCACGCGCAGTGAGCTGCCGTCGAGCAAAGTGCCCAATTGAGGTGAAGTTAACGCGTGCAGCCATGCCCCCGATTCTGACCGCGATACTGCCAGAAGCCTTGCACGGTTGACTCCTACTGCGTTTGCAATAAGGCCTTCTACTGCAGCTTTGGAACCTGTGTCATCCCAGGTGCGCTGGACTTGTGAGTTCTTCGGTAAGGACGTTCCAGGATTGAGAGCCGACCATGCATTCAAGGCGCCGGCCATATAAGGTATGCTCGCCCTGTCGCCATTTACATATAACATTTTAGCAACAAAGTTTTCTGCTACCCCATGGGCCGACGCCAAAAAGGCTGGTAGGCTCACGTCCCGTACACGCCGCACGCCGAGGCCTCCATGACGGACCGGCAGAGCCGCTTGGGTCCACTGGACATCGTTTAAAGAAACGTTGACTACGGACTCTAATATAGACTTAAGAGCCGTGTCAAATAAACATGTCATTGTGGAATAACCACACCGGGGCCGTACGGAGCAGCTGTCAAATTCATTCTTTTAATTAAATTAAAATATAAAAATACATATTATAAATTCTACAAACAAAAATTTGTTTTCTGGTGGTTAGAGGAATAAGATATAAATCCTATTATAAAATTCTTGTATCAACTTTAGATATTTATTTGACTTGTGTACTTATTTTGACCTTTGAATACACCATAATTTTTATTGTAAAATTAATCGAAGGCTAAAGAGCTGTCGTGCGGGAAGCGCAGGCCGGAGCCGGCTAAGCCCTCGCGCAGCCAACGCTGCGCCTGCGCCGCCATCTCCTCGTCGAAGTGCTCGCGCCAGCCGCCCGATTTACCTTAGATAAATGATGAAAGTTAATACGCATTTTACACTATCACATATTTACTGATAGCTTAGGGATATTTTCATAGAAGTTCAGACTCTTTAAAGAAAAACAGTGCTTACCTACTCTCACGAAGCCCTCGGCATCGGGGTTGCCAAGCTTCGTTATCCACGTCGGGTTAACAGAATTATTTTTCCTGAAGTTGTCTATGTCCAAATGATCACAAAGTTGTTCTATTTGTTCTTCCGTAACTTTCTTGCCAAGAAAATCGGAAATTCTTTTAATAGATGAAGGCAAATCCTGAACAAAAACAGTTCGATATAGTTTAATTACAAGTAAAATACACAACTATTTATAATTTAAATGTAAATAAGTAATTTATAGGCCCGTGAAAATAAACAATCAAAATTGATAAAATAACAAAGCGTGATGTAGTTAAGGCTATTTGTTACATCTTTATTTGCTACAACTAGTTACTTGTTCTGGATGAACAATACATTAAAAACTACAGATTGTTTTTTCCTTTTTATTTTACAAATTACAAGTTTGTTTAATAAGATTGCTCTGGTGATGTTGAAGGCCCTTTAATTTGCAAGAATTTGAGTCTATATTAGATTGTCTACCTTAAATATTTCACAAGATACGGCTACATATATCTTTGAAAAACTAAAAAACATTACAATCAACTTGCGCGCAAAAACTGCAGATACATTAACTTTCGTATGTCCGGATGTTCTCCTCTACAGGTCACATTTCTTGACGGATTCCCGTGAGATTTTGTGAGCGGATTCTTTAGTTACGTAAAATTTTTCAGACGTGGCGTTTTTTGGAAAATTTTCAAAATGGTGGAAACGGCATAAAGAGCTTAAGCGCCATTAAGATCCATGACGCTTAAGAACATTTTCAATTCGCTAAGATATAAAGAACTTACGCGTCATGATGATCTATTAGTATGACACTGAACCTAGTTCGATAAGTCTCCTAGATAAGATATATATAATTAGTCGCGTCTTTAATGACGAAATGCCGATGCCGCAATGCAAAAAAAGTGGTGGCGTATTTTTTTTTTAAATAAAAAATCCAGGTTCTAGTACGATAAGTCTCCTTGATTTCCTTTGTTCCTCGAAGCAGGGGAGGAGTAGGGCTACACGATAATGCGGTGCTGCAAGCCCCCGTGCGTGGCCTTGTCAGTGGCAGCAGCATCAAAAGATTGTAGATGTATGAAAAAACAAAGCGCCTGCAAAGTGCCACCACAATTTAGATTTGCCACCTAATTTGCTCACCAGCCATCTCAGGAATAATATATTAATAGCTGTATGGTACAGAAAACCATGTTTTACAAGCCAGGAAAAGTTGTGCCTACAATGCACAGTTGTAGCAGTTGAAGGTATTTATATATACTGAGTTCAAGTGCCAAATTCTAAGGTTGAATATTTAAGACGGGAGAAAAAAGAGTACACACTAAACTTTCATATAAAAAAATTGTTAGGTTGAATGTTTAAGACGGGAGAAAAATTCGAATTTATAAAGTTAACGACGTATTAAGGATCTTGAAGCAAATCAAATTATTTTGTTTAATATTTTTTGATTTGCAATTTTTAAGTAGTTACACTACTATATATAAACTGAAAATAGATGTCATATACTTCAGAAAAAGTGACCAAACCCTCCGGTGTCCGAGGCCAGATTTGAACTGGCGTCTTCAGCTTTCGCGGCTGACGTCCTGACCACTAGACCACCCGGTCACTAAAAGTGACCAAACCCTCCGGTGTCCGAGGCCAGATTTGAACTGGCGTCTTCAGCTTTCGCGGCTGACGTCCTGACCACTAGACCACCCGGTCACGGCGGAACTTGACAAATTTTCTCATGTATATGCAATCTCTGAATTTGAAACGGCTAGGCGCCGTTGACCATACTCTAAGGGCATGCGCATTACGTGCTTGCACCTCCTATCCGAATCTCTTACGTGATTCTGGTATAGCGAGAGAGATGGTGCTGCCATCTATGAATCTTGAAGCAAATCAAATTATTTTGTTTAATATTTTTTGATTTGCAATTTTTAAGTAGTTACACTACTATATATAAACTGAAAATAGATGTCATATACTTCAGAAAAAGTGACCAAACCCTCCGGTGTCCGAGGCCAGATTTGAACTGGCGTCTTCAGCTTTCGCGGCTGACGTCCTGACCACTAGACCACCCGGTCACGGCGGAACTTGACAAATTTTCTCATGTATATGTAATATTGAACGTATTAAGGGTTAAAGAGGGGCTCCGCACAAAGCAAAAGTACACTGAACGATTATTATTCATACCAAAAATGATAAGCTTAAATATTTAAGACGGGAGAAAAAAGAGTATTTTGAAAGATAAAAGATATTTATTCTTCAATTTAGGCACATTACAATGCACTTATGAACGTCAGAGAGAAAAAGAAAAACTACCACCGGTTCTAACCCTACACCTCTGACCCGAGAAGTATTATTTATGACCGGCAAGAAACTCGGCGGGACTAATTTTTTCGAAACAGTAATACAGTAATATTATATCTTAAAGATACACAATAATGCGTAGTTCTATAATGCGTAGTTCTATAAGAAGACATATCAAAACAGCTTGAGAGATATACAATGTACGTATTCTTTAATTAAAATAAAATAATAATAATAAAATCCAAATCTGATTGCTTCACAAAACGTTTGATATGCTTTCCTATCTGAACTGTGTCCTCTAAATCTTAGATGATTTTGTAGTAGTTTCTGGTTTGGGCCATGCATGTTTGTCCGTCATATAATCCTCGACCCTGTAATAACCCTTTGACATTAAACTTTTTTTCAAATATTTCTTAAGAGCGGAAAATGATAAATTTAAAGCATCGACGGGTAACTTGTTATAAATGTGAATACCTAGACCAAAAAATGACTTATATGCCTTGCGGATACGACTACTTCTGATAGCAAGCTTGTTTTTATTTCTAGTGTTATAGCTGTGGACGTCAGAAATTTTTTTGAATGTATGTATATTCTTTACAACATAAATAATATTGTCATAGATATATTGGAAATCAACAGTTAAAATATTAATTTCTTTAAATAGTTCTCTAAATGATGCACCTGCCTTTAAGTTACACAGAAAGCGGATGGCTCTTTTTTGTAAAACAAATATAGTGTGTATGTCAGCTGCTTTGCCCCAAACCAGAATACCATATGACATTACACTATGAAAATAACTGTGTTAAACTAAGCGAGCTGTGTCAATATTCGTTAATTGTCTAATTCTCCTAACGGCATGAGCGGCCGAGCTTAATCGAAGAGCGAGTTTTCTTATATGAGGACTCCATTGTAGATTTTTGTCCAACGTCGAACCAAGGAACACTGCTTTATCTACTATCTCTAAACATTCACCATTCAGGAGAATCTTAGTGTCCACCGGTGCAACGTTTGGCAAAACAAATCTAATACATTTGGTTTTCTTAGCATTAAGTAGCTAATTGCAGTACAGCAGCTAGTGTGTTATTGATTACAGTAAAATCGGTAGATTGCCGGTCAACTTTGAAAATTAAAATTGAAGACAAACAGATAAACAGACAAAAATTCTAAAAATTGTTGGAACGTGTTCTGTTGTCGATTCTAAGTATCCCCAGCCAACTTTTTTTCGATTATCTTCCATGTACAGACTTTCGACCCTCTTCAGCTTTATTACATGTATAGATGAAGTGCCCTATCTCAGAAGAAGAGGATCTCAGAAACTGTAAAAGATAGAGATTTGATGGATAATTAAATAGTTACTCTTTAATACTCTAGTAGCAACCTTTATCAATAAATGAACAATTTTTGAGTTTATACAGGAAATATCACAAAATTGACAGTTTTTCACGAATTTCTCGGCTAGCTCAAGACACTTTATGTAGCAAATATCATCAAATACTGTCCTAACCATCCCTAACAACAAACAAAAAAAAACTCAACTACATCACGCATTGTTAATTTAATATCTAGTTTCACTGATCTATTAGTAATTACCTTCTTCATATCTTCGTAGAATATGAACAACATATTCGCATGGTGACGGAGCGCCCAGGCCTCTTTTAGATGTTTTAAATATGGAGCTTTGGGAACTGAAAAAAATTGTGCTATAGCATTATTATCATTATTATATACTTCAAATTTAATTTCACGTATTCATCTAAGACCGACATGGGCTATACTGGCTAATGTTGAATAAACATCTGCACTTGAAAAGTTTTAAATTCCACCATTTAAATATTTTGAATTGAATCGCAAAAACGCTACTGGTGACGATAGTCACAAATACAGTTACTTAGATATTAAAATGTTGAAATGGCACGGGTTTGGCGTAAGTACCTAATGTAAATGGAATCCATAAATAGGAATTTTTAAAATGAACATAAATGCTTACCCAAATCATTGATGAAAAGATTCCAAAAAGTTTTGAAATCTCCAGGAGAATACCACATCAGTTTCAGGAAATGATAATAGGACACAGCTATGTCCCTCGGATCTCTGGCCACGAACACCACCTTACTAGTATCCAGTAGAGTCAAGGGCAGAAGAGAGAAGGGTAAATGCGTCTTGAAGAACCGGGGGGAAGGTGATTTGACTATCTCGTCGTAAGAACGCTTTGTTTCAGTAAATTTTAGGCGCAATATTGAATCAAATAGGTCCAGATTTTCTTGATTTTTGAAATTTACGTATTTTAGTCTGAAATAAGGAATTTATGAAATCTTTAATTCATGCTCTTTTTATGTAAAGTAAATAAGAAATTAAGACACTTACTCCAAGGTAATATATCTGCTTTTCAAAGGAATCTTCAAGGCCGCCGTGAAATCGAGGTCATTCATGAGTAGCCAGACCAATTCCTGTGTCCATGTTGTTCCTGTTATTAATATTATTTTTAAGGTCAAAAAGAATACATTATAGTTAAATGTACCAGTAGATACAGTAAATTCATCTAAAAAATTCTTACCAATGGGACTGCAACCACACAACATTCCACTACCTCGCTCATCAGCATCATTAGGTAGTGGATGCTCATCAAAGATGGCGTCTCTGACTTTTTCTTATGATATCGTAACATATCGAGACGATCATGCTACTTTACAGACACCTACATTACGAACGCTTATTTTAAGCGCCCAGGCCCTGTGGCCAAGATGACAATCGTTTGCAGAAAACCAAACGAAGCGCTACACGCTCTCGCTCACTCTTCCATATTAGTGCGATAGAGAAAGGATAGCGTCACGATTCGTTTTCTGCAAATGATTGTCATCTTGACTAAGCCCCGGTTCTACTTGAACATTGTTTTCTAAGGGGTGGTCGCCGCTACGCTGACTGTAGATACCTAATTGGTGGTAGTCAGTCTCCTTAATATTTAATAGTCAGTTAACGACGATGGCTCACCTGACCGAGGAAAAGTGGTAACCCACACGTCATCAGGCCGAACGGGCATGTTTCTGAAATTGTCGGCGTCCGCCGCGTAGCTTGCATTCAACAAGTAGCCCGGATCGCCGAAACGAGCGAAAACCTTACCTACAAAGAAGTTACCTGTTTAAGTATTTATAGGTAGTTGTCACATTCGTGCCGCAAAAAGAATGGGCAAAAAATACAAACTGATTCTTTTAATAGATTTCATTCTATCGGAAACTTTACCACAAAATTTCGGGTTATTATATGCAGCAATTATAAAACAGCTCCAATTTTGAAATACCTGCCTTTGAAATTGTTATTGAATATCTCCTTAGTTGCAGGCTCCATCTCTTGAACTTTTACCTTATCGCACATTGTATCTGAAAACATTAAATGGTTATATTTAAATAAAACTTCATACATATATTAATTGTTGAGCCATTTAGGGTTAAATTTACATTGGACATCTCATAGAGTAAGTATTAAACAAAAGAGAATAGCTTGAACCGTAAATTGCTCAACAATTAAAGTGCGTGACTGTACACCCTAATCTCACATTTGATGAAGATCACACTTCCAAAATTTGTAACTAAGATAAATACAATGGACCATCAGTTTTAAAGAATTGATTATATTTTGTAAACGATTGTAACTTAACTTGTAACAGAGGTTTACATAAACCATATAGAATACCTTAGGTACCTAGATTAGGAAGACACTTTTCCTTATAACTACAAGTTTTATGACTTTATAAAACAGCCCTAGATTTTCTTTATCTACTATTATCTACGCACACTCTACCGGTTTAAAAACTTCCTCCCGGCAAGCACCAAGAAATTGCTCCTTAAGCACTAATTCTCCCGCTCATTGATTATGCACCATTGATTATGATGTGTGTGTGGCACACATGTTTGTCAAAATAAAAAATCCCTTAACAAACTCGATCGCTTATAGTCGGTGGTGTACACTTATTTATACGGAAAATGATGATGATGGAATTTTCACTTGCAAAGCTAATGCTTTAGGCTCTAAGATTAATTTAAGAAGGGGAGCCAATCAAATTTCTGATGCAAAATTTTGACGAAGTGGGTGGTGACCCCATAATTAATTAAAAATAAAATAGAGTCAAGTTTGATATCATTTTCGTGTAAAGCAAGGATGCCGAATTCTTTTTTGGTATTTTATTTATACCTTTCCATATAAGAAAACTGAGAAAACATAAAAAATATGAAATCAATGTTTGATATTTTTTTTAATAAATGCCTATATTTTTTTTATTTATGGCCGTAACATGAAAAATATATTTTCGTGATAAAGCCCTGTTATTCCCCTTTATAAAAAGTATAGAAATTCTATATTGGTTATAATATCTTAAGCGAAAAAGAATTATATTAATAGGCCTGTTATCAACCACAATCTAATCATGTAGGAAAAACGATGTGGTTTGAGCTCTTATGCTTGCCTAATTATACCTTTCACAATTAAATGGACGTCAACCATTTTATACGCTATTATTTACCTTGCCTTAGTATGCTTGTTATAATCCGTAAGTGAAATAAAGAGATCATTTAGAAGATACCGGAACCGGTTATCAATAAAGGGATATTAGATCGAGTGAGTATTTGGTAGGGTTGTTTTTAAAAACTATCAATTTAGTAAGCACATCATTGCGCTATCCAAAGGTAAGCGCTTGTCGGGTACGGATTGGAGGAGGAGAGCAGAAGATCGAGCACAGTGGCGTGCCATGGGAGAGGCCTATGTCCAGCAGTGGACTGATACTGGCTGCTACTGCTGCTGCTAATAATGATAATGTAGCGCTTACCGAAATGAAAATCCAAAATGACGTTTACCTATCAAGCTAATTTCATCTCTATTGCTAAGACATTAGACAGGGACATAACATTGAATCAAGGATGATATAGATATGGATAGACAATACCCATACAAAATCGCGTTCTCTTTTCAGGTTAAAGCACTAGCGTCATCTATCGGTCACACCGGACACTAAATACTAGTTTCTAATACTTTGTTCGTCGCTTAACGCTGACAGAATAACTCGACTTCAGACTCGACAGATGGCACTGTGGCACTGTGTACCGAAAACAGACGTATAGCCTGAACGCGATTTTGTATAGGCATTGTCAATCCATGTCTTAATCATCCTTGATGCCTATACAAAATCGCGTTCCTCGAACCTTCAGGCTATACGTCTGAGTGCCACAGCGCCATCTGTCGAATAGAAGTCGAGTTATTCTGTCAGCGTTAAGCGATGAACAAAGTATTAGAAACTAGGATTTAGTGTCTGGTGTAACCAATAGATGACGCTAGTGCTTTAACCTGAAATAAAAGGAACTCGATTTTGTATGGATATTGTCCATCCATGTCTATATCATCCTTGTTATCTAGTGACGTTTTCGAATGAAAGGTACATCATTGGGGATTATCAATAAGGGCCCGTTCATTTTTTTTAGAGAAAACTTACGTGGTAGGTATACATTTTCAACTGAGGACAGTCTGTTGGCGAATAGTGCGCTCTAAAATAAAAATGACAATTTTGTGTTATACCTACTTAGACATTACACCAACTTATTTGAAAATTTGTTAATTTATTATAACTAATATTTACATAACTAAATGCAAGTCTGCATATCTACATGCTTAATCCCACATCTCCATAATTTTGTGGTTGAAATTTTACCATCGTCCTGTTGACAAATTGATCCGATATCTGGTGCACACCTTATGTTCTGATGACAATTACATTTTAATAGATTCAGTATCATTGTAAATCCAAGATGGCTGCCGCTACAGAATGCCGCGTATTACATTTTTCTTAACAACCCCCTCAATCAAGTATAAAATGAAAGGGATTTTCTAGTAGAACACAGTGCATTGCGGATCATAAAGTAAGCGGAGTTTAGACAGTTTTAGTAACATAACAACTTGAAAAGAAAATAAGTATTGTTTAGGTAAATTCAAAGCTTTTATTGAAAATAAACAATGCTATAGAAAATGTACAAAAAGCTAGAAAAATAATTCGGTAGGTTCTAGGTACCAGTCATCACACCACTCTTCTCATCAATGTAGCTAGAGCATTGAAAAGACAAAAAACTAAAATCGTGGGGCGCTTGAATGTTTTATCAACCGACAACGCCTAATATCATTATATTATATATGAACTTAGGTTAGGTACGCTACGCTAGTGGTGTGATGAATGGTACCTAGGACCTATCGATTATTTTAGCCTTGAGTACATTACCTGCATCATTATTTTCAATTAAACCGTTTAATATACGACATATAACATAGTAATTTAACTACTATTAAGAACGGGGTGTTTACCTTACTCAAATATACATGGTATACCGTAAACACCATAAATACCAATAATAATATTTTAATAGTATCTAGTCAAAACAGAAAATAATTATTTTAATTATAGCCTGGATACGAGACTTTAAAGCCAAATCTAAACTCTACACTATAATGTGTTACAAAACTTACAAATATAACAATTATTTTCCCCACTTCCCACAAAAGTAGGAACATTCATATTTTTTTTACAAAAACGGTTGAAGTTACCACAAAATTTTCAATGAAGGAAATATTTTTCATGAAATTCTCTACAATTCTTGCCTTTGAAGTATATTGCTAAGACTTATAGTTTTCTATCTATGTGCCGCGAAAATTTTAACCCCCCCCTTTTTACCCCCACCGCACCATAAATTTAGGTGGCTCTGCTTCCTAAAATGGCCTATGGGTCCTAAAATCTCACTATGCAAAAGGAGATCCCATCATCACTAAAATCCGTATAATGCCCTTTGTTGTCGTGTGCACCACCGACTAAGTAAACAATTGGCATACGGTTCATCTTTGGAATTAGAAAATTTGACCATATTATTTGGCACTGGTCTGATGAAATGGGCGCCATGGACTCGGGCCCTGCGCACGCTTAATAAGGTTAATTACCCGGATTGATTTATTCCATTGTTCAGAGAATGACTTCACTAAATTGACTTTGTTTGTACTGTGTTATAATTAAATGTATCAATGTCTGTATACAGCGTGTCTCCGACTTTGAGGCTTTAATTGTAAGGTTCGATTCTACTCACTAAGCTGATCTAATTTTGTTTTGAGACTCTAAAAAATAATAATAATTTAGATAAATCTTGAAGCAAATCAAATTATTTTGTTCAAAATTTTTTGATTTGCAATTTTAAGTAGTTACACTACTATATATAAACTGAAAATAGATGTCATATACTTCAGAAAAAGTGACCAAACCCTCCGGTGTCCGAGGCCAGATTTGAACTGGCGTCTTCAGCTTTCGCGGCTGACGTCCTGACCACTAGACCACCCGGTCACGGCGGAACTTGACAA
Organism: Pammene aurita; assembly: GCA_947086415.1. Lineage (NCBI taxonomy): Eukaryota > Metazoa > Arthropoda > Insecta > Lepidoptera > Tortricidae > Pammene > Pammene aurita. Next base: position 32,136,166 of record OX352294.1, read on the forward strand.
ATTTTCTCATGTATATGCAATCTCTGAATTTGAAACGGCTAGGCGCCGTTGACCATACTCTAAGGGCATGCGCAGTACGTGCTTGCACCTCCTATCCGAATCTCTTACGTGATTCTGGTATAGCGAGAGAGATGGTGCTGCCATCTATGAATCTTGAAGCAAATCAAATTATTTTGTTCAATATTTTTTGATTTGCAATTTTTAAGTAGTTACACTACTATATATAAACTGAAAATAGATGTCATATACTTCAGAAAAAGTGACCAAACCCTCCGGTGTCCGAGGCCAGATTTGAACTGGCGTCTTCAGCTTTCGCGGCTGACGTCCTGACCACTAGACCATCCGGTCACGGCGGAACTTGACAAATTTTCTCATGTATATGCAATCTCTGAATTTGAAACGGCTAGGCGCCGTTGACCATACTCTAAGGGCATGCGCAGTACGTGCTTGCACCTCCTATCCGAATCTCTTACGTGATTCTGGTAAAGCGAGAGAGATGGTGCTGCCATCTATGAATCTTGAAGCAAATCAAATTATTTTGTTCAATATTTTTTGATTTGCAATTTTTAAGTAGTTACACTACTATATATAAACTGAAAATAGATGTCATATACTTCAGAAAAAGTGACCAAACCCTCCGGTGTCCGAGGCCAGATTTGAACTGGCGTCTTCAGCTTTCGCGGCTGACGTCCTTACCACTAGACCACCCGGTCACGGCGGAACTTGACAAATTTTCTCATGTATATGCAATCTCTGAATTTGAAACGGCTAGGCGCCGTTGACCATACTCTAAGGGCATGCGCAGTACGTGCTTGCACCTCCTATCCGAATCTCTTACGTGATTCTGGTATAGCGAGAGAGATGGTGCTGCCATCTATGAATCTTGAAGCAAATCAAATTATTTTGTTCAATATTTTTTGATTTGCAATTTTTAAGTAGTTACACTACTATATATAAACTGAAAATAGATGTCATATACTTCAGAAAAAGTGACCAAACCCTCCGGTGTCCGAGGCCAGATTTGAACTGGCGTCTTCAGCTTTCGCGGCTGACGTCCTGACCACTAGACCACCCGGTCACGGCGGAACTTGACAAATTTTCTCATGTATATGTAATATTGAACAAAATAATTTGATTTGCTTCAAGATTCATAGATGGCAGCACCATCTCTCTCGCTATACCAGAATCACGTAAGAGATTCGGATAGGAGGTGCAAGCACGTACTGCGCATGCCCTTAGAGTATGGTCAACGGCGCCTAGCCGTTTCAAATTCAGAGATTGCATATACATGAGAAAATTTGTCAAGTTCCGCCGTGACCGGGTGGTCTAGTGGTCAGGACGTCAGCCGCGAAAGCTGAAGACGCCAGTTCAAATCTGGCCTCGGACACCGGAGGGTTTGGTCACTTTTTCTGAAGTATATGACATCTATTTTCAATAATTTATATACTTTATTAGACCTCAAAGTTTAATCGTTAAGTCAGTGTATCAGAACTAGCGTTAATATCGTTATCTCGTGGTACGAGGATGATATTACCTTGGTACGGGGGCTGTTCAGTGACAATTTTCTGTTCCGTTTACAAACTTTCTTTTCTAGTGTGCCATAAAGAGGTTTGTCTTAGTTTTTCGCCTTTTCGTAGCCACTATTTGCTTAAAAAACATTAAATTGTCAATCAAAATTTTGCATTGACGTCTTTCTGTCAAATATTTTTTTTTTTTTTTTTAAATAGCCTATTTCGTATCCCACTGCTGGGAAAAGGCCTCCCCTATTTTGCGCCACCCGTCACGGCTTAGTGCACGCTCCCGCCAATCGCCACAAAATGAGTTCAGATCGTCTCGCCATCTCCGTTTTGGCCTACCTCTGCCTCGGCCTTCCTGTGGGGTCCAGTTGGTCGCCAATTTGGCCCATCGATCTGGATGCATTCGGCATATGTGTCCCGCTGTAACGCCTACCCTATAGCTTAATACTAAAAGGCTTCTAAAGCTTACAAGAGCCTACTAAGCTTACTTACCTGAAGCTTCAGGCTGAAACTTCTGTAAATATGAATACCTACCTAAAGGAACTTACTACAGGGAAAGAAAATCAAACAAAAGATTGAAGGTTGAAAAGAAAATTATTTATTTAAGTTTCAATTTTGGATTTTTGTTATTGAAAAGCGAAACACTGACTAATTACCCCTAATGCTGTCTTTTCAGACGTCATTAGGTGTTAGTTTCCGATTCCTAGGCTTTGCGAAGGTAAAAACGAAACTAACGAAGCAAAAAACCTTCGCGCCGTATTACAGTAAAATAAGTAACGTAATTATAAAATCAAATACATTAATTAATAAACTATCTATATAAGTACAGTAGCTTGCTCTGATTCGCAGTTTGGCCAAGATGATTGTGAAAGCTAGTGGAGACCCAACGTTGTGTGTGTAGTAACCGCAAGTCCTTTTCGATAAGGTGAGAAATAACCGCAATATTTAAAATATATATAATTCCTAACTTAAATCTAACGGAATATAAATACACTAGACAATGATAGGTTAGCATATTAACTGTTGACGTTAAAAATAGAATAAGAAGCATCATATAAATATACCCTAATTAACAGACTCTAATAAATAGTAATATTGAATATTAAAATTACACTAGAATGATTATGATTGATTAAATATTTCGTTGTTTGTTATATAGTTATATTTACAACAAAATATAAGTAAGGAGGTTTGCTGGACTCCCAACGTAGTGATTGTTGGCGGTTGGCGAAGTACGCCTGTACAAAATATGTGGCATTTCAGTTTTGATGGTTCCGTCTTCCAACGGTGGAACCACGACCAGTAGTCTACGATTCGAAGCTTAATGGATCTGGTGATATATGTTGTCCACGGCCAGTGGCCTACAGACTGACGAGTGTTTGTGCGTTCTGAGCATTTGTAATGATCCAAGTGTGCGACCGGGCCAGTAGCCTACAGTCTCGCTTCATACATCAATGTATAGTTGACAGATAACCGCCAATTCCTCCACACCACATATGCAAATAACGACTGGTACATTTAATAATTAAGTAAGCAAATACCAACCACCGTTTATGACGGATGGTATATAAATTTAGGAAGTAAATAGCAAGTACCTATCATCGTTAATAAGCAATATCTGTGCAGTAACCCAGACGTGTAAGACCCTCACCGCTCGCGATTCAGCACTGCAAGAGAACGGGATTAGCTAAGAACACCTTATACACTAATGGCGTACCTACATGGCAATAAACCTCTGTAAGCACATGCTATTTTTCATGTCATATGTTCAAGATCATTGGGTGATACAGAACGCTTTGGCCTCAAACCCGAGGGGAGTCCGTTGCCACCTAGGCACTACAACAGACACGCATTCTACATGGAATAATCCTCTACGCTAGAAATCCAGCATCTTATCGCTTATATAATTACTAAAGTGTTACGTGGAAGTACATATTACGCGATATCGTTTAACCATGGCCAATAGTTAACCGACATCGACACTTAACATTTAAAAGATCGAAACCTATCTTGGATATAGTACGTTCAAACAATTTCGACCGTTACATTAAAACTATATATTTATATGGTGGTAGAAAGAAATAGTTAACAGATAGAACGCAGTTACCCGAAAACTGTATTAAAATCTACTTAGATAAAATATGGCTTGGTACTTTCAAATGGAACCTATTCGACACGTCAACAGTAAATACCTATATATACTACGGTGGAGAATAAATATTACGTATCCTAAATAGTTAGGCATTGTAAATATAATATACGCACACATAAATACACACAGTCATATATAGTAGAATGTAAAAGGTTCAATGTTAAAATAAACCATAAACACGGGCCGTAAATTATGGTCCGAATATAAGCTAAATATCAGCTTATATAATAGAATGTAAATAAGTAGAATATCATTAAATTGTTAAATGGTTTCCTCACAACAACGAGTTCCACGTAAATACAAAATACTATTATTTATTAGTTGTGTTATGTTATGTATTTGAAGTCCCAGTCAGGTAATATTATACATTCAACAGTAAGTTCAATATTAAACCATTGCTCTGAAGTTAATCCTATGACGAAACGTCCATACGATTTAAGAATCGTTTATGAAAGGAGACGAAGATTGTATTTAAATTTCACACTCAATAAATAATCAAAATATTTAAGTACTTATTTAGACATACAGACGGCTCTAGGCACAGCGGAATAGTGCTTCGCTTCGCTCACTCAGTAATAGTTGAAATAGTACCTAATATACTTAAACGCAGATCCCTACTTCATTGTAAACCCAAACACAGCTAAAATATTTACAAATGTGGATTAATAATATATCCCTCATTATTCTAACACTCACTGCAAGTAAATAAGCGTAACGCCTGTAATATTAGTCCCCAAATAACTCAATTAATAAAAGAAAGGTATTGACCGTTATTATAATATTCGTACGCTTCACTAGTAAAGAAATTGTAAAATGCTAGTGCACGACAAACAATTAAGATAAAAGTGAAATATTTAAAAGGACTTACATAAAGTTGTAGACCTCGATCTTGGCTGAGAGATGCTGATGTCTTGAAATCTCGTTCTGACTAAGTTAAGTTCGAACCTTACCACCCCCTTTTATAATTTCCGTACCCTGTCCCCCACAATCCCCTACATTCCCCTCTGTAGCTTTAATCCAAACACCTCTTTAAAAATCTTACCGATTACTCATCCGATTCCGCTATTGAACCTAGCTATCTAAATAATAAGGTTGATGATCCAACCTGTAGATACTAAAACCAAATAAATGTCTAACAGACAAGGTTCAAATTCGTGTGAACTCCTCACTCGTCGTCTGCGCACCGCTTCTCGATCGCCTGCGAAAATCTAAGCAAATATGCGGGTGGGTTAAGATTAAGGTTAAGATTACCCGCATTTATGTAAAATTATTAATTTATAATTACAATTTCAGGATTTTCTGGCAAATTGCTGATTGAAACTTAGAAACTACATTTGGATAAATATGCTAAAAATATAGGGAATATATATATGATAGTGAAATATACATACAATAGTGTTTCTACAGGAAACGAAAGCAAATTCAATGTAACCGCATGGTCAATTTTCACCAATAATTATAAAAACTTATATATTTCTAATAAATATCAATAGGAATGCTAAGAGAACTATATTTTTTATCGAATGAAAACATTTATTTGTACTTAGAAGTAAATATTCACGTGTTTATGACACAATACTGTTCTTAACCAAATCTTCCAAAATAACTATTATTTTTATTCGGTCTTATAATAAACCGTGTTACTTTTAACGCCTATTTCGATCAAGGAATTAGATTTTATTTTATCATTTGTTTTCTGCTACATACACTAACATCTATAAATTCGAGGTTAGATTTTTAGGATCCAAAATTTATTGGAAAATACTATTATCTGTATTCGAAATTAATTACTATCTCAATGTTTAAAAGAAAAGGCATATTATTTAGAAAAGCCACTTGAAATAAAGCTAGTTTTCAGTATTTATTTCAACACTAAATTCTCCTTCCCGAACTGCACCAAAGCTATGAGAATTAAGACATAACTACTAATTGATTTTATGATACTCCATATTTTCCAGGCGAGTTATAATTCGAACTTTAATATTACAGTATAATTTTTCATGAAAGCTTAATCGTAAAGTCATAATTTTTCCTGAAACTGAAAATGAAATTAACTCCTACATAAAGTTAATAGCAATGTCACAATATCGAACAACTTTACCGTCCATTGAAATAGGCATTATATGGATGCCTTGGATTCATTACACCGCCCCGTCCCATTTAAGCTTGGCGGCCTTAACACCCACATCTGCGATACCAGTTCTGGAGGGCAGTTCGGTGTTCCTTACCCGATCGGTTCTGCGGACTCCAAGTATACTGCGCTCCATTGATTGCTGGCAAATCTTGAGTCGTGACTTCTGGGCTTCGGTTAATGACCACGTTTGGGCACCGTAGGTTAAGATAGGCAGGATACACATGTCGACGAGTTTGCGCTTTAGTGCTAATGGAAGGTTGCCCTTCATTAGCGTCTTCATGGACCAGAAGCTCTTCCAGGCGTTTTCGATGCGTCGATCGATTTCTTTAGACTGCCTGTTATCGAAGGATGCTATCTGGCCCAAATAGATGTATTCGTCCACATATTGAATATCCTGCCCATCCACCCTGACCCTACGTTTCTGACCATTGGTCATTAACTGGGTTTTTGCCCTATTCATTTCGAGTCCGACTTCAAGACTTGCCGTGCTAAGGTCTTGTAGCATTTGCTCGAGATGGGGTGCATTGTGGGAAAACAGTACTATGTCGTCGGCGAAACGCAGGTTAGTCAACCTTTTTCCACTTTTGGAAGATTTCCTGTAGGCAGGAAGTAAACAGCTTTGGAGACAGCGGGTCTCCCTGTTTGACTCCTTTTTGGATGCGGAATTTAGGGCCGGGAGCATGTAGTTTGATACTTGCTGTGCTTATGCGATAGATGATTTGAATGAGTTCAATATAGGTATTCTGAATTTGCTGTTCGCGCAAAGCTGAGAATACAGCAAAATGTTTGATTGATGTACAGAGGCATATTAAACTCATTGGTCTTCTCTATTATTTGATTGACGGTGTGCAGGTGATCTGTGGTCGAGAAACTGTATCGGAAGCCAGCCTGTTCTGGGGGTTGGTGCTTGTCAAGCAGTGAGGTAATGCGGTTTTCGAGGACTTTAATAAACAATTTGTAAATATGTGAGATCAAACTAATCGGTCTATAGTTTCCAATTTCGGATTTGTCGCCTTTTTGTGGAGGAGGATAATGTTTGAGTGGCATATAGGTCTCGGGGGAATTCCCCGGTATGCAAAATGGAGTTAAAAAGGTTTGTCAGGTGAGGAAGTAAGACATTATTTCCAATTTTCAGTGTTTCCGTTGTTACACCGTCCTCTCCCGGGCTTTTCCGGTATTTTAAGCTTTTTAGAGCCGAATCAACTTCATGACCTGTTATGGGAGGGATGGTGCTGGGACAGAAATAATTATCATCCACAGACGACGCAGATTGATCCGAACTCAGAGATGAATAAAATTTAGTGCAGATATCAGTCACTTTGTCCCTGCTGCTGTATTTTTTCCCATCTACGTCTCGTAACCTCGTGATCCATGCCTTTCCATTATTAAATCTACTTTTTGCAGATCTGAGAGAGGTGCGCGTTGTTATGGCTATCTCAACTAATTTTGTATTGAAGTCCCTTATATCTTTACGTATATTTCGTTTCACTTGTCTATCCAAGATTGAGTAATTGTTACTATTGTATTTGGTCCTCTCTCTGCAGTCTATTAAGTTTATGGTGCTTTGTCTTAGTTTATTGTAGTTCCTTTTAGGTTGTTTTATTTTCCTACCTGCTATTTCAATGCAGTCTTTAATATTGTTGTATTGTGACTGAGCGTCATAAATTTTATTCAGTTTTTTTTTTCAAAATGCATAATCAAATGTTTTCAGCGGCGGAATTAACTGGTATGGTGTTGTTGTACGGGGAAACACAAGGCAATGGAGCCCGCGCACTCAGACTTTACCAAGAACGGTTTCCCAATCGTAGGCATCTCTCGTGTAATTGTAAATGATGTTCAACGAATAAGAGAGGATCGACCGATTACCGGCAATATGCGGGCGGAAGTGGGCAACATCCCTTTGCCATTACCAGTCCATGACAGAGTTTTAGATTATTTTGCTGACAATCCTCTTGCAAGTACAAGGACCACTGTTTGTTGTTAGAAATTTCGGAGTCCACCACTCGGTAATTCATAAAATTTTGAAGAAGAACAAATGGCACCCTTTCAAACCAGAAAAAGTGCAAGCGTTACTTCCGAGGGACTTGCCAATACGTAGAGCTTATTGTGAATGGTTTTTAAGACAACATGGTGAAAATGAAGATTTTCTAAAAAGTGTTTTCTGGACGGACGAAAGCACATTTTGCCGCAATGGTATGTGGAATCGCAGAAATGTCCATTATTGTTCAGCAGAAAATCCTCATTGGGCTAAGGAAACTGGTCATCAATATCGTTGGTCCCTGAATGTATGGGCAGGTATAATTAATAACACCATTATTGGCCCCGTGTTCATTGATGGCACATTGAACTCCGATAAATACCTGATGCTTTTAAATGAGCACGTTGTTAATTACATAAATGGGTTGCCTGTTGGCCATGCCGAAATTTGGTATCAACAGGATGGTGCACCAGCACATTCTTCGGTTGCCGTCCGTAACAGATTAAACGAAATCTTTGAAAATCACTGGATTGGAAGATATGGTCCTCATCGATGGCCACCAAGATCACCAGACTTGATGCCGCTAGACTTTTATTTATGGGGACCCATTAAAGATGATGTGTATGCGACAGAGTCTGATACGATTGAAGAAATGAGAGAAAAGATCATTGCCAGTTTTCGTAAGATTCGTTTGGATAATAGTTTACGATCAGTTCACAGATCAATCTTAAGAAGATACCAAACTTGCATGCGACGAGAGGGTAGGCATGTTGAAATTTCAAGACGGAACCTAGAGTGAGTGTTATTTAACTGGTAATTAGGAGCTGTTCGATTTGAATGTTAGTTTTTTTTGTGATTACTCTAAACATTAAATGAGGTCTCTTGCAAAAAAACGTTTCTTTACTGTAGTTTTCGTAACGATTATCTTCATAACAATCAAAAGCTTATGTGGAGTTTTCACCTACAAGTTACTACTGCAAGTTTAAAACGAAGCAAGACAGAGATGCAGATATTTACAACTCACTCTTACCTGTGGTTCCGTTTTAATACTTGCAGCAATAATTTACATATGTAAACTCGATATTAGCGATACTTGCGACTAAATTAGTTTACAACCTAATGAAATTGACGTGACATTGTTCATTTGACATTTGACGTCTGATAAAGATAAACATTTATCAGTATGATGTCAAGTTAGCATCGGATTGCGTACATTGAAGGTATTATTTAACTTGTATGAAAAAAAAACTTTAAAAAAAATGTCTTTTTAAAATGTTGCAGAACAAAAATTAATCAGTTTGCAGAGCACAATTAAACCCTCCATTTAAAGCCCCTTAGTCAGAGACACCCTGTATATATAGGTATTTGTATCTAGGTTAAATTTACTACATTATCGCATTGGGAAACTGTAATATTAGTTGTATTGTTATTGTGAAATAAATAAAAATTAAATAAATATATCTAGCTACCGATACGTCAACACCGATCCTTCAGAATACTGTGTATGCTTTTTTCTATCCTATTCGAACCTTCCGCTCCAGGATATTTCAAATGTAAATTCAACTTTATTACCCCTCCTCCAGGCTGCGAACTGCGCTCCGCCCGTTCCCTTAAACTCTTTGTTCTTACACATATTATGTACTAGCTTTTGCCCGCGGCTTCGCTCGCGTTAAATTCGGGGTAACACGGTTCCCCTTTCCTGATTTAAAACACAGAAGAGAACTCGGAACAGAATATTATTTTAATACGCTACTGTTGACGATATTATTTGTCTTTATAGCTTATGCACGATTTTTTTGTTAGTGACAAATAGTCCGCATACCAATTTTTAGCTTTCTACCTTGAAAATTGCGTAATGCTCCATACAAACTTCCACCCCCCATTTTAGGGAAGTGGGGGGTTAGAAAGAGACAAAAAGTAGCCTATGTCACTCTCCATCCCTTCAACTATCTTCACTTAAAAAAATCACGTCAATTCGTCGCCCCGTTTTGCCGTGAAAGACGGACAAACAAACACACATATACACTTTCCCATTTATAATTAGTATGGAAGTATGGATTCAGTAATCCAGCCAGTGCTCATCCAGCAATCCAGCAAATTGTCTTTCATTCGACTCTTCAAACACCTGCTAGATAAAGACTACCCCCCCCCCCCTTCCCACTACCCCCATCCCCCGCACACATGCATGAATATATGTTGTATACATATATTTATCTGTATTTATTATGTATTTTTTTATTATGTCATCATATTTATAATTGTGTACCAAATCTATGTAGTGTATATAGGTGATTTGATATCTCTAAATATTTCTTAGTTAGAAATTAGCATACTAGACAAATTTTACACTCCCATTTTCTCGCTGTACCCACCTTAGCAAATCCCTATGGTTGACTGGTAGAGAATGCCTTTTGGCATTAGGTCCGCCTTTTGTACTTTTTTATTATTGTGCAATAAAGTTTATACTTAATAAAAATAAATAAATATTATACCGTACTTAAGTAATTTACACGTTCACCGCCGAAACAGAAATGTGTTGCGTAAATAGGTTTTTAATAGTAGTTTATGTAACTGTTACGTAATAAGGGTCCTTAAAACATGAGTGTGGTTTTATGAAATGAGCCGCAGGCGAATTTCATAATAAGATCACACGAGTGTTTTAAGGCCTAATTACGTACAGTTGCATACACTGCTTTATCTACACTCATATTATTTATTCTAAATGCCGTATTCGGAAACCATAGAATGGCCGCCATTGCACTGCCATGGCCAACTCGATTGTGCCGGCGGTCGCGCGGGCGCGTGTCGGGCTGTCGGCGGATGCGCGGGAGGGTGCAGGTGTACATTTTGTTATCAAAACTCATATCACATCAATAGTTGAGCATGTAAAGTTAAAATTACGTTACTGCCACAGATAAAAAGCTTATCATAGTAAAATCGGTCGTGGTAACGCTAGCCATTGCCTACCGTTTTCGAACACGTTTTAGAGAACTTATTTACAATATGAGTGTAGATAAAAATAGTTACACGATTGTGTTAGCACCTGTAAAAATAGTTGTGTGTTAAAAAAATATATTAGTCAGCTCCAAGCCCGCTAACGACTGACACACTTGCAGGTCCCGACAGCAAATTCCATTTCATTTTATTTTAACGGCCTCCTAGCTTAGTCGGTAGTGAACCTACCTAAGAAGCAGGAGGTCCCGGGTTCGAATCCTGGTCAGGGCATTTATTTGTGTGTTTATCACAGATATTTGGATGTTTTCTATGTATTTACGTATTTACCCATATTTATCTATTATATATATCGTCGTCTAGTACCCATAACACAAGCCTTATTGAGCTTACCGTGGGCCTAGGTCGATTTGTGTAAGATTGCCCTATATTTATTTATTTATTATTTATTTTATTAAATTCAGTGATTACCAAACTTCAATAACGATTATTACTAATAGCTAACCAATTTGTCAGTTTTACCACGATAATGTTTTGTGCTCGATGTGAAGTTAAAGTCAACGACCGTGCCCAGTACACTTTATGCATATGTTGACACGGGGACGGCCGAGGGCAGGGTCGGGTAGTATTAGGGGTGGTTATGAAACTCAAAGACTGACACTATCAGGATATACTGATTTAAACTTACACGATTTTCACTTACTATTTTGACAAAAACGGGACTTAATCGCGTACACTTACTTTTATTATTTCCCTAACGTTTCGAGTTACGTAACGCTCGTGGTCGCAGGCAGCCTCACAGCCAGTGCTCGAAACGTCAGGGAAATAATAAAAGTAAGTGTACTATCAGGATAGTCTAGCTAACACTAAACACACTCACACGGACGCACGGTAATGAAATAAAACATAAACACTGGGTCAATAACTGTATTGCATTCAATGGTAAACATTACGAGTAACATTAATCGGAAGAGGATAGCTGATTTCTAGCTCAGTGGCGTGCCATGAGAGAGGCCTATGTCCAGCAGTGGACTGATACAGGCTGATGGTGAAGCATTAACCGATTTTATAAAGCTCCCGGAAAACGAGGAAAGTTCCCAGCTTGCGTCCGTTTACACAAAATTCCACCCGTTACTGAATGACCGACTGTCGATATCACGATAGTGACTGCTCGGCTGCCAAAGCCATGCCGAATCAAGACTGACTACAGAGATGTTGACTATTCAATAGTCAAAGCGACAGTGAATACTGAGATGTTGACTGACGGACAGTCGGACAGACGGACAGACGAAATTATAAGGAGGTTGCTGTTAACTACGGAACCCTAAAAATAAATTAAATTAAGTTATCATTTTTGTTATAGTTTTGGTATTGTTTTTCATACTCTTTAGTGATAGCTACTTCGTTTATTTTTACCAACGATACAGTAGACAGTCGAATTTAGATTCTAATTGTGGGAAATGAAAGGACCTTTAAAATCGCCAAAGCAACCTTAAATATTAATAAAATTTCTAATTTCTAAAATAAAATGGAAAAAAACAGTAGTTTTTAATGTATTCCTCAGCCAGCAAATAAAGATGTATATGGCCTTAACTAGTCCCAACAACATATCAAAAATCCAGAACTACATGACGCTTTGTTATTTTAGCAATTTTGATTGTTTAATTTTACGGGCCTAAAACAACATATTTGGATGGTCACGGAGTGCCCAAGCCTCTTTTAGATGGTTTAAATATGGACCTCTAATAACTTAAAAACGAACATTATTTTTTAACGATCGTCATCGTTTCTTACGCCATTTTAAGTAATCATCAAAGATTCCACCATTTGAATTGGAGCGAAAAAACAATATTGGTAAACAAATACGTTTAGGTAATAAATTAATTTGTCTCACTCGCGAGTTGGGCGTAAGTCATAATATGAAAAGTATCCATATATGTATATAGAATTTTCAAATTAATCTAAATTCTCACCCAAGTAATTGATGAAAAGATAACAAAAACTTTTCAAGTCTCCAGAATATTAGCAGGTTAGTTTCTGGTAATGTTATATGATATACGAGTATAATAGGTATTATACTAGTATAAAAAGCCCTAATCTTGAAACAGTCATTTAATAACTCCTGAATTACAGGCTCCACCTCATGAACTTTTACCTTATCGCACATTGTATCTGAAAATATTTACTGATTAACGGGACTGAAGAAAGGTTAGGAACCACTGCATTAAGCACTGTAATGTGTATCCTTAGGAATGTAACACTAGTAAAAAGTACCATAAAAACATACCTGAACTAATATCAAGGATCTCAGGTTATTATCTTGTTCTCCGACGGCCGAAAACCAAAGTAATGACTAATATTACATAGTTAACGTTTCAGGTTATATATTCTTGGCCAACAATAAGCGAGTGTCAACCAGCGTGTCCAATTCAGTGTATTCAAGTGTTATTTTTTTTCGCACTCTTGTCCTTGTTAAAATTCTAGTTGATTATTACGCAGACTTTGCAATTAATCGTTTATTAGGTTGAAGCAATTATCTAGCGCAATAACTTGAGTGAAAACATGAACATTTTAAATAATATCAATCGAATATCGCTTCGCAATGTGCTTCTCATTCGCTTCTTATTGTTTTATTTTTGTTCGACAATACCTTCTTTATTGTTTCGTTTCAACTTCGGGGGCGTCCATTAATCGCATCATATTGTATAGGGGGGGGGGCAAGAAAAAATCACCAATGATCACCACAGGGGGGAGGGGGGTCTGGACACATATCACGTGTAATTTTTTTGTTCCTTGTGCAACCTATACTGTATTTGGTCAATAAAATAAAAATTATCAACTTTTAAATGAATCAATCTGTCAAAAGCAGAGTAAAATTGCACTAGCACTATGATTGTAAATAATTTTTAATGGCATTTGACATATTATTATTTTGTGAAGTAGGTTTTTAGGGTTCCGTAGCCAAAGTGGCAAAAACGTAACCCTTATAGTTTCGTTATGCCCGTCTGTCCGTCCGTCCGTCCGTATGTCACAGCCATTTTACTCGGAAACTATTTATAGTTTATAGTAGATACGTTTTAACGTATCTTAATAAATATTTAAATATAAGGTGTGTTTTTGTATGCCGCTACTTAGTTTTGTAGTAAAATTGCTGAAAAAGATATTTTAAGGAAGGGCACTACTCCATACATGTAATTATTTGTAAAAAAAATTTTTTTTACCAAGTATCGTCTTGACGCACATCACTCGATAAGTCTTTCAAAATAACATTGAGGTCTGTTCGAATATTTTTTTTTTAGTGAATATTTTAAGAAAAAATCACCCCAAGCCTAAAAAAACTTGTCACTTTTGAACCGGAGATCCACAAAATATAAAAAAAATAGAGAACATTATCGGTTTAGGAATTATTGAGTTATCTCCTAAAAACTCATACGCAGATACGACCTTTTGATATTACTTTTTCGATAGTAGGTACGAAACCGCGTGGACACGCACTTGGCCGGTTTTTTCTATTAAAGATAATTTTATTTTATATGTATACATGGAGTTTCATTTTTTTACCCTTTACGTGTATGTACGTTACGTAAGTAGGTTCACTTGTTAGAAAACTGTACTTACTTTAGTTAGCAAAAAATTACACGTCATATTGGACAGGGGGGGGAGGGGTCCTGAAAATATCACCAAAGATCACCATGGGGGAGGGGGGGGGTCTAAAACAATCCAAAAACGTATGACGCGATTAATGGACGCCCCCTTCCCTTAAAATGGCAATTTTGAAGAAACTTTTAAGGAAAGTATTACGAATGGCTTGAAATTGAATTACACTTTGAGCAGCCTTGTCAATCACGTCAATAACTTGGGACTTGTAGGTCGTCAGGTGCATATGCTTGCCAGTCATGATTGATCGTCTGCGCATCGATTAAAGTTTGAATGCGGCTCTAAAAATGTTTTTTTAAATCATAATTGTTTAAATCTTAAAAGAGCCATAGAAAGCGAAATATGAACAGAAATAATTCTAAACCAAATAGAGCGATCGCGACCGGCGTTGCTTCTAGGCCGCAATTTTCTCGTTGCTTAGTGTCATATACAAGATATCTATATAAGGTGCTAACAAATTAGTCACGGATATTTTAAGAGATAATACATTGCATTAAAACAATTAACTTTTAACTGTAATTGAGGAACCTTTGTAAATCATTTTTTGTTTTCATTTACCGAACAAAAAAATTATTATAATTAATTTGTAAAATAACCATCCTCTATAATGTACCTGTCAAGATATTTAACACTGTCTGTCATATACTCCGCTTAACTAGTTATTTCTATGAAACCTAAGCTGCCAAAAAGAGGGGGTGCGGGAGGGGAACTCGTGATTCTTCCGTGGGGCGTAAGAGAGAGTCAGACATTAATGGTTGCCATGGTAACGTACTATGTTTACTGACACTTCCAATATTAGTGTCTAACTATAGAGTGAAATTACTTCGAGCGTGGCAGCGGGGGTCGCCCGGCTATGCGGGGTCTTGGGGTAATTAGTCACTACTTCGACTATATTTCAAACTGTTTTTTATTATCTAAATACGTTAAAACCTACGTTAGGTTTTTGTCGTCTTGTACATGTGCTTGCCAAGCATGATTGATCGTCTGCGCATCGATTAAGGCTTGAATGCGGCTCTGAAAACGGCAATTTTTTGAAGTTAAAACTTCTTTAGCGGCGCTGTGCACTTTTTGTGATGGGGAAAAAATGTTAAACTCGCGTCAGGGTCACGTGACCGACAGATTCGACAGGTTCAGTGTTGCCAATTTAGCACTTTTGGGGCTAAATTTAGCACTATTTAGACTGACTTAGCCCAATTTTTTTATTCATAATTTCATTCGCCCAAGACATAATGAATGGACTTAGTATCCTTAACAGTACCAGGGTCACATAAGACGTTAGTAGTCGATTTGTAATACGATCGCCACAGTGCTAAGCAGGATTGACCTGCCCAGCTAGGTTCGCAAATGTGATGAATACAGTACAGACTAGGGTCGCATGGCACAATAAGAGTTCATTTGGATAATTTGATAATTTTTGCATCCTATCAACTAATAGTAGGAGAGCCCATGACACTGAACCTAGTTCGATAAGTCTCCTATATGAGACATGTATAATTAGACGCGTCTTCAATGGGGGAACACGAAATGATGATGCTGCAATGCAAAAAAATGGTGGCGTATTTTATTATTATTTAAAAAAAAAAAACCCTAGATTCTAGTACGATAAGTCTCCTAGATTTCCTTTGTTCCTCGAAGCAGGGGAGGGGTAGGGCTACACGATAATGCGGTGCTGCAAGCCCCCGTGCGTGGCCTTGTCAGTGGCAGCAGCATCAAAAGATTGTAGATGTATGAAAAAAAAAAGCGCCTGATCTTTAAAAATATAAAATAATTTTAATAACGTAACATCTTGTTGCAGTTCAGGCGCTAAGTTTAGGTTACATAACATCTTGTTTTTGTCATAAAAAGATCAGGTGTTATGTTAATTATGGTTTTATAAAAAAAGAAGCTTCCCAGATAATGAATGCTCAAAATGCGGATAGACGCTCGTTCGATAAGTTATAGCCTGATGGGCTCTCTCGTGCTCACTTCAACTATTTATTTATCTAGTCTAGTATAGTCGATAGCAGTTAGATCTCGAGAAAGTAGGAAATCTCGGTTCTTATTTATTTTGGCGTAACATTGTAATTTGGAGCAAACGATCGGTTCGCGACGCGTAAAATCGACTGCGTATGGCAGTGGATTGATCGCATCGCGAAATGATACGCAGTACTCGCTAATTGGACAGTAAGGCCGTGGCTGGTTGACGCCGGTTGCGGCCAAGTGCGTGTCGGACCACGCGTAATGGCGGCTTCCGTACCTTCAACAGAATAAGGAAAAATAATAATCAAAAGGTTTTATCTGCCTTTGGAAGAGGGTTTTAGGAGATAACTCGAGCATGCTTTAACCGTTAATGTTTGAAACCATTTTTGTTGAAAGAATATGCAAAGATGTATGTTCCTTACATTTTTTCATATTTTTTGGAACTCTAGTTCAAACGAAGCCCTGTGCAGTCAGTCCGTATTGCACAGGGCGGCTCCTCATCACTTCGGGGGTCTAAATACCGCGAGCGATCCGGTTGCCTCGCGGTCACTGAAACTAAAACTACGCGTCATTGCTCTGAATATATGTGACTGCGTGAGTTGCTCAGCATTAAGATATCGATTGTATTTAATAAGTACCTATAAAGGATGTGTTACTTTTCTATATAATGTTTCACATAAGGCGTTAGTAGTAGATGTGTAATACGATCGCCACAGTGAGCTAGCAGGATTGACCCGCCCAGCTAGGTTCGCAAATGTGATGAATACAGTACAGACTAGGGTCGCATGGCACAATAAGAGTTAGTCATTTATTGGAACGAAGTTTCTTATCGGACGATTCGCGGATGGGCGGCTAGGCGAAAAAAAGTCACGTGACCGTCACCTAAATGCGACACAAAGCCATACGAACCCCTTTATAGGGTAAAGGCTTTGCTTATCTTTAGTCGATAGCACGCTGTTAGTTATCTCAAGAAAGTAGGAAAACTCGGTTCTTATTTACTTTGGCGTAACGTTGTAATTTGGAGCAAACGATCGGTTCGCGACGCGTAAAATCGACTGAGTTTGGCAGTGGATTTGATCGCATCGCAAAATGATACGTAGTACGTGCTAATTAAACAGTAAGGCCGTGGCTGGTTGACGCCGGTTGCGGCCAAGTGCGTGTCGGACCACGCGTAATGGCGGGTTCCGTACCTTCAACAGATTAAGGAAAAATAATCAAAAGCTATGCATAGCTCCAAAACCTACTTCACCGTTGTTATGGGGGACTTCAACGCGAAACTGGGCAAGAGAGATGGTGAAGAGCTGAGAGTGGGGCAATTTGGATTTGGAAGTCGGAACCACCGGGGCCAACTACTGGCTGGCTTCTTGGAGGAGGAGGGACTCTATATGATGAACTCCTTCTTCAAGAAACGTGAGCACAGGAAGTGGACCTGGATGAGTCCCGACGGTGCAACTAAAAACGAGATTGACTTCATCATGTCAACGAAGACGCATATATTCAATGATGTCTCTGTGATCAATACGGTTAAAACCAGAAGTGATCACCGTCTGGTGAGAGGCACATTGAATATATGTGTTAAGCTAGAGCGCTCTCGACTGATGAAGTCTACGCTCCGTCCAGCAGCACTTCAAATCCAAAACCCTGAGAGCTTCCAGCTGGAACTCCTAAACCGTTTCGATTGTCTAGGCGGCGATGTGGACGAATTCAACAACGGGTTTGTAGAAGCTGTCCATAGCACTGGGTCTAAGTTTTTTAAGGCCCAGCGGAGCAACAGAACCAAAAGGCTCTCTAACTCCACTCAGAAACTCATCGAGGAAAGGAGAGAAATGGTTCTGCAATCCTCAGGAGATGCGTCATTATACCGGCAGCTCAATAAACGGATCTCTAAGTCCCTTACCCGTGATTTGCGCCAATTCAATACAAATCGTATTGAAGAGGCCATTGAGCAGAATAAGGGCTCTAAAGTTTTCGCGAGGGATCTGTCTATTGGGCAGAGCCAGCTCGCCAAATTAAAAACTGAGGATGGTAGAATCGTTTCATCCAGACCCGAGCTTCTGGGGGAGATAGAGGACTTTTATGGACAGCTGTACACATCAACTAGCAGACCTGAAGTTGATCTGTTGGAAGACCCTAGAGCTAGACTGACCCGACATTATACCGAAGACATCCCGGACATCAGCCTGTACGAGATTAGAATGGCTCTTAAACAGCTCAAAAACAATAAGGCACCTGGTGAAGAGGGAATTACAGCCGAACTTCTGAAGGCGGGTGGTAAACCGGTCCTTATGACCCTTCAGAAGTTGTTCGACTCCGTTTTACTAGAAGGGAGAACGCCTAAGGCATGGAACAGAGGTGTGGTGGTATTGTTCTTCAAAAAGGGCGATAACGCGTTACTGACGAACTACCGACCCCTTTCACTTCTGAGCCATGTCTATAAGCTGTTTTCAAGAGTCATTACGAACCGTCTCGCACGCAGGCTAGATGACTTCCAGCCTCCCGAACAAGCCGGTTTCCGAAGAGGCTTTAGTACCGTAGACCACATCCATACGCTCCTTCAGGTTATACAGAAGACTGAGGAGTATAACCTGCCCCTCGGCTTAGCGTTCGTGGACTACGAGAAAGCCTTCGACTCGATCGAAACCTGGGCTGTACTAAAATCTCTCCAGAGGTGCCAAGTGGACTATCGCTATATCGAAGTGCTGAAGTGTTTGTACGAGAACGTCTATGTCAGTCCGACTCCAGGACCAGAACTCGAAGCCTATTCCGTTGCAGCGGGGAGTCAGGCAAGGAGATGTTATTTCTCCTAAACTGTTTACCGCTGCACTGGAGGATGTTTTCAAGACTCTGGACTGGAGAAGACTAGGCATCAACATAAACGGCGAGTACATCACTCACCTTCGGTTTGCTGACGATATAGTAGTCTTGGCTGAGACCATGGAGGATTTGCGTACGATGCTCGATGACCTCAGTAAAGCCTCCGAGCGAGTTGGTCTAAAGATGAACATGGATAAGACGAAAATCATGTCAAATACCCATGTAGCACCAACTCCCGTTACAATCGGAGACTTTACACTCGAAGTTGTGGACGATTATATATACTTAGGACAGACTGTCCAGTTAGGTAGATCCAACTTCGAGAAAGAGGTCAATCGACGAATCCGACTCGGTTGGGCAGCGTTCGGGAAGCTACGGCACATCTTTTTGTCCAATATTCCGCAGTGTCTCAAGACGAAAGTCTTTGACCAGTGTGTGTTGCCAGTGATGACATATGGAACTGAAACGTGATCGCTTACAATGGGCCTCATAAGAAGGCTCAAAGTCACCCAAAGGGCAATGGAGAGGGCTATGGTTGGAGTCTCTCTGCGTGATCGCATCAGAAACGAGGCCATCCGCAGCAGAACCAAAGTAACCGATATAGCCCTCCGAATCGCTAAACTAAAGTGGCAGTGGGCGGGGCACATTGCTCGTAGAACCGATGGCCGTTGGGGCGGAAAAGTTCTCGAGTGGCGACCACGAACCGGAAGGCGCAGCGTGGGTAGACCCCCCGCAAGGTGGACTGATGACCTGGTGAAGGTCGCGGGAGTCCGCTGGATGTGGGTGGCGCAGGACCGGTCATTATGGCACTCTTTGGGGGAGGCCTATGTTCAGCAGTGGACGTCTTTCGGCTGATATGATGATGATGATGATGATGATGATGAATCAAAAGCTTGTATCTGCCTTTGGAAGAGGGTTTTAGGAGATAACTCGAGCATGTTTTAACCGTTAATGTTCAAAACCATTTTCGAAAGAATATGCAAAGATTCCTTAATTTTTTTTTTCATATTTTTGGAACTCTGATTCAAAAGTTACAGCCCCCCCTATACAATGTTTTAGACAGAATGATTATTTCTGAAAATATTTACTTCATTATAAAATATGTTTAAAAAAGCTCAATGTTATTTCTGAAGACCTATCGATTGATGTGCAACATATTGATTTTTGGTAAAAAAAATGTTTTTGGCAATTAGTTACATGCATAAGTACATGGACTTAAATATTTTTTCAGCAATTTTATTACAATACTAAGTATGGCATACAAACTACAACTAATGTTCAAATTTTATTAAGATCCCAAGTAGCAAAATTTGGCACTATAAAAGTCCTGAGAACATTTTAGAACGTGCTAATTAGTGTTCATGATTAGCACTATAATGGTGTCGTAAACCTTTACCTAACCCCAAATAGGCCCTAGTTTTATCACTGATTTATTCTATAAACATTACATAAAGGCTCTCACTGTGATAAATCAGCTCTATAATTGAAATGTCTGCAATGTTTATGTCACAATTAGGAACTATTAAAGTAACCAAAACATGTTTATAGTGCTAATTTGCGCCGTAAACGATTCCAGTGATATTTTTTATCACCAAAAGCCTCGTGTTGTGTGCTGTCGTTGTCGTGAGGTTATTTCACAAGAAATTAAACAAATATATTTGTAAGTCATTCGCCATGTCCCTTTAGTTCCTTAAAGTGACATATAAAGGTACATACTAAAAAACATTCGTGAACCGTAATTCTGCCGGTACTTGCACTTGCGAAAATAATTGTATTGACAAAATCATTATGCTGATTTCAAATTTGACAATGCGCCTTCATAATTTTACTGTTTTAATTAAATTTTAATTAATAAAATTAGGACTTGTCCCGACTGTGGCTGCTATAGTACACATGGGCTCCAGTCGTGCTGCTAATGTGCTATCACTTTCAGAAAACGGCAGCCATATTTTAATGGATTTGGGTAGCCCTATAGCGATGTTGAGGGAGCATTTAAAAAGCTAAAACGTTATGTAATGGTCTTGCAAAGTCCTTTTATAGTGCAGATTGATCCTGTAATAGTGTTTGCGATACTGCTACAATACTAGTACTATAAAAGTTAATTCGACGCATTATTAGTGCATAATAGGTACATAAAAGTGTCAGTAAAGTGTCTATAGTATTAAATAGTACTATAATCGCTTTTTGCAAATCTATTACAGTGCAACACTTTAAAGATTCTTTTTTATGGTCCTTTAAGCGTTCTAAGAGCTAACTTATAGAACTAAATTGCTCTTTAATTTATAGAACCAAAACGCTCTATTAAAAACCTTTATAGTACAAGCAGTCACAATGGTTACCATTATAGGCCTACTATATCACTGATTGGTGATAAAAGACCTTAGTTATAGAAGCTTTTGTTACTTGGGATACGTTGAGCAGTTTCCGAGTAAAATGGCTGAATAAATAATTGTAATAGTTCTGAAGTGTTAAATTTTTAATTAATTAATATAAATTGTCATGTTTGTGTACGATAGCGCAATAAATGAATATTGTATTTTACCACATAAATTATAGTACTTTTATACTGATAATTAAAGCAATTCGTGCAAATTTATTTCCTAACCATTCCAAAATATCAAAGTCTTCACTTCTGCCGGCACTCCCGGAGTGCACCCCGTTGTTTTTTTTATCTTAATAAATCTCCTGTATTTGTTTTATCCGTTGAATATAACAATTCAATTATGATACACTTTATATTGATACAAGCGAAGTGTTCGCGCCAAGCTAAATTATCAAATTAGTCAAACACTAAAGAAAGAGCTGTCGTGCGGGAAGCGCTGACCGGAGCCGGCGAGGAGCCGGCGAGGCCGTCGCGCAGCCAGCGCTGCGTCTGCGCCGTCATCTCCTCGTCGAAGTATTCACGCCAACTACCAGGAGGCCAATTCTCGGGCCGTTCGAGATTATCACTCTTCGAGACGATCTCGAAGGACGCAATGTCTATTGAAAAATCTCACCAAAATCTCGAAGGATGCAAAATGTCGTATTCTGGGGCACAATAGACATTAATGTCGAATGGCAATCCACAGTCAAACCGTGAAAACTGTTTTGTGGGACCCTTTATTTGTGTAAGCTGTATCTTTTTCATGTTATTAAATAAATAAAAAATAAATAAAAATGTCTATTACAATACGCGTTCCGTTTTTCTCGATTGTGTTTGTTTTCAATTAAGGTAAAACATTCTATAAAATTAATATAAAATATTTATTTTACCAAAACTAAAAGTATTATTAATTTACAAAAATATAATGCATTGTTATGGTGTGTTAACATATCAAAACCATCAATCAACATTCAAGTGCATCAATGACATCAAAAATATTTAAGTGTTTGCTCGCTAATACACATCTACGAGAAATGGAGCGCAAAATCGCTGATTTGACAGCTTGGCTTCCCAAACGATAACGTTTTAGTGTCTCCTTATTACTTATTAGTTTGTGAAAATAATATGGAAGTACACTGATTTAAACTTTTACGGTTTTTACACATTGCTATTTGTAATAATGGGACTTAACCACGTATATATTTCTAAAAATTACCTTCGACGTATCGAGGACGACATTGTCCCCGTGGTCCCGAAGAAAGACTCAACGACGTGGTCTTTCTTCGGGACCACGGAGACAAGGTCGTCCTCGAAACGTCGAAGGTAATTTTTAGAAATATATACGCGGTTAAGTCCCGTAATATGGAAGTAGCAAAAAAAAGGACATATCCCTCCGCAGCTCAAAAAGTGCGTCTATTCGTCTAAACTTGGGCGACGTTTATAACGTTTTCAACTAACTCCATTGCGTAGAGCGACATATTTTAATAAATTATTTATTTTGCGTAGCCTCATTTCTATTTCGGCCAACTACTAACCTCTCAAAATTTCCCGCCATCGCAGATCAAACGTCAAAAAAATCTGTGATAACACCATCTCGATCGCTACGACCACTAGTTGCATCTCGAACGCTCGGAGTAGACATATCTCGAGTGTGAGAGTTCGAGAATACGCAAATTAGTTTATGTTCGACATTCGCCATTTTCTTCCGGCCCGAGAATTGGTCCCCTGATGATGACCTGATTTGCCTGTGAGAATACGTTGAAAATGGAACGTTAAGATGTCTATAGAAATGTCAAATATTACTAAGGTTACAATTACTTCATCCGTTATCTGTAGACCCATTTTTTATAACTTTTAGAGACAGCCAGAAACTTATTTGGAAAAGAGTAAATAATAATAATAATAATAAATAATAATAAATACTTTTTTTGCACACCTCATACAGTTACAAGCACAAATTTTACAATTAGATAAATTTAGGTAGAGTAAATAATGTACCTAATAATCAATAATATCTAATAATTTATCGAATGTCCGAGTTCTTTTTTATTTATTTGGGACAAAAAACAAGTAACACACGAGATTATGGCTAATAGCTAACAAAACAAATATTACAAAATGTGAGACCAACGACAATGTCCACAGATTACTAGATTCATAATAAATCTACAATATTTTGCGCTGGGTAACAATGCAATAATTATTGTAATGTATACAAGATAAAAATGAAATACAATACTAGTATTAATAATAAAATTGTGTACAAGATAAAAAAAATACATTGGCACACAGTTTAACAGATGTGACAGCTTTTAGCAAAAAACGTAGATAGATACGTTGTTGTTATGTACAAGTGTGTAGCTTACATTACGGCGAGCAAATGAGAATCGGACCCCGCCCGAACTCCGCCTGCTCTTTTTCTAAATTTAGTTAATATTTTTGATTTCGATGTAGTATTTTATGCAGGTTATTTGTATACACATTCTCAGACATCATAAACATATCAATATCGTTAAAGAGCATATTGTATGATTTAACCAGCCTATACAGTGGATCACGTTCCCCGGCCTGGATGCGGCAGCTCGCACACGCGAACAGCTGGTGCTGGCGCGCGGCGCACTGCAACACGCGCGTCGGCACGCGGTAGCAGAGCGCCCCGCTCACTTATATAAATAGAGATATGTTGAAAGTTGCTTGAAATCCATACCGAGACGCATAATAAAACCGTACATTTGGTAAGCTTTGCCGACAATATGACTGATGTGAGTATCTAAATGAAGTTTTGAGTCCAAGTTTACACCGAGATCTCTTATTACCGAGATATTTTCTAGAATCGATCCGCTAAGGATTATTGTTTACATTTGTTCAAGCTAAAACTCAATTTATTTTTGTGACAGTATTCACTAATGCGGTTTAAATCACTTTGAAACTTGGTGCGATCCTCTTCGTTTTCAATGGTACGGTAAATTTTGAGACCATTGGCATAAAGTAAAAAGTTATAATATTTGAAACAACTATCAATATCATTAATAAATATTACGAATAACAAGGGCCCGAGTATGGAGCCCTGTAGGACCCCAGAGGTTACACGAACACAATTGACTCATATCCATTGACTACAACCGTTTGTATACGACTAGCCTTTTCCCGCGGCTTCGCCCGCGTACTATAAGTACTCAAAAAGGATTCGATACCCATGTTGATTATCAGACTTTGTGACCACATTTGCCCCTTTTAGGGGTTAAATTTTCAAAAAACCTGAAACACGTGTTTACTCATTTATCGTTAGGAATACTCCTGTGAAGTTTCGAATAAAATAATCTAACAAATCTTGATTCGCCATACAAACTTTGGACTCCCATTTTACCCCCTTAGGGGGTGAATCTCGAAAAATCCTTTCTTAGTGCACCCCTAAACCCTAAAAGGAACCTACGTGCCACATTTGGAATTTCTAGAACCAGCGGTTTGGGCTGTGCGTTGATATGTCAGTCAGTCAGTCAGTCAGTCAGTCAGTCAGTCAGTTTCTTCTTTTATATATTTAGATTTGAGATGTAAGACCTAAACCGTCTCTATGTGATGTACCTAGAGACACCATTTTAGAATAAGTAGGCTAGTTGCTTTCATATATGGAATCTGTATTAATCATCAACTATATACCAATGTATACCTGTCTTTTAATCATTATTACATATTGCTACTTCGAAGAGGAAACATGTGTTTTATTCTGTATTCCTACCTATAATCATCATCATCTACCACCAAGGAGGTTACAATACATGGCGACCCTGCCAGCTATACGTTAATTTGGAGAGCTACGAAGGGACAATTTTCACAAATGGTGCTGTCGTCGAGGTCCTGCTGCTGCTGGGGGACTCAAGATTAACGTGTTAGAGGTGCTGCAACAACTGAAACCACTTATCTCACGAGCTACATTTCATCTTTCAACATGGGGAAAACGGTGTCTAAAATAGAGAAGGAAGAAGTCATCATTGCTCAGACTGGCCAGAACAACAAAGCCAGGTCAACTCAAGATATCAGTCACGGCGAGGAGCAGTCATACATAACAATGGCCATGGGAGTGATGATCAGCATTATCTTCTTTTACCTCGTCTGGAAAAAGGTCCATAAGTGCCTTACAAAGAAGATTGAGCGACAGACGGCTGCTATGGTGATGCGTAGGCGTGCATCCGTATAAGGTGGCAATGGTAATAGGAACTATCGTCGAGTTTCGTGGAAAACTACAAACTTTCAGTGGCGAAAACGCAAGTGACCCGATAAACTATGTTAAGTAACAAGTGCTGTCGTCAAGCTTCCTGAAAACCATGTAAGTGTAGTGATTAAAATTTTAACAATACTATAGCCTTTAATGAGTAACATAATTACGTTATATTTTTGATTAGTTTAGGGTAATGTCAAGCGTTGTAGAATTTTATGAGCGCATTAACTATTTTAAAGAATATTTGCTTAAGCTTGGTCCTACTCGACGAAGTGAGAAATTAGGTCAAGAAAAATTTTCAGATGCAAAGTCGGTTTATAAGGAGTATAATGCATATTTAGAAATTTATATTCCGAAGGTAGAGAAGGGTGAAGAACCCGTCGATGATAAGGTACAGCAGTATATTACGAAAATTGAAAAGAGTATTCTAGAATATTGCAATTATTCGAGGAATCGCAGCAATTGGTAAAGACAAACATGGGTTCCAAACTGAATTTCCATTTGAAAACGGCGGTTTCTTTGTTACCTGTCATGGATGATACTGAAAAAGTAACTTTGCAATTAATTGACGCCATTGAACTATATGAGACTATGATAAACGACACGGATATCCCGGTGTTGATAAATTTCGTTTTGAAAACACGTTTGTCTTACAACGCGAAACTGCGATTGTCAGGTAGTTATGCCACGGTTACGAGTTTAATCAGTGATATGAAACACCATTTAGTACCACGTAAGTCTGATAACGCCTTGCAAAAGCAATTGCAAACAGCTCGGCAAGCGAGAAAAAGTATAGAGCAGTTCGGTAGGGATTTAGAGGACATTTTTGTCAAACTGACGATTTCACAAGCCAATGGTGATTCGAGCGCTTACAGTATACTAAAACCTCTTAATGAGAGGCAAGCTATTCATAAATTTGCCAGTAGCTTGCGAAATGATAGGTTAAGTACAGTAATATCGGCCCGAAATTATACGTCACTTAAAGACGCAATACAGGGTGCCAAAGACGAAGAAATTGCAATGTCGCCTTCACCTTCGGAACAGGTGTTTACGGCGCGCGGTAGAGGTACGAGACCTCATATGTCTTCTGGTCGTGGAAATTTATATTTCAAAAATAGAATTGCGGCCGTGCACCCACAATATGAGTACAGGAAAACCAATGGACGTGCTTTTTACTCGTACAGAGGTAGAGGTAGTGGTAGTTTCAGAGGTGGTTCCAGGGGTCATAACTACCGTAAAAACAACGGACATAATAATAGTAATTTCAGACCAAGTAGACCGCAAAATAAACATCAAATAAATACGACACGTGAGTCCAATGACACTAATGAGTCACCTGCGAGATCATCTGGACTCCAGTTTTTTCGTGACTAACTTACCTTATATTTTAGCTTTCGGTAATGTGAACTCAGTCCAGTTTTACGTAAATGGAAAGTCATTGACTTGGTTGTTGGATACAGGAGCATCATTAAGTGCAGTCAAGTATGATTCAATAGTGTCAACAACTCCGTTCATTCAACCAAGAACAACCAACGTAAATGGGCTTGGCGGTATAATTACATCAGTTGGTGTCAGTTGTCTCGATTTATATGATGAAACAAATGAATCATTCTGTCACGAGATTCATATCTTTAAAAGTTTACCTGTGGACGTAGATGGTATACTAGGCCAAGATTTTTTTTTTAAATTTAGAGGCACCTTGGATTTTGAAACAGATACATTAAAATTAAAAAAGGGAAACCACGTATCCTTGATACCAGTACATGTTTACTCTATACATAGTAATAACGTGCAATCATTTATTGAGTTACCATCGAGAAGCGAAATTTTATTGAAAGTTCCTATTAATGTCACAGGAGATTTTATTGTTTGTGCGAGTGAGGTATGCGAGGGAATATTCATAGCGAACTCTTCGTCTAGAACTGTGAATGGTAATTTAACGATTAAAGTGCTGAACACGCGAGAACAAGACGTGACTGTAAAGTGTATCACTCCTGAAATTAGGCGGCTGGAAGATTTTGATGTTTTTAATTTTGAAAAATGCTCAAATAACGCCGAACGAGTAAAACAATTATTTTCATTGCTAAAACTAAATTATTTAAATTCGGAAGAAGAAAATTGCATTGCAATTATTTGTGCAAAATTTGCCGATATTTTTCACCTACCCGGAGATAAACTAAACACCATGAATCTTTATGAACAAAAAATCCATTTAAAGCCTAATGAAACTCCAGTGTATAGTAAGCCCTATAGGTTGCCCCACTCACAGAACGCGGAAATAGAAAAACAAATTAAACAAATGATAGCAGACGATATTATCGAAGAGTCATACTCCGAATGGGCTAGTCCTTTACTACTTGTACCTAAAAAGGCAGATTCAAGTGGGCAAAAGAAATGGAGAGTAGTAATTGGCTTTAGGAAAGTTAACGAACGCATAGAAAGTGACAAATTCCCATTACCAAATATTACTGAGATACTGGACTCGTTGTCTGGTGCAATTTACTTACTATTACTATAATAGTACTCTGGACCTCAATCAAGGTTACTATCAAATTAAACTTGATGCTGAGAGTAGGAAATATACGGCATTTTTGGCTGATAAACACTATCAGATGAAAAGACTACCAATGGGTATGAAATCTTCACCGAGTGCGTTTAGTCGCGCAATGACTATAGCAATGTCAGGTTTAAATTACTTACAATGTATTGTTTACTTAGACGATTTAATCGTTATGGGACGTAATCTTGAACAACATAACAAAAACTTAATCGATGTCTTTGCAAGATTGAGAAAAGTAAATTTTAAACTTAATCCCCTGAAATGTACCTTTTTGAAAAAAGAAATTTTATATTGAGGCCATTTAGTCACTTCAGAAGGAATAAAACCAGACCCAAGTAAAACTTTAGCGATTCAAAATTACCCTACTCCAAAAAATTAAGACGAAGTCAAAAGATTCGTAGCATTCGCCAATTACTATAGGAAATTCATTCCAAAATTTGCGGAAATAACCCAACCCTTAAATCATTTATCAAAAAAAAAACGTACAGTTTGTTTGGACCGATGAGTGTTCTAACGCATTTAAAAAACTTAAACAGGCAATGACAAAGCCACCCTTGTTACAATATCCCAATTTTGCCAGTGATAACGAGTTTATATTACATACTGACGCATCAGGAATAGCAATAGGTTGTGTTTTATCAAACGGAGATGGGTTACCTGTAGCATACGCTAGCAGGCCCCTTAACAAAGCGGAAAAAAATTACCCAACCGTCGAAAAAGAATTGTTGGCGATTCTATGGGGAATACGATACTATAGACCATATTTATATGGCCGACGTTTTAGAATAATTACAGATCACAGGCCGTTAATATATTTATTTAACATGAGGGACCCTTCCAGCCGACTAACAAAGTTCAGATTATGTTTAGAAGAGTATGATTTTGTGGTAAAGGTAAAGATAATGTGGCTGCAGACGCATTATCAAGGATTGAGCTAACAAGTCAACAGCTAAAAGATATGAGTCAACGAGTTATGTTTGTAACAACGCGTAGGCAAAAGAAGCGAATGGAAGAGCAAGAAATGCAAAATAGTTCGGTTGTTAAGAATTTTCCAATCGATTGGAGTGATCAACCAAAAGTTGTGGAAATACTTAAAAAACCAAACAATTCAACAGAGCTAAGTTTTGATGAAAATGAGTATCGCAAGTGTAAGAGAAAAGATGATAGTATTTGTAGTAGCAACAATTCATTTGTTTACACACCCTCATTGTCACTTATAAGTGTTGCACCAAAATCCCAATCGTGTATGAAACGAGCTTTCTTCATGAGGGAATTGGAACTTTTCTGCAATACAATAAATATAAAAGAAATATGTATTATTAAAAATAATGACAATGAAAAGATGATAAAAGAGTTAACTCAGCGTATAAAAAATAATAGTGGATGGTCCGGATCACGAATATGTATTATAAAGGGTGTATTCAAAGTAAATAACAAAGATGACAGACGTGTCATACTTAGTAAATGATTTTCATATCCTGCCGACTAGCGGCCACGCGAGTATTCGTAGGATGACTAACAATATAAAAAGATACTACTACTGGCCCAGCATGGAAAAAGACATAAGAACTTTTATTAAGAAATGCGACAAATGCCAAAAACAAACGTTCCACAAAACAATTAAGGAGCCAATGTCTATTACTACTACAGCTACATCAGCATATGATAAAGTATATTTAGATTTAGTTGGCCCTATAACTAACAGGGTTGATATGATTTAAATCAGTGATTTAAATCGTGATTTTAATCAAGGGATTTTTTCAATAAAATCATTGATTTAAATCATTATATTTTTACTACAACCAAATCGGCCCAAAATTGTTTAGGGAATTCCCCGGACCACTACGGCACGCACACATGTGCAAGCGAGTCATAGCGTAACAGTTTCGGGGAAACCCCGAAACTATAATATGAGACGCATGGTACCGAAACAGTTCCAGGATTCCCCGAAACTAAAACACTAGACGCATTTCGCTTTTCGCCCGGTCATTCGTAATTGACTAGTGAAAGAGTGAATACAAAAAAAAGAAATTTATTTGGTATTCATTTTAAAATGTTTGAATTCCAAAAAATAAATAGTTAAAAAGAATAATAAATTTGATAATGTTAAAAGTTATGATAATTATATCGAATTCAATAGGAATAGATTTATATGTTCGTTTTTTAGTCTAAAAGTTTGACTTGTTATTCTTCAAAACTACTGTTTTAAAACTTTTAAAATTGTTGATTTTAATCAATTTAGTTAAAATACGTTGTTTTCGTTTTATTATATAACTGAACTGGCTATTTAATTAATAAAAAAAGACAAGAAAATCAAAAAATCAAAAAAATCTGATTTTAATCAAATAAATCCGATTTAAATCAAATTAATCGGATTATTATGACTTTAAAAAAAATCATGTTTTTATCAACCCTGATAACTAAAGACATTAATGGGTATAGCTATATATTGACGATTCAGTGCGAGCTCACGAAGTACGTCTGGGCTTACCCACTACCTAATAAAGAAACCGAAACAGTCGCGCGAGCATTCGTTGAAGGCTTTATATTGCATTACGGCATCCCGCGCGAGATAGCAACAGACCGTGGTTCAGAATTCATATCCTCAACTATGCAAAATACATGTAAATTATTAAAAATTAATCAACTACAGTCCACGGCATATCACCACGAAAGTCTCGGTTCTTTGGAGAACTCTCATAAGGCCTTAGGAGCTTTCCTTAGAATCCAGACTGATAACCAGGCTCACGAATGGAGCAACTGGTTGCAATATTAGTGCTTCTCTTATAACACGACTATGCATTCTGAAACTAAATATACTCCCTATGAGTTAGTATTCGGAAAACTTTGTAATATACCTAGTAATATTGTTAACAACATAGACCCTATATATAACTTCGATGATTATCCTATAGAATTAAGGTATAGATTACAAAAGTCTCAGGAAGACGCTAGAAATAACTTAATTAAGTCTAAACAGTTAAGGAAAGAAAAATATGATAAAAAATGTAATCCAATAAACTATAATGTAGGAGATTTATTGTTAGTTAAAAAAGAAGGACGAGAAAAAATGGACCCAGTATATTTAGGTCCATTAGGGCTCTGTTATTGAAGATATGGGTGTCAATGTAAAAATTGCAATAGGTAATAAACAAAATGTTATTCATAAGAACAGAACTGTTCCTTATTTTGTGTAACGAGTTATATTAAGTTAGCCATTAAATAAGAGCACCAGCTGTGCGACAATTGTTATTGTTAGGTATTGCAAATGTAAACAGCTCACCATATTAGCGCTAGTATTGTGTTTGCATAACAACGTAAGAGTGATTGAACTCTATTGTTTACATTGTATCCAAGATAATTATAACTTTAGTTAAATACTATTTTATGTTATTATTTTTTTTTTCAAAAAAAAAAACGGGGAAGGTGTGATGTACCTAGATACACCTTATTAGAATAAGTAGGCTAGTTGCTTTCATATATGGAATCTGTATTAATCATCAACTATATACCAATGTATACCTGTCTTTTAATCATTATTACATATTGCTACTTCGAAGAGGAAACATGTGTTTTATTCTGTATTCCTACCTATAATCATCATCATCATCTACCACCAAGGAGGTTACAATACATCTATAAGTTTCAGCGTATGCCATTAAAGTATATTTTTTCTAAAATAATTTGGTGATCTATTCTATCGAACGCCTTGCAAATATCTGTATATATACTGTCCACTCGTTGTTTTGCATCTACCTAGTTGGTTACTAAGTTCTGTTACCACATTTCTGACTGATAAACTATAAAATAAAATTTGAAATAAAAGTTTAAAGTAATTATTTAGTAGCCTTATTTCTAATGAACATAATATCGTATAATAATATACAAATCAGATGGGAAATTATTGAAAATCCTTGTAAAGGACAAGATTGCCTGAAGACGCAAACACGCGGTAAATTTAAGAAAATTACACTTTACAAAAGTGAATCAAATAAATATTCCACCGTTGTCTAGAAGGTTCCATTGCTTTCTTGTAAGAAACCTATTTATTACAGGTAATTGCGTGACCTCCATTTAATTTTCTTGCGATTTTATCCCACAGATGTTCCCATTTGAAACATTGCCTATTTTTAAGTTTTGCACAAAAGACATAGGATTTAGACTGCTATGGAACAAGCAGATTTGCAACGTATAGTCTAGTATTTTTTCGGATAGACCAACGTGAACTATACATATACCAAATTGAAGCTAAAGAATATAGCTACCGAATTGTGCAAGACTGATGCGTCTTAAACGTGATTAAAAATTGGTGAAATATTATCCGATCCCGAACCCTTTGTGGTGTCAACTGTTTTCAGTGCCCGTTTAACAAGGTAGATTGGTATATGAATATCACTGACGTGTACATCGGTGTTTTCTGGTGGTTAGAGCCGCAAAGAGATGACTAAGATATATTATACAAAATTTGTATCAACTTTAGATATTTATTTGACTTGTGTATTTATTTCTTTTAAATACACCACAATTAATAAAACAATATTAATACAATATATATAAAAGCGTAGTGATCGCGCCAAGCGTTCAGCAATAAAATTAATTGAAGAGTAAAGAGCTGTCGTGCGGGAAGCGCAGGCCGGAGCCGGCTAGGCCCTCGCGCAGCCAGCGCTGCGCCTGCGCCGCCATCTCCTCGTCGAAGTGCTCGCGCCAGCCGCCCGATTTGCCTTAGATAAATGGTGAACGTTAATACGTATTTTATACTATCAGTATTACATATTTACTGGTAGCTTAGGGATAAACACAGTGCTTACCTACTCTCACGAAGCCCTCGGCATCGGGGTTGCCAAGCTTCGTTATCCACGTCGGGTTTACAGACTTATTTTTCCTGAAGTTGTCTATGTCCAAATGATCACAAAGTTGTTCTATTTGTTCATCCGTAACTTTCTTGCCAAGAAAATCGGATATTCTTTTAATAGATGAAGGCAAATCCTGAACAAAAACACTTCGATACAGTTTCTTCACCAGTAAAATACGCAACTATTTGTATTTAAATAAGTAATTGAGTAATTACCTTCTTCATATCTTCGTAGAATATGAACAACATATTTGGATGGTGACGGAGCGCCCAGGCCTCTTTTAGATGTGTTAGATATGGAGTATTAGGAACTGAAAAAAACGTGTGCTATAGCGTTATTATTGTTATTATATACTTCTTAATTAATTTCACGTATTCATCTAAGATGGGCTATACTAGCTAATGTCGCATGTTGAATAGACACTCGCATCTGCACTTGAAAAGTTCTAAAAATACAATTACTTAGATATTAAAATGTCAAGCTGGCACGGGTTTGGCGTAAGTACATAATATAAATGGGATCTATAAATATTTTGCTACTGCTGGGAACCTTTAATAGCTACATTATTATTATTAGCTGTTGGTTCCCCGAAATAAATAAATAAATATGAAATTTTAAAATTAACATATGCTCACCCAAATCATTGATGAAAAGATTCCAAAAATGTTTGAAGTCTCCAGGAGAATACCACATCAGTTTCAGGAAATGATAATAGGACACAGCTATGTCCCTCGGATCTCTGGCCACGAACACCACCTTACTAGTATCCAGTAGAGTCAAGGGCAGAAGAGAGAAGGGTAAATGCGCCTTGAAGAACCGAGGGGAAGGTGATATGACTATCTCGTCGTAAGAACGCGTCATTTCAGAAAATTTTTGGCGCAATGTTGGATCAAATAGGTCCAGATTTTCGTCATATTTGGAAATTAAACTAATGCTGAAATAAGGAATTTATGAAATCTTTCGTTACTTCATGCTCTTTTTTAAACGTAAATTACACGTAAAAATACATACTCCAAGGAAATATATCTGCTTTTCAAAGGAATCTTCAAGGCCGCCGTGAAATCGAGTTCATTCATGAGTAGCCAGACCAATTCCTGTGTCCATGTTGTTCCTGTTATTAATATTATTTTTAAAGCCAACAATAATACAGTCTATAATATTATAGTTAAATGTACCAATAAATACAGTAAATACATCTAAAAAAAATCTTACCAACGGGACTGCAACCACACATCATTCCACTACCTCGCTCATCAGCATCATTAGGTAGTTGATGCTCATCAAAGATGGCGTCTGTGACTTTTGATACCTACACTACGAACACAGGTTTTGAGCGCCCTGATCCTGATCAAGTACATATACATTGTTTTCTAATGGATGGTCGCCGCGAGCTTGGCTCACTACGCTGACTGTAGATACCTAATTGTTGGAAGTCAGTCTCACCTGACCGAGGGAAAGTGGTAACCCACACGTCATCAGGCCGCACGGGCATATTTCTGAAACTGTCGGCGTCCTCCGCGTAGCTTGCATTCAACAAGTAGCCCAGATCGCCGAAACGAGCGAAAGCCCTACCTACAAAGAAGTTACCTGTTTAATTATTTATGGTTGTCACATTCAAGATAAGATAAGATAAGATAAATAATTTATTTGATTACTGCAATAACACACAATACAAAAACAGTAAAAATATAACAATAACAATAACTGATTCAACTTCAAACTGATTCTTTAAATAGATTTCATTGTAACGGAAACTTTACCACTAAATTTCGGGTTATTATAGGCAGAAATTATAAAACAGATCCAATTTTGAAGTACCTGCCTTTGAAATTGTCATTGAATATCTCCTTAGTTGCAGGCTCCACCTCTTGAACTTTTACCTTATCGCACATTGTATCTGAAAACATTAAATGGTTATATTTAAATAAAACTACATACAGATATTAGGGTTCAATTTACATTGGATCTCATAGAGTAAGTATTAAACAAGCTTCAACCGTAAACTGCTCAATTAAAGTCCGTGAATGTACACCACAATCTCACATTTGATGAAGATCACACTTCCAAAATTAGTAACTAAGATAACTAACTAGGGACCATCAGTTTTAAAGAATTGAATATGTTTTGTAAACGATTGTAACGTGTAACAGAGGTTTACATGAACCATCTTTAACGCGGGGCAAGCGCAAAACGCAGACGTGTCGTAAAATATAATTATTCTAAAATAAATTAATAACAACGAAATTTGAACGGTGTTACTAATTATAGCAAAAGTGAAATCTTAAGTGATTAGTGGGTATAGTCGCGGACGGTCTAGAACGCAAAATGACCAGTGTAATATTTTGGCTATATCGCTTTGAGTCTACATCGCGAACGGTCTAGAACGCAAAATGACCACTCATAAGTAGGTTAGGTTCGTTAATTATCTTCTAATGGCCGTGCCACTTACGACGTTTTGATATTATCTACGTGCCACATCCTGTATTTCGTTATACTTCGGTAACATGCACATAGTGCGCTCTCCGATTGGAAGTGGCATGTCGGCTGGGCGTTGCGGATCTAACTCGGAGCTGAGCAGTAAAAGCTTGTATAATGATCCTTATGGTACAACATCGCAAGTGCAAACACGACAGAAATTTAAGTTACTT
Organism: Pammene aurita; assembly: GCA_947086415.1. Lineage (NCBI taxonomy): Eukaryota > Metazoa > Arthropoda > Insecta > Lepidoptera > Tortricidae > Pammene > Pammene aurita. The sequence continues at coordinate 32,171,968 of OX352294.1, forward strand.
GATGATAACGACCAAATAAAAAGTGAACTGTCCGAATTGCGAAAACAAATGACAGATAAGGCGATGCTACTTAAACAATCAACAATCTGAATGAAAAATTCCAGAAACTATCGTAGGATGTCATTGCCATCAAGGAACAAGTCAAAAAACCGGCCAAGTGCGTGTCGGACCACGCATAGGAGGGTTCCGTACCTTCAATGTAATAAGAACCAAACTAATACCAAAAGGTCGTATCTATGGAAGAAGTTTTTTGGAGATAACTCAAATATGGCTGAACCGCTAATGTTCAAAATAATTTTCGTAGAAAGTATATGATAAGGCACGTCGCCTCAAATTTTTCATATTTTTTGGACTTACGGTTCAAAAGTTACAGGTGGGGGACACAATTTTTCTGACTTTCGAAGCGATTATTTCAGAAAATATTTACTTAATCACAAAATGGTCAATAAAACCTCAATGTTATTTTTAAAGACCTATCGATTGATGTGTCACATGTTGATATCTGGTTAAAATTTTTTTTTTCAAATTTAGTTACATCTATGGAGCGCCCCCCTAAAAATATTTTTTTTCCTTTAAAATTTAACTACATAGTAGCGGCATACAAAATACACCTTATGTGTAAATTTTATTCAGATACGTCGTATAGTTTCCGAGTCCACACATTCCACCTGCAAATGTAAGTTGGTACGCACAATATTGAGTGATTTACCATGTTATTTTAATATCATGGACTTTTTATAGGTTTTCCTATAATCTATAAGGAGAAAACTAATTTCTGTATTTTTTTCAAAATTTTAGGTTCAGTAGTTTCGGAGATAAGGGGGGGGGGAATGGTCAATTTTCGTCTATTTTCTTGAATAACTTGGAAACTATTTATTTTAAAATTACAAAAAAATACATTTAAGATCTTCTCAACAAGACCTTTCATTTGATATGCCACACGATGCAGTTTTCAGAATTTTTTTTTTTAATTTTCCCCTTCCCCCCCAAAAATGACCCCCCATATACAGATTTCATCTGCTCACGTCACACCTCTGTGTTTGGGTCACAGGAATTGATATGTGTACCAAATTTCAACTTAATCGGTCTAATAGATTCGGAGATAATTGACTGTAAGCGACGGACGGACAGACACACGAGTGATCCTATAAGGGTTCCGTTTTTGTATTCGGACGTACGGAACCCTAAAAATATAAAAACGACCACTGAGAATCTAAAATTTTAACAAGAGAAAATGAAAATACAAATAGAACAGTTTGTTGATTTAAACAAAATCTTAGAAAATAAAGTTGAAAAACTAGAAACAGAAATACAAGAACTAAAATCCAACACAAAAATATGAAAACTCAGTCTGACCAAGCGCTGAATACCGAAGAAATGATTCATGAATTTGAGGAGCGTAGCGTTAGAAAGAAGAACGTGATTATTACAGGCATTTCTCAGGCAACAAATCCGGACGACAGAGCAATCCATGATAAAACAGAGGTAAACCTAATATTAAACAAATTTATTGACAACTGTCCAGAGCCGTATCAAGCTTTTCGTCTAGGGAAACGCACTGACAACAAAAATCGCCCGCCTAAAGTTTCAAATCCCACTTGACAGCAAAAGCCATATTACGTAACATAAGCAAAGTTAAGAGCGACAAAATAAAAATATTCTCGGACAAAACTCCATACCAACAAAACTATTTCAAGAATGTAAAGGGAGTAACTATATAGAAGGTCGCCTTGCTAATGGTGAATCTGATATGAAAAAATAAAATACATAAAATTAACCCCTACTATTGTAAAATCACAACCAAAAAGTACAATCTGAAGCAGCCAGCTCCCAAATAATTGTGCTTGTTAAACTATCATATTCTAATAAAATAAATTTAGTACACAACAAATTATGCATCTTCATAAAATTATGGTACAATATATAATTATATGATACATATCATAAGTACAGCATGTTTATAGGAATACTAACTTTATAAAAGAACAATTTAATGCTTTAAACTATCAATATATATTATATCAATATATATTATATGATACACGTTTATCTATTTTTACTAAACATAATAACTAAATCATTCAAAATTACACAATCCTTTAGAACAATAAATATATATAATACTAATATGTTAACAAATTATTACAATATACTTAATTAACCCGAAATCATAAATAGTAACAATGACCTGTAAATCGTGAGGCAATCGATCCTACTCTAAGCGGCGTACGTAAATCTACCCGCTTTGTATAAAATGCGGCACAAACACCGATAATCAAAATATTTTGTTATGTTTTACCGCTTACCTTGTAAATAATTAGTTTTAAGTTATATAAGTTTCGCATATAAGTGAATTGTAAAATTCTTTGGAGAAATAAAGATCTTTAAACCGATTTTTGTATACCTTACCTAGATTAGAAAGACACCTTTCCTTATGACTAGTTTTGTGACTTTACAAAACAGTTTTGTTTATCTATGCACGTCCACCGCCGAAACAGAAATGTTTTACGTAAATAGCGCCATAGGTTTTATATAGGTATATCAGTCAAATCTAAGCCCGATAACGACTGACATGCAATTGTTTGCATGGTCCGATAGCAAAGTCAGTGATTACCAAACTTCAATAACGATTACTACGAATAGAATAGAATAGAATAGAAAACATTTATTCAAACAACACATCTTACAAATAATACAGCAGTAAAAATAATAAAATAACTAAATCTAGATGTGAAGCCGAAATGGTCTCCACTCAGCAATGCAGTTGGCACGGCTAGCGTGGTCAACGGCGCTGGTTTTCTGTGGAGCCAGTAAGGAGGGTGTGCAGGACAGCATCTTTGGACCCGGGGTATGTCCTTAAACTACGTCCGGACTTGAGTATGTCCTTAAACTATGCCAAAAAGAGAGGTATGGGCACTGCGAATGGCATCTCGCTTATTGTGGTAGGGCACGTTCAGTGAATGTCATTCTCGCTCAAATCTGGAGCAGAGCCCGACTGGGGAAGTACCTCCACCTTACAGAAAACCACAGCCAAATAGCACTAGACCCTACTCATAGTGTTGTGTTCCTGTTGGTGAGTAAGGTTGCCAAAGAGCTCAAAGAGGACCCAATGTGTTGACGATGAGGGACCCTCTTGTTCCTTTAGCCGTCAACACAGTGAATCCTCCTTTTTGTAAAGGGTCGGCAACGCGCATGTGACTCCTGTGGAGTTACAGGCGTCCATAGGTTATGGTAGCTGCTTACCATCAGGCAGGCCGTATGCTTGTTTGCCACCGTCGTAGTATTAAAAAAAAAAAAAAAGAATACTGCGCGACTCGAAGATGGTGACTTTATTAATAAATACATAAATAGGCACATAAAGAATTTAAAATATGAATATTATGATTGATATGTGTATTATAAAGATATATAGATGGAGAAATTTTATAGAGGTGGAAGTTTAATTAATACATAATATATGAGATATGGTAAAGGTAATACGGACATGAAATGGAAAAGGGGGTAGGAGATATATTTTTACTAAGCGTGACGTGAAGCCTTAGGCAGCAGAACCTTGTTGATCCGTTATATACTTCTTTAGTTTAGATTTAAATCCACTAACAGTACTACTTTCTCTAATAGCTAACCGATTTGTCAGTTTTACCACGATAATGTTTTGTGCTCGATGTGAAGTTGAAGTGAACGACCGTGCCCAGCACACTTTACGCACATGTCGACGCGGGGACGGCCGAGGGCAGGGCAGGATGGTGTTAGGGGTGGTTTCGGAACTCAAAGACTCAAATGACAAATAGTGTCAACTATCAGGATAGCCTAACACTAAACACACTCACGCGGACGCACGGTAATGAAATAAAACATAAACACTAGGTCAATAACTGTATTGCATTCAATGGGAGGGTAATAAACTACCACTGGTTTGGAAGGGAGCCTCTACTGAGAAGAACCAGCGTAAGAAACTCAGCGGGACTTATCTTTTCAGCTGAAACATCCTCATTGGATAACGACAATACTTAATAATGAAGACACACAGAATACTTTCTAATCACTAAAGGCTCTTAAACACTTTAACTATGTTAAACATTAACATTAATTGGAAGAGGAGAGCTGAAGATCGATCTCAGTGGCGTGCCATGGGAGAGGCCTATGTCCAGCAGTGGACTGATACAGACTGATGATGATGGTATTTATGATGATTAACCGATTTTATAAAGCTCCCGGAAATCGGGGAGTGTTCCCAGCCTGCGTCCGTGTTACTCAAAATACCACCCCTTACTAAACGTCCGACCGTCGATATCACGATAGTGACTGTTCGGCTGCCAAAGCCATGCCGAATCAAGACTGACTACAGAGATGTTGACTGTTCGACAGTCAAAGCGATTGTGAATACTGAGATGTTGACTGTGCGGCAGTCAAAGCGGTAATGAATGCTCAGTCACATTATAAATTCCTCTCGTCGATTTCCAAATTTGTTACTACTAATTTCTTACTACTTCTTACTTCCAAATTTGTTACTACTTGTTCAACAAAATATCATAATTCTATCAGTTATGACGTGTATAACGAAGCTCCACTTCATGCCGCTTCCTTCTCGCTCCGACACATATAACAAAAATCAAAACCAAAACAATTTCGTTTTTTTAATCGAACAATTATTATAAGTATAACTTAATTTTAAAAAAAATTAACTGAACCGCTTCCAATAAAACCAACCCACTTATTTATGTTCATGGTTGCTACTGATATTTATTAGTGAAATTAACTTAATAGATAATTTTAAATCTAGGTCCTTCACCCAGGGGGCTGCGTTCACATCAGGGAAGAACAAGTCCCGATTATCTCCAGCATATTTTCTCTTTGGGCATTCGTTTAGCCGTTTTTAGTGTTTCGTACCAATACTTGGTTTACGAAACACTTAATAACTGTTTGGAGTGATCCCATAATATGGGATCACTCCGGTCGCCGAAATCGGTAAAACGCATCTTTCTCGGCAACAGTTTAACGTAGAAAGCTGAAATTTGGAATAGGTATAAACTATTAATAGGCATGACAGGTAGGTCAGTACAGTACAGTACAGTAAGCTAGCCTGCTGTAGATCGTAAATCGTAAGTCGTCGGGATACGATAAGATGTATAATGGCCAGTCCACTGCATTGGTGCAGGTATATTGTGATGAATGTGAGTAGGTAAACTTCTTCCGTTCCCCGTACTAGTATTAAACTGTATTACAGTATTCACTATCCTGTATATTCTACAATACTTATGGCAAAACAATAACAAACTTAGTTTGTTATACATTATAAGTTAATTATCAACCGTGCACGTGAGTCGGTTGACAAAAGAACGCATTCCGATATTGGTTGCAATTTAAAGTGTAAACATGTAGTATACGCAAAAGACACAGATCAATCTTATAAATTTTATATTACTATACAAATATTTTTAAGAATTATGGTTAATTTTGTTACCTAAGCTTAGTATACACTAATATGCCACTAATAGGCCTGTTATATTTATTAAGTATATTATTAATATCTTTTATATATGAAAGCATATGTTTATGTATCTACCGTATTTAATATTTTTTAGTCTAAATGTAGACCTACACATTATTATAAATGAGTAATAGTACAGTAGGCATTAAATCTTGGCTCTAAAATATGTAAGTACCTAAACTTATTATCTATGTTGTGCATTTTTTTTCGTATAATATATACATAATTTCATAATATATGTATATATTATGTAAATGTGTTTATGTGTGTGTGATTTTTAGGGTTCCGTAGCCAAATGGCAAAAAATGGAACCCTTATGGATTCGTCATGTCTGTCCGTCTGTCTGTCCGTCCGTATGTCACAGCCATTTTACTCGGAAACTATACGACGTATCTGAATAAAATTTACACATAAGGTGTATTTTGTATGCCGCTACTTAGTTATGGAGTTAAATTTGAAAAAAAAAATATTTTTAGGGGGGCGCTCCATAGATGTAACTAAATTTCAAAAAATATTTTTTAACCAAACATCAACATGTGACACATCAATCGATAAGTCTTTGAAAGTATCATTGAGGTTTCTTTGATCATTTTGTGATTAAGTGAATATTTTCTGAAATAATCGCTTCGAAAGTCAGAAAAATTGTGTCCCCCCCCCTGTAACTTTTGAACCGTAAGTCCAAAATATATGAAAAAATTTGAGGTGATGTGCCTTATTATATACTTTCTATGAAAATTATTTTGAACATTATCGGTTCAGCCATTTTTGAGTTATCTCCAAAAAACTTCTTCCATAGGCATCAGATAACGACCTTTTGGTATTAGTTTGGTTCTTATTACATTGAAGGTACGGAACCCTCCTATGCGTGGTCCGACACGCACTTGGCCGGTTTTTTTAATTCAATATTTAAGCCAATTACCTACTTATTTTTATTAAGTGTTAAGTGTTCTCATAGTCCAACAGTTTTAGGTATTCATCCAACTTAGATTTGCAAGAATACGTAGCCAGGGTTCTTAAATTAGTATATATTCAAATTTTGTTATAGATCGCTGGCCCGAGAACCATCGCGAAGCGTTTTACAAACTTAGTACTATGGCTTGGGATAGAATGAACAATGTCTTTTCTACTCCTGGAAAGTCAGGAAGTCAGGAAGTCAGGAAGAATTTTGTGCTGTGAAAGTATCAATTGTTTAATAAATAATTGCCTTACTGTTAGAACTGAAATCTCGCTATATAGGGTTGTAGTACGATGCCCATGTGTTTAAATGTCATGACTTCTATCTAGACAACTGTTACCTCGCGTTGGAAGTTTATGGGAAGGTGAAAGTCCATGAGAAGCTAACATATCGAAATAATCAGATGATTATCGTCTTGATTATTTTCAATTATATTTATGTTAATGTCACCTAGAAGGATAATGTTTTTGTATCGCTTCAAAATCTTCAGATTAAGTATACTGAATCTAAAGAGAAAACAAAGTTATCCAGTCGTCTGAATGAGGGAGGCCGATATATAGAACTAATGGCGTAGTCCATTCAAAGTGTAGTGACAAGGCAGTTTGCCTCCTTTATGTCTTCAGGCTCTGTAGTATCAGATGGTAGTTGAGTTTTAACATAAATTACTACACCATAATTTTGATTAAAGCTACGCATCGTTGATAATACTCTATAATTCGGTAAGGTAGGCAATGGCTTGTCTCCACTAAGCCAACATTCTGTTAAAACAACGGCATCAAATTCTATATCGAATCTTTTGAGAAGGGCTTGCAACTCATCAAAATTTTGATTAAGACTTCTTATATTAAGTGTTAAGACCCTAAACTGGTCATTAGAACTTTTGAACAAATCTTTACAGCATTTCGGTTTGTTTACAGCCATAGAATTACCGATATTGATAGTTTTATCAATATCAGGCGATAATATGTTTATATCTGTCATAGGAAAGAAGTGCAAATAAACAAATGCGTTTTAAGTACGTAAAACTGTGATGAGGGATTTTTAGTAATTGTATGGGGTGTGTAAATGTAATGATATATATTATTTCTACTCGTCGACTGTAATGCTTGAATTGTGATTGTGTAGACCGAACTACTAGCGCATACTTTCCGATAGAGCTTTTATGGTCGCATATTGTGACATCGCCAACGATGGTATCACTGTAATATGGTAACACTGTTGCACGAGCCCGCGCGGCCACGCCGCCGTCGCCGCGGGGGGACGGGCACGATCTGCCGGGAGATTGAAGTTACTCTCTTGTATAGAGGCAGCAGGGTTTTCGTCGAACTCAATTCTTACCGGCTTGCCTATATTGAGCACTCGTAGAAAAAGTATTGTATAAAATAGTGACATAATTAAGCTCTTAATTATGTCACGATTGTATAAAATACTATTAAGAATACAATAAACTTACAGTATTTCTTTGCCGACGACAGCACGGTAATACTAACCAGAGAGGACCCAGAGACATGTCAACTCAATATAAATATCTTTAAAATTAATAATCAATTGGCTTAACCGTAATAACCTACATATAAATTTCGCAAAAACTAAAATTATGAATTTTTATCAAAGGGTCAATAGGTTACCTGATTTAACTGTGACTTATGATAATAATGAAATTGAGAAAACTGACAATACAATATTCTTAGGGTTAAGTTTAGACAATAATCTGACGTGGAAAAACCAAATAGATTCTATTTGTAAAAGACTAAATTCATTTTCATATGCATTATTTCATTTGAATAAAATAGTAAGCCGGGATGCAGTCCTTGCTGCGTATCACGCATATGTTACAGCTACTTTGCGATATGGCATCATGTTCTGGGGCAATTCAACCGATCGAAACCTGGTATTTCGAGCCCAAAGGACTGCCTACGATCTGTTTGCGGGCTATGATTCATGCATACCTTACTTCATCAATCTGAAAATTTTGACTCTTCCTTGCCTATATATTTTTGAAATACTTATGTACGTGAAGCTAAATAAACACCGACTCTCCGAAACACCGATAAATTGCCCAACGACATAAGAGAATCCGAAATGCCTCAGTTTAAAAATAATTTATTTGACTATTTAGCACGACATGCATTACTCAGTTAGAGAATATTTAGAATATACGCCGTCTCTTTATTAAGTTAAGCATATTAAACTGTCTTAAGTCCATGTACTCGTATGTTGCATGCTTATAGTAAATTTAGTCATAGTTTTAAGATTGTATAATATTTGCATGCCCAGCCCAACAGCAGGCTGAATACACTGCACCTACCTATAAAATGTATTTTGTGAACATCCACTTGACATGTATTTAAAGCAAATAAATGAATTGATTGAATTGATTGATTGATTTCTTATAAAATAGTCATTGCGGAGGAGATGGCTCTAAAGCTTCGATTTGCTGTTCCGATTTGTTCCAGATTATTTGAGAATCGTCCGTTTTTTTGACACACACCTTTCCTTACCAAGTCCAGCAGTGTTTGTAGTTATAGTCCTTGCGCAGTCCTCGAGCTAAAAAGTACAGTTTCCGGGCACGCGGCGTTAGAGACTCCGAAATAAAAACTGGTTGCTTGTCCGTCTCCAAATTTAGGCTGATGGTATTAAATTTATCTTCAGGGTGTTTTTATCGTATTGTTTGACTGCGTTTAGTAATCCTGTACTTTGTTGGCTGGTCTGGAACTCTTTTTGGAAATTAATGGATTTTTGTTTATTTTTTAGTCGCCGGACTTGCTTCAAATAATTCGGCATTATCGGTATTTGCTATGAGTTATGTATGCCATCCAGTATGCCACATAAGTCTTCATTTTCAGTAATCAGGATATTTCTTGTTTCAACCTTTGAAGCAGTTTGAGCCGTTGTCTTCCAGGCTGTTGATTTTAACCAAAGCGTCTTCGTGTTCTGTGGTGATCTTATCATTTTTTTTCTTTTAAGTTGTTGTACATTCCGGTAGTTTGTTCTAAGCTTTTTTTTCTATGTTATTATTTGTCTTGATTATTTCTTTATTTTGTGTCCTTAATTCTTCAATCGCCACATGAAATTTAGCATTTTCTGTTTCTCTTTCTGCCTTGAAGCTGTTTAAAATGTCCTTGATCTCAGTTCAATGATAAATCGGGGTTAGAGAATGATTTGTCTCCAGGTGGTGAATGTCCGCCAAACGACATTTTGTTCTGATGATTTTGCATATACTATGCTAACTTATCTCCAAGCGCAACACGGGCGTGTAGTAAGTTGTATTAAATACATGATAACGAGTTGATTTATTGTCGGCTTCCTGATAAGCGAATTAAGATTCAATTTTCTATGGCAGATATTTAGCTTAATCGAATAAATGCAATCGCGGTGCACTGTAGTGTTATCTAGTGGACGTCGGGGAGCGAATGGCGGTCAAAAGGTTAATAACCCTGCGGATTTAAACAAACTGCCATGGTTTATACCCTTACCCTTAGTATAACATAAAAACCCTCTTAAGTCACACGGTGAGGGTTATTTGTTAACCTTGTGGTACGAAACACTTGGTGTCCCGAGTTCCGACTCGGACTTGGCCAGATTTTTTATTATATGTTGTTGCACATTCCGGTAGTTTGTTCTAAGCTTGTTTTTCTATGTTATTATTTGTCTTGATTATTTCTTTATTTTGTGTCCTTAATTCTTCAATCGCCACATGAAATTTAGCATTTTCTGTTTCTCTTTCTGCCTTGAAGCTGTTTAAAATGTCCTTGATCTCAGATTGAAGTAAGTAAAGTCATATCATGTAAATCCGTATGTCCCTTACGTTTTCTTACATTAACATTGGAATTCTCAAAGTTCAATGATAAATCGGGGTTAGAGAATGATTTGTCTCCAGGTGGTGAATGTCCGCCAAACGACATTTTGTTCTGATGATTTTGCATATACTATGCTAGCTTATCTCCAAGCGCAACACGGGCGTGTAGTAAGTTGTATTAAATACACGATAACGAGTTGATTTACTCGTATTGTCGGCTTCCTGATAAGCGAATTAATATTCAATTTTCTATGGCAGATATTTAGCTTAATCGAATAAATGCAATCGCGATGCACTGTAGTGTTATCTAGTGGACGTTGGAGAGCGAATGGCGGTCAAAAGGTTAATCACCCTGCGGATTTAAACAAACTGCCATAGTTTATACCCTTCCCCTTAGTATAACATAAAAACCCTCTTAATTCACACGGTGAGGGTTATTTGTTAACCTTGTGATACGAAACACTTGGTGTCCCGAGTTCCGACTCGGACTTGGCCAGATTTTTTATTATATGTTGTTGCACATTCCGGTAGTTTGTTCTAAGCTTTTTTTTCTATGTTATTATTTGTCTTGATTATTTCTTTATTTTGTGTCCTTAATTCTTCAATCGCCACATGAAATTTAGCATTTTCTGTTTCTCTTTCTGCCTTGAAGCTGTTTAAAATGTCCTTGATCTCAGATTGAAGTGAAGTCATATCATGTAAATCCGTATGTCCTTTACGTTTTCTTACATAAACATTGGAATTCTCAAAGTTCAATGATAAATCGGGGTTAGACAATGATTTGTCTCCAGATGGTGAATGTCCGCTAAAAGACATTTTGTTTTGATAATTTTGCATATACTATGCTAGGTTATCTCCAAGCGCAACACCGGCATGTAGTAAGTTGTATTAATTAAATACACGATAACGAGTTGATCTATTGTCGGCTTCCTGATAAGCGAATTAAGATTCAATTTTCTATGGCAAATATTTAACTTAATCGAATAAATGCAATCGCGATGCACTGTAGTGTTATCTAGTGGACGTCGGAGAGCGAATGGCGGTCAAAAGGTTAATAACCCTGCGGATTTAAACAAACTGCGAGTATAAGTAGTTTAACGGCCTCCTAGCCCAGTCGGTAGTAACCTTGCCTATGAAGCAGGAGGTCCTGGGTTCGAATCCTGGTAAGGGCATTTATTTGTGTGTTTATCACGGATATTTGTTCCTGAGTTATGGATGTTTACAATGTATTTAAAAATGTATCTATATCTATCTATTATATCATATTATATGTATCGTCGCTTAGTACCCACAGTACAAGCCTTATTGAGCTTACTGTAAGACTGGGTTGATTTGTGTGAGATTGTCCACTAATATTTATTTATTTATATCTAGGGTAAGCGCAGCCTCTACGGCGGACTTGCCTGGCTAAATCCCGGCAAAATAACCAAAACTCATGCAAACCCGGCAAAATAATCAAATATTATGTAGATCGTCGTCTAGTACCCATAATACAAGCCTTATTGAGCTTACTGTGGGCCAAGGTTGGTCTCTGTAAGAATGTCCCATAATATTTATTTATTTATTTCATTTATAGTTGTCATAAATAAGTATTACAGTAGGTGCTTTTAAAACCGTGTTTGTTATGTGCTGAAACGTTCGAGGTATTATTATATAAAGCTACCTACCTTACTCTGAAAATTTGTTTCAATCTTACTTAGATTAAGAACTATTATGTAAGCAATAGCTACTTTATTATGTGCATGTCGTGTTTGCCTGTAATTGGGTGGATACTCAAGCAAGCTCATTTTGTGCCTAGTTTTAAAAAGTATATTGTAATACCACCTGTTGGCAAACCTTAATAAAAAAATTAAATATATATATATATATATATATATATATATAAGTTTGAGAACCCTGCGCTCTGTGGAATGTTGTTTACTTTATTACCTGCGCTTGACACTTTTGACACCATATTATGTTCTGATTCTGACACACAAGTGTCGCAGTATGCTGTCCCGCACACCCCGCTGGCTCCACAGAAAACCAGCGCCGTTGACAACGCTAAGTCGTGACAACATTGCTAATGTGAGAGACCATTTCAGCCTGACATCCTTATCTTTCTCTCTTGTATTCTCAGAGACGTATTGGAAAATGATATAACTTACTTACATAGATTCCGATTTTAGTTGTAGTAAATCGGTTTAAGCCTTTCCTAGTCGTGTATATCACGGAAACAGGAAAATGGGAGGAACAACCGCACAACTCCTGTGCGGCTGGGTTTAAATAATGCGTCACGTTTGTCTCGTACTTTAACTTTACGAACTTCATAATACTTAGAAATATTTTTAAAAAAATGCGTAATAGCGACTCCTTAGTTTTTGTTCCATGACAGCCTTTCATTTGTACTAACAAAATTATTTATTCGAAACCGTGAAAATACGACATTTTTTATAAATTCTGTAATCGTATCAAAATAACCAACCTAAAGTAATACCTCCATCCTCTTTTCGTGTTTTATTATTGTTATTCATGCACAATTTTACGGAAAATTTCGTCATTGCTGATAGTTGTCACTAGTGATGGGCCGGGGAACGTACCTCGTTCCCGGGAGCGAGCCCCGCGAGCACGTTCCCCAAACAGGGGAAAGTTGCATACAATGTAAAAATGTTCCATAAGTGAAAATTAAAAAAACCGGCCAAGTGCGAGTCGGACTCGCGCACCGAGGGTTCCGTACAAACCTATAACAAGCAAAAGTTGTAGTATGTTTATTACTTATTTCAATTTAATACCTCTACGCGTTTACCAGGAAAAAGGTAGTAAGTTTAAAATTTCAAAAAATAGTTTTTGTATGATTTTACTAAAAATGTCTACTTTTCGTAATTTTTCCTTTGTCTGCGCTATATGAAGTTTCTTCGTGCAAAGTTTCAAGTTTCTGAGTTTACGGAGTGTACCCTTTAGGTTTTGAGTTTCTTGCGAGTACTCAGTTTCAAAATATGCGACTTAAATTGCTATTTCTTTTGATTGCGTTCACATAAAAGTTTGGTTTTGCTACATCGGAAAGGTCCTATAGCCCTGAGTATTAAACATGAATTTCAATTTAATACCTCAACGCGTTTACGAGGAAAAAGGTAGTAAGTTTAAAATTTCAAAAAATATTTTTTGTATGATTTTACTAAAAATGTCTACTTTTCGTAATTTTTCCTTTGTTTGTGCTATATGAAGTTTCTCCGTGCCAAGTTTCAAGTTTCTGAGTTTACGGGAAGTACCCTTTAGGTTTTGAGTTTCTTGCGAGTACTCAGTTTCAAAATATGCGACTTAAATTGCTATTTCTTTTGATTGCGTTCACATAAAAGTTTGGTTTTGCTACATCGGAAAGGTCCTATAGCCCTGAGTATTTAACATGAATTTCAATTTAAGACCTCCACGCGTTTACGAGGAAAAAGGTAGTACGTTTAAAATTTCAAAAAATATTTTTTGTATGATTTTACTAAAAATGTCTACTTTTCGTAATTTTTCCTTTGTCTGTGATATATGAAGTTTTTTCGTGCCAAGTTTTAAGTTTCTGAGTTTACGGGAAGTACCCTTTAGGTTTTGAGTTTCTTGCGAGTACTCAGTTTCAAAATAAGCGACTTAAATTGCAATTTATTTTGATTGCGTTGACATAAAAGTTTGGTTTTGCTACATTTGAAAGGTCTTATAGCGCTGAGTATTTGACATGAATTTCAATTTAATACCTCCACGCGTTTATGAGGAAAAAGGTAGTAAGTTTAAAATTTAAAAAAATATTTTTTTGTATGATTTTACTAAAAATGTCTACTTTTTGTAATTTTTCCATTGCCTATGCTATATGACGTTGCTTCGTGCCAAATTTCAAGTTTCTGAGTTCACGGGAAGTACCCCGTAGGTTTTGCGAGTGCCGAAAAACTCTAACATTTGCAGCATAAACGACTGTATCTTTTGATTGCGTTGGCTTTTAAGTTTGATTTTTTCACAGCTTCAAGGGACATTAGACCTGAGTATTTGATATAAATTTCAGCTTGATACCTCCACGCATTCCTGAGAAAAATGGTCTTGACAGACAGACAGACAGACAGACAGACAGACAGGCGGACAACAAAGTGATCCTATAAGGGTTCCGTTTTTTCCTTTCGAGGTACGGAACCCTAAAAATGAAATAAATAAAAAACATATGTACAGAGTACATTGTATACCCTAAAGTTGCAATAAATATTGTTTATTATTGTTATTATAGTCGGTGGTGCACACGACAACAAAGGGCATTATACGGATTTTAGTGATGATGGGATCACCTTTTGCATAGTGAGACTTTAGGACCAATAGGCCATTTTAGGAAGCAGAGCCACCTAAATTTATGGTGCGGTGGGGGTAAAAAGGAGGGGTTAAAATTTTCGCGACACATAGATTGAAAACTATAAGTCTTAGCAACATGCTTCAAAGACAATAATTGTAGAGGATTTTATGAATAATATTTCCTTTATTGAAAGTTTTGTGGTAACTTAACCGTTTTTGCAAAAAATATATGAATGTTCCTACTTTTGTGGGAAGTGGGGAAAACAATTGTTCTATTTGTAACACATTATAGTGCAGAGTTATCCAATAAAGATTTAGCATGAAAGTCTCGTATCCAGGCCATAAATAAAATAAGTAATATAATTATTTTCTGTTTTGACTAGATACTATTAAAATATTATTATTGGTATGGTATTTATCATATATATTTGAGTTAGGTAAACACCCCGTTTCCAATAGTAGTTAAATTGGTATGTTAAAAATCGTATATTAAACGGTTTAATTGAAAATTATTATAATAATGATGCAGGTAATGCACTCAAGGCTAAAATAATCGATAGGTCCTAGGTACCACTCATCACACCACTAGCGTAGCGTACCTAACCTAAGTTCATATATATTATAATTATATTAGGCGGTGTCCGTTGATAAAAGATTCAAGCGCCCCCCGATTTTAGTTTTTTGTCTTTTCAATGCTCTAGCTACATTGATGAGAAGAGTGGTGTGACAACTAGTACCTAGAACCTACCGAAGTATTTTTATAGTTTTTTGTACATTATCTATATCATTGTTTATGTTCAATAAAAGCTTTTGAATTTACCTAAACAATACTTATTTTCTTTTCAAGTTGTTATGTTACTAAAACTGTCTAAACTACGCTTACTTTATGATCCGCAATACACTGTGTTCTACTAATAAATGCCTTTCATTTTATACTTGATTGAGAGGTTTGTTAAGAAATGTGTAATACGCGGCATTCTGTAGCGGCAGCTATCTTGGATTTACAATGATACTGAATCTATTAAATTGTAATTGTCATCAGAACTTAAGGTGTGCACCAGATATCGGATCAATTTGTCAACAGAACGAGGGTATAATTTCAACCACAAAATTATGGAGATGTGGGATGAAGCATGTAGCTGTAGATATGCAGACTTGCATTTAGTTATGTAAATAATAGATATAATAAATTAACAAATTTTTAAATAAGTTTGTGTAATGTCTAAGTAGGTATAACACAGAATTGTTATTTTTATTTTAGAGCGCACTATTCGCCAACAGACTGTCCTCAGTTGAAGATGTATACCTACCGCTTAAGTTTTCTCTCTAAAAAAATGAACGGGCCCTTATTTTGATAACCCGCAATGATGTACCTTTCACTTGAAAACGTCACTAGATAACAGGGACTGGAGAACCCCTCTATTTGATAACGCTGTTATTTTGTTACAAAATTATATGGTTACCCTATATTCAATGTTATGTCCCTGTCTAATGTCTTAGCAATAGAGATGAAATTAGCTTGATAGGTAAACGTCATTTTGGATTTTCATTTCGGCAAGCGCTACATTATCATTATCAGCAGCAGCAGCAGCAGCAGCCAGTACCTATCAGTCCACTGCTGGACATAGGCCTCTCCCATGGGACGCCACTGTGCTCGATCTTCTGCTGTCCTCCTCCAATCCGTACCCGCCAAGCGCTTACCTTTGGTAAACTCAATGATGTGCTTACTAAATTGATAGTTTTTTAAAACTACCCTACCAAATACTTACTTGATCTAATACCCCTTTATTGGTAACCGGTTCCAGTATCTTCTAAACGAACTCTTTATTTCACTTACGGATTAAACAAGCATACAAAGGCAAGATAAATAATAGAGTTTGAAATGGTTGACGTCCATTTAGTTGTGAAAGATATAATTAGGCAAGCATAAGAGCTCAAACCACATCGTTTTTCCTACATAATTAAATTGTGGTTGATAACAGGCCTATTGTTATTTTTTTTTTCGTGAAACATATTATAACCAATATAGGATTTATATACTTTTTATAAAGGGGAATAACAGGGCTTTGAAAATATATTTTTCAGGTTACGACCATAAATAAAAAAATATAGGCATTTAATCAAAAAAATATCAAACTTCAATTTCATATTTTTTAGGTTTTCTTATATGGAAAGGTATAAATAAAATACCAAAAATGAATTCAGCATCCTTGCTTTACATGAAAATGATATCAAACTTGGCTATATAGCTCTACTAGCTTTTGCCCGCGGCTTCGCTCGCGTTAAATTCGGGGTAACACGGTTCCCCTTTGCCCTCCGTAATGCTCCATACAAACTTCCACCCCCCATTTTAGGGAAGTGGGGGCTTAGAAAGAGACAAAAAGTAGCCTATGTCACTCTCCATCCCTTCAACTATCTCCACTTAAAAAATCACGTCAATTCGACGCCCCGTTTTGCCGTGAAAGACGGACAAACAAACAAACACACACACTTTCCCATTTATAATATTAGTATGGATTTTATTTTTAATTAATTATGGGGGGCACCCCCCACTTCGTGAAAAAATTGCATCAAAAATTTGATTGGCTCCCCTTCTTAAATTAATCTTAGAGCCTAAAGGATTAGCTCTGCAAATGGAAGTTCCATCATCATCATTTTCCGTATAAATAAATGTACACCACCGACTATTATTGTAGACAAAATAAGATACATATTTATGGCATAGGCATTTTTTATGATATAAATCCCACAAACAAAAATGGCCGAGTTTTCTGGTTTTCTCTTTTCCGCAAAGAGAGGAATAAGATATAAATTCTATTATACAAAATTTGTATCAACTTTAGATATTTATTTGACTCGTGTATTTATTTTGAAAAAAAAATAAGTAAACTAAAATCCGCCTTGTTGTGTTACAAATACGGTCCATTACGGCTATAAACTTGTGGTAGTAGGTAATTAGTGAATTTGTTTGTCACCCGACGACTTGCGTTGCTTTGAAGGCCTGTTCGAAATTTAAACATAATAATATGTTATCTACTATCTCATAAAAACAAGAAAACAACAATGAGGTATGGAGTTCTATATTCAAATTGTATGTTCCCACAAACTTCAACATAATTTTCCTTGGGTGGGAAGGCTCGTTCGATATTTACAGTTTACACTCATATATTACACATTTCACTTGTCCTTATAATTGTCAATACACTCTTAAAATAATATGATATTCTCGAAAGACAGGATAGCTAAAACTGTAGTTAAATTTTAATAGAGTTCGTGGGCAAGCGTCCCCTTCGGTTTAGGCGGACCCAACAGCTCGCTGAACTCTCTTTCTCACTTGGAGAGCCCGCTGGATGCGGGCTCTAATTCTCCGACGACGGTGAAGAATCACGCGGAAGACGCGGCGGTTGCAGACCGTCTCGCCGCTCCGGCACCCACAAGCGCCTTCCGGAATCCTTCCGGCTCAGGCGGTCCCACTGTATAGCACTTGCTATATAATATATATAGCCTTTTTGCCCGGCAACGTATTTGGTTTTGTTTTTGCTTCAATAATGTATTAGAATGTTATTCAATCAAATACAAACATTGAAAACATTGAAAAAATAATCAACCCAGTTGGACTTGAACCAACATGATTGAATAACATACTAATGTATGAGTGGAATACCCACTTTAAAAATGTAAAATAATAATGTATTAGCACTTGCTATATAATGTTTGAACGCAAAGATCTAGAGAAATAAATCGCACTTCACCACGATGCAACTAAGCAAATTATAGCAAAACCCTCAGACTAAACCAGAATATGTGTTTTTCTTTTAAAATCTCCCCGTCGATCTGACACACTCAATCAAAAATCAACTTTTTCTTTTTTGACAATCTGGAATACCTCAAAAATTCATATTCAAAATTAGGGAGGATATTATTTCAATTTTATAACTGCCAGTCGTATTACAAAATGCGGACTGATATAAGCGCCATCTACCCGTAATGCCGTGAATCACAATGTACGCTTTTTTATATATCAACCGTGACCTAGCCTTAGACCTCCCTTAGACACAGAAGTTCAGAAGTTCTAAAGAAAGTCGACAGATGTCGTACGATAAACGTAGCGTCATGCTACAGTATGTAGTAGTAGTGTATTGTACCTACATGTAACAAAAAAAAAAAAAAAAAAACAAATATCAACATGTTACACATCAATCGATAGGTCTTTAAAAATAACATTGAGGTTTCTTTGAACATTTTGTGATTAAGTGAAAAGTTTCAGAAATAATCGCTTCGAAACTCGAAAAAATAGCGTCCCCCCCTGTTACTTTTGAACCGTAAGTTCAAATATATGAAAAAAATTAAGAAGATGCGCGTTAGCATATACTTTCTAAGCAAATTATTTTGAACATTATCGGTATAGCCATTTTTGAGTTATTTTCAAAAAAACTTCTTCCATAGGCATCAGATACGACCTTTTGGCATTAGTCTGGTTCTTATTCCATTAAAGCTTGTATGCAACGGAACCCTCCATTATGCGTGGTCCGACACGTACTTGGCCGGTCTTATTATTAGTCTTTCAGCGCCGTAACCACCAAAAAAACAAGGCTTATAATTTTCCGGGTATCTAAAACATGAATCGGCAACTTTTCAAAGGCATATAATAATATAAATTGGCCGTGAATTAATATTTTAGCGACAATATTTTTTTATAAGCCTCAAACATGTGGCATCATATTATTGAAAAACGGCACCAATATATCGCTGACCAAAAAATTAACCGGGAACTTGAAATAATAGGTTGGCAACAAAAATATTAACTTGGCATCTATTATTCAAAGCAGGCTTGGTTTTAATATTTTTTGCCAGCTATTTGTTTCCACCTACTTAACCATTTTTTGGGTATCAATTGCTGGTATCATTTTAATTACGGGAGCACTAAAATTTCAGGAAACTGGAATATTTTTAAGATTCCGTACCAAAATGGTTTAAAAGGAAGCATGTACTACTCTGTCTGGTCACAATTGCTCCGAAATTGCTAGATCGATTGAGCTGAAATTTTGTAGGTTGTGTAAGCATTATTATCGATAAATACTTTAACTTGTAAGGATAACTACTTTTTATTTAGCATCATCTTAAAAGACTGTCAATTGACTATTCCTTGTTGCACGTTCCCGCCATTTTGATGTTATAAAATGACGGGTATACAGCTGTGGCCGCCATTCGGATCTTGACCAGATTGTTGTAAAGACGTCTTGAAAATATTATTGTCATATAGTGTAATTTATTCATATTTAAACCTTGTAACAAACGAATACAAGTGTAAATACTGGTAAAGTACTAGTTTATTTTATAATCCTAGTCATATCCCCTACATCTCAGCAGTGGGATCTAACAAAAATCGACAGGATTTTTGCCACGCCGCACAAAAACGTAAGGTTTTCATTTTTTTTAAATAATAAATTAGATTGATTGGTGAAACTATATTTTCCGTAACGGAGTAAGTCCGGAGGTTTATATGGTTAGTTTAACATGGTAATTTTGCCAAAGGTTACTCTTTTGGATATGCACATGTTGGATGGTATGTTTATTGATAATTGAAGATAAACTGTATTTTCCGTAACGGAGTAAGTCCGGAGGTTTATATGGTTAATCTTACATGGACATTTTGCCAAAGGTTACTCTTTTGGATATGCACATGTTAGATGGTATATTTGTTGATAATTGGAGGTAAACTGTATTTTCCGTAACGGAGTAAGTCCGGAGGTTTATATGGTTAGTCTTACATGGACATTTTGCCAAATGTTGCTCTTTTGGATATGCACATGTTAGATGGAGATGTTTGTTATGTTGTTATATAATCATAACCGTTGAGTAAAGTTTAATGTTGTATGTACTATTTTTCTCTTATGCTTTTAATATATAAATCATAGGAAATTACCACTGTAAATTGACTGTAGGTACATATCGAGTCCTATAGTAACCTAAGGTCAATCCGTGGTCTGAAAACTGTTAAAGATAGGTCTACCAAATAATTATGCCGTCATCTGCAGGGTCTGTTTAGTGGACTATTCAGTTCTCAGTTCCTACTTAGCTATAGTTTCTGAAAAAAACGCGGGGACAGAGCCGTAATTTTTGTATGAAAAACTACATTTTCAAATGCGTTTTTCATCAAAATTACCGTTCGTAAAATGAAGTCAAAATCAGTCAGCTGTCCTAACTTTTTGCAGGCTTTCTATTGGTACCCCACACGATTCTTACAAATGAAAAATATAATTCACTTTCCCCCTTAAACCCCCTAAACTTCCTCATAAAATTAAATTTAAGCAGTTACAGCCTCGGTACCTTGTTACAGCTGACATTTTCTATACCTATTCCAAATTTCAGCTTTCTTCGTTAAACCGTTTCCGAGAAAGACGCGTTTTACCGATTTCGGCGACCGGAGTGATCCCATAAGTGTTTCGTAAACCAAGTATTGGTACGAAACACTAAAAAATACAAAAGGAACGTAATGTGTCAGGGATCAAACCGCGTAAGGATTTAATTGTTTGGTAAAATTTAGCTACGTATTCGACATATGTTTTTCTCGAACTCATATGTCATTATCTCAGCTAACTCACAACGGTCTAAGCTCTATAGATCATCATGGCGCTTAAGTTCTTTATGTCGAATTGAAAATGGTCTTATACGTTATGGATTTTTATGGCGCTTAAGCCCTTTGTGCCGTTTGCACAATTTTGAACATTTTCCAAAAAACGCCACGTCTGAAAAATTTTACTTAACTATAGAATCTGCTCACAAAATTTTACGGCAATCCGTTAAGAAATGCGACCTGTAGAGGAGAATATCCGGACATACGAAAGCATTTCGGCCCAAGCTGAAACGGAGACCTTCGCTAACGCTCGGTCAATAAACAGTTTATGAATTGTATAATATTTTTTTATTGATATAGGCGAAGTGCTCGCGCTAAGCGGTTAGTTATAAAATTAATTAAACACTAAAGAGCTGTCGTGCGGGAAGCGCAGGCCGGTGCCGGCGAGGCCCTCGTGCAGCCAGCTCTGCGCCTGCGCCGCCATCTCCTCATCGAAGTGCTCGCGCCAGCCGCCCGATTTGCCTAAGATAATACAATGAACGTTAATACGTATTTTATACTATCACATATTTTCTAAGATCAAAATCACTTCATTTGGTAGTATAGGGATATTTTCATGGAAGTTCAGAAACTTTAGAGAAAAATAAATGTGTCAGTCCAGGTTTGTCGATATGGAGTTATAAGTATATAGATAGATTATTTATTTATTCATATCCACAACATACATGGCATTAACATCAACACAAAGTAAAATTACAAAAAGACAATAAAAAGGCATGCAACTTAATAACATTTATGCACGTCAACAGGAAGCCATATGTCATGGCAGAGAAACGGCGCTGGCTCAGCATGGTGATGCAGCAAGCCACATCGCTGGTATTCTGCCAGTACCTTATTTACAAAATGGTCGTGCAACGATTAAAAAAAATAAATTATAGACTAGACTATAAAAAACCGGCCAAGTGCGAGTTGGACTCGCGCACCGAGGGTTCCGTACAAACCTATAACAAGCAAAAGTTGTAGTATGTTTATTAATCATTTCAATTGAATACCTGTACGCGTTTACGAGGAAAAAGGTAGTAAGTTAAAATTTAAAAAAAAATATTTTTTGTATGATTTTACTAAAAATGTCTACTTTTCGTAATTTTTCCTTTGTCTGTGCTATATGAAGTTTCTTCGTGCCAAGTTTCAAGTTTCTGAGTTTTCGGGAAGTACCCTTTAGGTTTGAGTTTCTTGCGAGTACTCAGTTTCAATATATGCGACTTAAATTGCTATTTCTTTTGATTGCGTTGACATAAAAGTTTGATCTTGCTACATCTGAAAGGTCTTATAGACCTGAGTATTTGACATGAATTTCAATTTAATACCTCCACGCGTTTACGAGGAAAAAGGTAGTAAGTTTAAAATTTAAAAAAATATTTTTTGTATTATTTTACTAAAAATGTCTACTTTTCGTAATTTTTCCTATGTCTGTGCTATATGAAATTTCTTCTTGCCAAGTTTCAAGTTTTTGAGTTTCTTGCGAGTACGCAATTTTAAAATATGCGACTTAAATTGCTATTTATTTTGATTGCGTTGACATAAAAGTTTGGTTTTGCTACATCTGAAAGGTCTTGTAGCCCTGAGTATTTGACATGAATTTCAATTTAATACCTCCACGCGTTTACGAGGAAAAAGGTAGTAAGTATAAAATTAAAAAAAATTTTTTTTTGTATGATTTTACTAAAAATGTCTACTTTTTGTATTTTTCTCATTGTCTATGCTATATGACGTTGCTTCGTGCCAAATTTCAAGTTTCTGAGTTCACGGGAAGTACCCCGTAGGTTTTGCGAGTGCCGAAAAACTCTAAAATTTGCAGCATAAACGACTGTATCTTTTGATTGCGTTGGCTTTTAAGTTTGATTTTTTCACGGCTCCAAGGAACAATAGACCTGAGTATTTGATATAAATTTCAGCTTGATACCTTCACGCGTTCCTGAGAAAAATGGTCTTGACAGACAGACAGACAGACAGACAGACAGACACAGACAGACAGACAGACGGACAACAAAGTGATCCTATAAGGGTTCCGTTTTTTCCTTTCGAGGTACGGAACCCTAAAAATAACACAGTAATATGCTAAATTGTGCGTGAAGCGAGCGTACCTATTATAGTGTGTCTGTGCGTATGTAGGTATGTTTGAGTGTTTGTGTGCGCGGATGCCAGTATTTTTATTACCTTCTTTTCGCTGAAGAATAGAAATGAATTAAGGGAGACACGCCTTGAGTTGTTGCCGGTGTGCAGGGAGGTTTCCGCGTCATCACGCGCTTAATGATATCGTGCGAAGGGCTCTGGTCTCTGCGAATGTCCCGTGCGTGCTAGAACCTCCGGGCCTTAATCGGTCGGATGGTAAGAGGCCAGACGGCGGCGTCCCATATTAGCCGTACTATGAGGTCAGCGGGGGCGGCGGCTGAGCTGGCGGCGATTCGGATGCGGGAAAAGTACGCGGTCCTGTCCAACTACTTGTTTGTTCCACTTGCCGTGGAAACCACCGGGTGTTGGTGTGCCGAGGCCACGAAATTTTTGAGGGAAGTGGGGAGGCGCTTACGAGAAAGAGGTCTGGATCCTCGCTCCGGGTCTTTCCTGATGCAAAGATTGTCTATCGCCGTCAATGCGGCAACGCGGCGAGCGTGATGGGCACCTTTGCATCTGGAGGGTCGCGGGTGGGCTTTTAGGATAGATCATAAGTTATTGTTTTATATAGGTATTGGGTTTAGTGTTTAATTAAAGTTAGAAATAGTTAATTATTAGGTTTTCATATTTTGTATTTATTTGTGTGTTATTATTGTGTATGTTATTATTGTGTGTGTGTTATTATGTAGACATATAATATTTTGTAATGGTGTACTGTTATAATTTGAAATATTTTAAGGGAGTTTATAGATTTAATTGTTTTGTTTTTGTTGGTTAAAAAGATGAATTCGATATTTTACTTTAAATGTTGCTTTACTCTTCATCTGACGAATTGGTGGTGGTATATTATTCCAACATTTAGTTGCGAGGTATCGAAAACTCCCTACTTCCTAAAGCTACACAAGTCACGCTGTTATTAGAGGAAGAATGATGTGTCCATGTAAATCGACGAATTGGGCCCTTTCCTAAACTTGTCCACATATATGGATATACATACATACTAAATAAATAAAAATTAAAAGCGCTTACCTACTCTCACGAAGCCCTCGGCATCGGGATTACTAATCTTCGCCATCCACGTCGGGTTAACAGACTTATTTTTCCTGAAGTTTTCTATGTCCAAATGATCACAAAGTTTTCCAATTTGTTCATCCGTAACTTTCTTGCCAAGAAAATCCGATATTCTTTTGATAGATGAAGGCAAATCCTAAAAAAAAACGGCGGTATAATAGTATATTTAAGTAAAATACGCAACTTTTTATAATTTTAATTGAAGTAATTTAGTAATTACCTTCGTCATATCTTCGTAGAAGATGAACAACATATTTGGATGGTGACGGAGCGCCCAGGCCTCTTTTAGATATGTTAAATATGGAACTCTAGGGACTGAAAAAACGTGTGCTGTAGCATTATTATTTTTATTATGGACATGTAAGACGGAAATGGGCTATACTGCCTAATATCGCATATTAAATAGACACTCGCATCTGCCCTTGAAGAGTTCTAAATTACACCATTTAAATAATTTGAATTGAATCGATAAAACGGTGACGATTGTAAAAAATACAATTACTTAAATAAAATGTTGAGATGGCACGGGTTTGGTATAAGTACATAATATAGATAAATATAACATTTTAATATTAACACAAATAATGCTCACTCAAATCATTGATAAAAAGATTCCAAAAACTTTTCAAGTTTCCAGAATAATACCACTTCAGTTTCAGGAGATGATAATAGGACACAGCTATGTCCCTCGGATCTCTAGCCACAAACACTACCTTACTAGAATCTAGTAGAGTTGAGGGCAGAAGAGAGAAGGGTAAATGCGTCTTGAAGAACCGGGGGGAAGGTGATTTGACTATATCTTCGTAAAAACGCCTGGTTTTAAATATTTCTTGTCGCAATGAATCGATTAGGTCCAGATTTCTGTTGGTTTTGTAAATTAGGTGTTTAGATCTGAAAAAAGGAATTTATTTAGTCTGTTTCTTTCTGCTCCTTAATTTTTAACTGTAATAATACTGCAAAATATTTACTTCAAACAGTTATTTCACCTACCGAAGGAGGATGCAAAATTCATACAAACATTATGACTAAATTCATTCCTAAATTGGGTATGCGATTCTGCAGCTGATAGTAGGTCAATTTAACACAATGTCAATATAAGTATATAACAAACTACTACTATGCGCTCCACATCGTTGCCCCTGCGGAATCGACGTGAACCACCTGAGACACCACGGACTTTCCTGCCAAAGAAGTGCGGGCCGCTTCTGAAGGCATGCTGCCCTTAATGACATTATCAGCGGTCTCTTGCGTCAGTTAATGTGCCGGCTCTTTTGGAGCCGACCGGCATCTCTAGGAATTACGACAAGAGACCGCACGGTTGAGTATGGGAAGGGTGTTGGTGTGGGATGCAACCTGCGTAGACATACCAGCCCCATCACATCTCCACCGAGGCGGCCGGAAAAGCCAAGGTGGGATAATCCCGTGGTCTCAGCGTCGAATATATTTTTGTCTCATTCGGCATTGATACCCTTAGTCCGTGAGGCCCTGGCGCTCTGAATCTCTTCAAAGACTTATCGAAGAGACTCAGAGAAGCCACAGGAAACCGAAGAGCTGGCAGCTATCTGAGTTAACGAATTAATCTTACGATCCAGCGAGGAAATGCTGCAAGCATCTTCGGTACTATGCCACCCCCAAACTGACGCGACAGACCATGACACCCAGGACAGCGACGACACTCTACGTGCACACCGTCGTACCCGCCGGCGGGGACGTCCTCCGCGCCCCCCTACACAAGCCCTCTCTCAAGATGTTGGTCCGATATCTTCCATATCGGACATCCCTTAGCTAGGAAAACCCTTTTGCACTTCAATAACATATACCCAAAGCCTCAGTACTTCGAAGCCCACAACAGCTAGGTACACACCGATTGACCCGTGCGCTCCCGGAGCGCGTCAATTCCACCCACAGAGGTCGCTGGTTTACCGCGGTAAACCACACCGCAACACTGACCCGCCGTTGCAGTCCCATACGGACTACGGTGTTTTAACTGGAGTCATTTAGTAGGTACTATGCCGCAGGGGCCATTTTAAATATGGCCTCTGTGGCATATCAAAATTTTAGATATACTTTAGTTTTAGTTTAGTTTTATTTTAAAATTATTTCGTTTGTATTATTTTAAGTTTTTGTTTTTTAGTTTCTAATTATTTTTCAGTATGTTACTTTAAATAAACGACATTTTATATCTCATAAACCACTTACTCTAAATGAGGACAACCGAAGGACTAGAACACTGACAAATTGGAAACTAACAATTGGCAGGGCCGGATTAACCATACCCGGGGCCCTAGGCAATGCGATTCATGGGCCCCTTTAGAACAAAAAAAAATCAGTCAATTTTTTTTTTAATACCACGACGGTGACAAACAGGCATACGGCCCGCCTGTTGGTAAGCAGTTACCGTAGCCTATGAACGCCTGTAACTCCGGAGGATTCACATGAGCGTTGCCTACCCTAAAACTTAACTTTTTTATTTACTCTCTTTATCTCTTTTCTCTTTCTTTTCTTTTATTTTACTCTTATATTGACTTTTTAGGGTATAGTACTCAACGTAGTGCTTTTTGTTTCGTCATGTCCTTGCTGTCCACTTGTCTGTTTGCGGCTTAGCTTAGCGCTTGAGGGACCGAAATATTGGAAAAATATCGCAAAAATATATCCCGTCTTATACGGCGGCGTTAACACTTTCATGTTCGTACTCGCGTCAGTGCTAGTTGGTTCATTCGCGTACTAGTGCCAACATGAATGTCCGTTCACATATTCGTCTCCCCGTACAACCCCCCCCCGATTCGAAACGCGCGCGAATATGCGTTCAAAACTGAAACGCATAATATGTAAATAGTCCGCACGCTATTCGCCTCGTCATTCGGCTCGTCACTCGCGCGCAAGTGTAATCGCAACATTAGTTAAAGTACTTTTAGGTGTGTGTATTTATGAATTAAGCAGGGCCTAAAATGCTCTTAGTCGAATTTTTCTGATACAGAATCGTTCATAACATCATAACATCTTAAAATTTGCACTATTTACCGAGTCCCATAAGATTATCGACATAGCAATTGAAAAAATATTAAAAGTTAGGTCAGCTGGATAATTTTGTCGTCCCTTTTCAGATGGCAGCTTCTAGTCAACGTCTCGTTCTTTTTTTACCGACACCGATTAGTGAGAGTGGTAAAACTTAACGCTGTCCCCGCTAAATAGGACTACTCTTGCCACAAGGTTTTCTGAAAAACCACTGCATATGCTTGTCCTCTAAAAACATTCTTGTAGTTTTTTTTACCATTATTATTTAACTGACGCTAGAAAAACCGAAGATATCATCTAATCGATTTTTGTATTTTTTTTGTATGGAACTTGAAATGCATTTTTCTTAGGAAAAAGTAATCATGAAATGGGCCCAAAAGTGGTAAATCATTAATTTTTTTACAAGCTTGATTAATTTAACAATAATTTCACCCTTGTACACGCGGGGCCCCTTGCCGATAAATACAGATTTTCCAATTAATATTTAACTCTACGAAACAATTTAATTTCACCCATACTTAGCCGACATTTGCATATACAAATTTCCCAATTTAATTTTCACTTTAAGATTTTAATTTTTTTCTGTGTACGTGGGGCCCCTGGCCGATGCGGGGCCCTTAGGCAGTTGCCTACTCTGCCTAAAGGCTAATCCGGCTCTGACAATTGGCAAAAGAAAAGTGGGTAAACCAATAACTACTCGTAGATAAGAAAATGACATAATAAAAACAGTTGGGAAAGACTTGAAAGAAATAGCAACAGATAAACAAAAATGGAAGATGTTTAGATAACATGAGAAAACCGAATAATTTTAACAGCGTATTCCTGATCATAATTGGAGACTAAAATGTCGTATAAACTTTTCTGGAATTCGCCTAGTTTCAGAGTTACTACCACTTAAATAAAAAAATATTTTTTAATGTGACTCAGTGTAAAACGCTTTTTCGATGGCGATTTCACCTTTTATGGGGTCTTGTCTAGACATTCTTATTGACAAATATCAAAGTGCCAAGGAATACTTTACGTAAGCTATTTTTTACGGAAAAAAATGTACTAATTTATTTTAATCGACAGTTTTACTAATAATATTTTTGTTTTTATGTTCAAAAGCATTCAAAAAATCGAAAAAAGAGCAAAAAAAAATTTTTTTGGCGAAATCCAGAAAAGTTTATACGACATTTTAGTCTCCAATTATGATCAGGAATACGCTGTTAAAATTATTCGGTTTTCTCATGTTACACCGTGTATACATAAATTTAGAAAAAAGGTGATTGGGAAGAGGCCTGGGTCTGAAGGAACTACAAACATGAGAACCGTAAAAAATGCAAAAAAGAAGATTGTAAAGAAAACGCTTAATAAATATAAAAAAATAACTTACCCTACGTACATATATCTGCTTGCCAAAGGAATCTTCAAGGCCGATGTGAAATCGAGGTCATTCATAAGTAGCCAGACCAATTCCTGTGTTAATGTTGTTTCTGTTATTAAGAAATATTGTTTTTAATATTATTTTAAAGCTAAATATATGTAATTTTTTCATCCGATAAAAAAGCTTACCAACGGGATCGCAACCACACAACATTCTACTACCTGGCTCATCAGCACCATTAAGTAGTGAATGCCTATCCAAGATGGCGTCTGTGACATTTGCTTGGGATATCGTGACGTATCGAGACGATCATGTCGATCATGCTACTTTACAGATAGGTACACTACAAACACCTCTTTTGAGCGCCCAAGGCCGCAATACGAAAAATAAATACACACACTGGACAGACACAGCTCCAACCCAACTCAACCCAACTCAACTCAACGCTATAACGACATTGACATTTGCTATTCGAACAGATTTTCATTCAACATTGGTCTCACATTAGTACAACATTGGTCACACATTGTACCAATGTTGTACCAATGTGAAACCAATGTGTGACCAATGTGAGACCAATGTGAGACCAATGTTGAATGAAAATGTGTTCGAATAGCAAATGTCAATGTCGTTATAGCGTTGAGTTGAGTTGGGTTGGAGCTGTGTCTGTCCAGTGTTTGTGTTTATTTTTCGAATCGCGGCCCAAGTGTTTTCTGAGTCAACACTCATTGATAAGACGTGTAGAGCACGAGATGCTCGCCACGAGCTTGGCTTCCTACGCTGACTGTACGTACATAAGACAAGTATATTAGTTAAAGCAATGGCGCTTAGTTTCAGTGTCCGAGAGGCAACCGGATTGCACGCGGTATTTAAGCTCCCTACGTGTTGTGGAACTACCCAGTGCTACCCGATCAGGGGGGCGATTTTTGACAATCGAGCGCTCGAATTCAAAGAATTTAACCTCGGATATAATCGCACACAAAAGTTTGTCGCCATTATTTAAGCATGAAATTACTAGTACAAATAATCATGATCTTAAATTACTCTCGCTGTTATTTTTAAAACATAATTTCTTCGTTTTATTCAGAGTTTTAAATGTCATATTCGAGCGCTCTAATCTCAAAAATCGCCCCCCTGACCCACGGTGGACTTTCTTTTTCTCTCCCCCCCCCCCCCCCTCATTTTCCAACTCTGAGGGATCGATAATCAACCAGCCGGTGTGAATGGTAATTTGCACGTTCTTCATCACATAAAGATACTGGAAATTGAGGGGTGGGAGGGATGGATAACCATTTCCAACGTTGGTCAGTTCGAATTGCACAGGGTCGTTCCACAACACGTAGGGACCTTAAATACCACGAGCCATCCGGTTGCCTCGCGGAAACTACGCGTCATTGCTATTATAATTTTTATCCTACTGACCTCCTTTATAAGTCATGTGAAGAATTAACTGTTCGTCAATTATATATACCTATTATTAAGCACAACACTAAAGCAGGACGCCAGAACTCCCTTTAACTCTGAATATAAAAATGAGAGACGCAAAGATATTATAGGTATTCACACAGTGCAAAAAAACACGTATTTTTATCTAGATTTTTTATCTTTTCGGGCCCATTTTTCTACAACAGGTTAAATGCAATGGTAGACATATACCCACTTAGCTATGCCTGTTGTAAGAATACTCTACGACGCGCCTTTCAAAAAATGACTTAAGATGATACAGTGAAATTGCTATTACCCGTAAAATTACTACCTACTCTCCTTTGATATTTAATACTTAAGAACCTACTTATTTTGTTTGATAATACTTTTATTGTGTAATACTTATTTAGTTTATACTCGTAGTTAAGTAGATACTTAAAAAATTATTAATATTGTCCTTCGCTGCTTGAAACACAGGGAATCCTCGTTCAGGCATTTGTTAACCACTAGTCGTTAAAAAGTCTTAGTCCGTAAGAGCAAACACTGTGCTATACTTTTCTCAATAAATTATTTGTATTGCAATGAATATATTAATGTCGATACCTCATACACCTAATTGTTACCAATCAGTCTCCTTAATATTTTATGGTCTGTTTACTTGACAACGATGGCTCACCTGACCGAGGAAAAGTGGCAACCCACACGTCATCAGGCCGAACGGGCATGTTTCTGAAATTGTCGGCGTCCTCTGTGTAGGTTACATCTCACAGGTAGCCCGGATCGCCAAAACGAGCGTAATCGACACCTGCAAAGAAGTTATTTCTCTTATTCTATTAGTCTCTATCTTAAGTGCCGAAATAAGAAATGGCAAGAAAAGTACAAATGATAATTTTAATGGACTTAATTCTAACGGAGAATCCTACTAAATTTCGAGTATAGGTACAAATTATAAGAAAGCGCCAATTTTGAAGTACTTTTGAAACAGCCATTTAATAACTCCCGAGTTGCAGGCTCCACCTCGTCAACTTTGACCTTATCGCACATTGTATCTAAAACATCAAATGATTAACGGGACTGAAAAAAGGTTAATGACATTGTATTAAACCCAAAAAACACGTAAAAAGTGTAAAAACATAACACGAGAAAGAAAAAGTAGGTAGTACAAAGGCGAAATTAACCCCTATGTGATTATTGGGATGAACCACACAGCTGACACAAAAATCACACTATAATAATTTTAAACAAAAAAGATCCCGACGAATTGAGAACCTCCTCTTTCGAAATCTTGAAGTCGCTTGAAAAGCCATAATACCTGAATATCAATCAAGGATCCAAGGTAAGAATGTTGTTCTCCGACGGCCGAAAACACAGTTACTTACTTAGTTAACGTCGCAGGTTCTATTTATATCTTGTCCTACAATAAGCCAGTGTCAACAGTTGTCCAATTCAGTGTACTCAAGTGTATTCATTTTGTCGTTGTTGTCACCGCACACTTGTTGGTATTGAAATTCTAGTTGACAATAACGCAATACGCCAGTTAAGCGCCTGCGCCGTAATTTCCTCGTCGAAGTATTCAACTATTCATGCCAACGCCAACCACCTGATTTGCCTGTAAGAATACGTTGAAAATGGAACGTTCGTGTCTATATAATTGTCAAATTATATTAATGTTCAAATTACTTCATCCGGTATCAGAAGACCCATTTTTTATTACTTTTAGAGACAGCCAAAAACTTCTTTGGAAAAGAATATAGAATGTATATTAATAATACTTACTAAAAAATTGTGTTACCCTTTCTTACGCAGGCACATAAGGGTTGCAAATATTCGCCGTCCACTTTGGGTTTCCTGACTCGTTTTTCCTAAAGTTATCTATGGCCAGATGATTTTTGCGATTTGTTCATTCGTTACTTCTTTGCCAAGAAACCCTGACATTCGTTTAATAGATGAAGCCAGATCCTGAAAAAAACATGTCGGGTCAGTAAAAGATATATATATATATGACTTTTTAAGTCATAATTTATTTCGGTTCCTACATTTATACGTTTTTAATATATTTTATCAATTCTAGAAAAACACACTCTCAGCAACATTACTGACACAAGCGTGCTATTGAAGTCATATCATACTATTTAAATAAATATACAAATACTATTGGAGCATACGCCATTACTCATAGGTACATACATGCGTTCCTGACGCTGTAGCAGTTGGAGCATTAGTTTACAAAACCTTTAAGAATTACCTATGACAGACGTGGTTTCAGCTCGATACAATTTATCAACTGTATTCAGGTAACTTATTTACTCAAAGACAATGAAACTGGGTCACTTCATATAGAAATATCCATACAAGCACAAGGTTTTAATTGTCCTTGATTGTATTAAATACAGGAATGACTTTTCATCTCATTAGCTCGGAAAGCCCTTTTTTATTCTTTAAAAACAGATAGCAACACTGCATTTTATTTACAAGAGTGCAAAGAATATTTGAAATTCGAAAGTGTTATTTATTAGTTACTTTTTAAACATAATAACATGTAAAGTTCATTCCAGACAGGACAATGTTCGCCCATCTGATTAAATTGTCTGATCAAATCAGGTGCTGAGGACGCAAAAATAATTTTATATTTAATTGTACTCAATTCAAAATGAAAGCTGATTTTACATATGTATTCTTGTTGTTATTCTTGTACCTATGAAGTATTTACCTCGCATTAGTGAGGTGAAAAGATTTGTGTTACACACGGCTGCAAAGTTATTTTTACGTCTCGTGTGTTGGAACATTTGCTACGCTCAGGATTCTATTCGCTAACTCGTAGTTCAACCTTAGAATCCATTCACTAGCTCGTGCTTCAATTCCACACTCGCGGTTAAAATACAACTTCGCACCCTTGTATATGAACCATACATCTTAATATATGAACCAAACTCTTTCAGATGCTTTAAATATGGAATTCGTTTAACTGAAAACAGTTCTAATATTTAGTTTTTTGGTACTATATTCGATCTATAATTTACATGATCATGGTTACAATTGTAAATTAGAATAAAAAACGATGCTCACCCAAGTCACCGATAAAAAGATTCCAAAAACTTTTAAAGTCTCCAGCAGAATACCAAGTCAGTTTCTGATGATGATAAAAGGAAGGACACCGCTACGTCTCTCGGATCTCTGGCTACATACACCACTTTGGCGGAATTCAGTAGAGTCAGAGGCAGAAGAGGGAAGGGTAAATGTGTCTTGAAGAACCGGGGAGAAGTTCCATTGTTTATTGCGTCATAAGAAAGCTTTCCTGTATAAATTTCTTGGCGTAATGTTGGTTCTATTAAGTCCGGATTTTGTTCCTTTTGGTAAAATACAAGTTTCCACCTAAAACAAGGAGTTTTATCATGTTTCTTGTTGTTTGCAAAGGTGTCTAATGACGGCGATTAAAATGTCAGAACAAAGAAATATTTACTCTAAGGCAATATATCTGCTTGTCGCAGGAATTTTCAAGGCCGTGTCTAAATCGAGGTCCTTCATGTGTAGCCAGACCAATTCCTGCGTCCAAGTTGTTTGTTGAACAAATGTTTTATATTATATTATAACAAGCATTTAATAGAAAAGATTCGTTGAAAAGAAGAAATAAATAAATATTATAGGACAATCTTACACAAATCGACCTAGGCCCACGGTAAGCTCAATAAGGCTTGTGTTATGGGAGAAACTAAAAGAAAACTACGAAGAAATTTTATAAATTACTAATTGTAAATTTCATATCGACCACTATGTTGTCAGCAATTTTTTTTGTTTACATTTATTATTTATGAACATACTGTATGAACTATAAATAACAGAAGAGGAAAGATGCGTCGCTACCTGCTACGACACGATTAAGTTATTAAAGGCATCATGGAAGGAAAAGTTGTTGCAAAGTAAAAGCTTATCAGGTAAGCCAAGGAGAGTATACATGAATCAAGTAAAGGAAAAAGTAAACGTCATGTCGTATCACGCTGTCAAAGAGAAGGCAAATAAAAGACATACATGGACATTGCTCCACCGACAAGAGCCCAGCTCTTAAAATATGATGTATGGTCAAAGTTACTGATAAGCCGTCGCTTGGACGCACTGTACGAGGAAACGTAGTCGCACGTCGTCAGGCCGAACAGACATGTTTCTGAAATTGTCGGCATCATCCATGTAACTTGTAGGCAACAAATAGCCCGCATTGCCAAAACGAGAGCAAACAAGACCTAGAAAAGTTGTAAACGCTTCACAGCAAATAAATAAACTCGACGAATAATAGTACATTATGATACAAGTGTGCTAAGTTGATCATTACTTACGAAGCGATATTGTGCGCACGAACGCACGTGAGTGTGCTATGGAAGCTGAGCTATGTAATGATCAAGCACACGCATTTCATACGACGGTTTTCAACACACTTGCGAGGAAATAACAAAATAGTGTAATTAATAACTTTTGATAAATACATTAATTGTCACATTGTTCACACAGAGGTTAAATTAACGCTAAAGTTGTCTTCTTATTCACTTAAAATATTATTTGTTTAAATTAATAAAACACACCGAGAAAAAGGGTGCGTAACATAATTAATACGCACTTTTGGTATAATTTCAGTTTACAAACGTTCAAAAAGTATACTAACGTTAGGTATAATGTATTAAATGTCTATTTTCAATTAGTATAATTCAAAAATAATATAACGTACATTATACATACCGTTGTTTAGTCTAACGTACATATAGACGAATTCCGTTTTGCATAATAATAGTTACGTATAATAGTTAACAGCAACAGATTATACTAAATTCTACAAAAATGTTGAGGGAATAAATGATGAGAATGATCAGTATGAATACCTTGCAAGTAGACTCGCCAAATGTCTTGAAGAAAGTAAAGTTACAAAGTACAAAATCCTAAACCCACCCAAACAAGAGTGGATAAATAAAGAGATAATAAAGTCTATAGATAAGAGGAATGAACTCTACCGGAATCAAAAAAAACTACAACAACAACGAAGAACTAAAACAA
This sequence comes from Pammene aurita, assembly GCA_947086415.1. Lineage (NCBI taxonomy): Eukaryota > Metazoa > Arthropoda > Insecta > Lepidoptera > Tortricidae > Pammene > Pammene aurita. Next base: position 32,207,169 of record OX352294.1, read on the forward strand.
GAATTTGAAAAACAAAAAGTTTTAAAGAATGTCAAAAGAAACCGCAGAAAATGTGGTCATTGATTAATGAGCCTAAAATCAACAAAACTAAGGAAATAATACCACTGGCAACGTTCTAACGTTGCCAGTGGTATTATTAGTAGGTATTAGTAGTAGGTAGATTCGACCACCTACACTAACACAACTGATATCTGCGAGCAATTTAATGCCTATTTCTCTACAATCGGATCATCTCTGGCTCAAAAAATACAACCAGTGCATCACAACCTGGACCTGGCCTCCGCTTCATCTCAACTAAATAGTGTATTCGAGACTCTAAGTGTGCTGAAACCCGTGACCACTGAAGAAATAAATAAAATCCTAACAGACTTAAAATCCAATACCAGCTCTGGCCTGGATGGCTTTACCGCCAAACTAATTAAATCAGTAAAAAATATTATAGCCAACAAACTTGTGATATGTATCAATAAATGTCTGCAGCAAGGCATTTTCCCCGATAGCTTAAAAACTGCTAAAGTGACACCTATTTTTAAATCAGGAAACAAAAAAGATCCCGGAAATTACCGTCCAATCTCAGTTCTCCCTACAATCTCCAAAATTTATGAAAGAGTTATACATGATCGCATAAACAAATTCCTTAACATTTATAATATTCTATCAGAAAAGCAATACGGTTTCAGACAAAAATCGAACACATTAGCAGCCACAGTTAATCTAGTGACGACAGTGAAAGTTAAAATTGACCAAAAACAGATAGCAGTAGGTATATTTATAGATCTAAAGAAAGCGTTCGACACAGTCTGCCACGAAAAGCTGCTAAATAAATTAAAAGTCATAGGAATTATAGGTAAAGCTCACGAAATGCTCAAATCTTATCTATCAAATCATCAGCAAGTAGTTAAAATTGACAAATGCCAGAGTAGCTCAAGACCAATCACATATGGCGTACCACAGGGCTCCATCTTGGGACCACTGTTATTTCTCGTATATATCAATGATATACAAGACCTAGGCCTCAAGGGAGATCTGACATTATATGCGGACGACACATGTCTCTTTTACTATGGCCGTAAAATTGAACATATCTTTGTAGACATTCAAACTGATCTTGATCTCCTAAATACATGGTTTCGCCTAAACTTGCTTACCATAAATATTGATAAAACCAATTATATAATATTCTCGGCGATAAATAAAACAATTGATGAGTACATACCACCAACAATAAATGGTAAATATATAAATATGAAAACCAACGAAAAGTATCTAGGTCTGATCGTAGACAGCCACCTAACTTGGAAGCCTCACTTACAAAAAATAATTTCAAAACTTACCTCTCTAACGGGCGCCATACGCAGTGTCTCACGTAGCCTTCCCCAAAAAGTAAAATACCTAATATATAATTCTTTGATAAAACCGCATATTGATTATTTAGTCGAAATTTGGGGTTCAGCAGCCAATAGTAACATACTCAAACTACAGAGAGCACAAAATAAACTGTTAAAAACTTTATTTAATTATAATTTTTTAACACCAACCATAAAGATATACAAAGATCTTAAAATTATGAACATTACTCAATCATATGTATATTACACATGCTTATTAGTCCTGAAAATATTTAATAAAAATATTAAATCACATATTAACTTTACACAAAAACATCATATACAAAGAATTAAACTACGAAACCCGGATCACTTAGTCTTACGGCCAGCAAGAACAAAATATGGTAAAAGAAGTATTATCTATGAGGACGCTCAACTTTACAACAAGTTACCAAGAGATATCAAAGAATCAAAATGTATGGCCAGTTTTAAAAGACATCTTAAACTCCACGTAATAAATAATATAATTTTTTTTATGAGTTAGTACATTTGGTGAGCAAATAATACTAATATATAACATACTAATAATATAATTTAATATTCACAATGAGCACAATTGTAAGTCAGTTAAATGACTGCAAGGAAAATAATATAAAATAAATAAATGTAGCAAAAAAAAAACAAAAAAAATATATATATATAAATATATGTATATAATATATAATAACTATATCAAAAGACGTGATAAATAAATACATAAACAAAGAAGGAAAATAAATAAACAGAAATAAAATAAAATATATACTAACTATATCAAAAGACGTGATAAAAAATAAATAAATAAATAAACAAAGAAGGAAAATAAATAAACAGAAATAAAATAAAATAATACAACAAAACAAAGAATCCTGAATAACCTAGATATAGAAATTATAGAATGTAAATTTGCATTTTCAGCATGTTAGTACTAAGTTGTATATTTATTGTTCTCAAGTAAGCGAATTTATGTAAATTCTTATTGAGAATAAAGCTCTCTTAAACAAAAAAAAAAAAATATCGACTAACATCTGAAATAACAATCTAGGTTAGGTTAGGTTAGAACTGCGACCCCCACAAAAAGAAAACTGCAACCAGGAAAGTGGGTTAGGTTAGGTTAGAACTGTGACCCCCACAAAAAGAAAACTGCTACCAGGACAGTAGACGGTTAGGTTAGAACTGTGACCCCCCAACAAAAAAAATACTACCTAGAAAGTAGGTTAGGTAGAACTGCGTCCCCCTACAAAAAGAAAACTGCTACCAGGTGTAGTGTATAGTTGTCTCGAGTACATATGGCAGTAGGCGCCCGACCATGACAGAGGGCGGAAGTGCGGTGTGTATTGACGAGCCAATAGGAAATAAGAGGAAAAAGTCAAGGACATTACAGGTGGCGACGAGGATCAAAGTGAGTAGCACCAAAAGAAACGTGTATTCGAAAAAAAAGAAATTATAAAATCGAATAATAACGGGCCATGATACACCGTTCGTGTGTCAACAAGTTTTTCGTTACGCGCCATTCAAAGGTGAAATAAGTATGTGGAGGCTTGAAAATAATTATTGGAATAGGTACGTAGTTATAACTTTAACTTAACGTAGGCAAGTCATTAAGTACGACAAAGGAGAATGATTACACAAATAAATCGGGTCCGGTCAAGACAATAAGCAAAGACGAGGGTATTTCCCTTATCCGCTCGAATGTAAGACCATCCGATTAGGTATTTGTAATAACTCCTACTTAAGTAATAATCTGCACCTATCTAGTATCCAGACTAAAGGAAATAATATCTAATAGCAAGTAATTAAGTTTCAAGTTACCTTAGTACTGACGTCTGGTTCATATTGGTGAATTGTTCTCCCCGTAGCTATAGCTATGCATGTGAAAATATTTGATAGCATTAGACTCACGATTATTCAGACGAAACAGTCATTACCACAGTTTTGATAAGGATTATTCTACAAGACTATTCTACCTACCCACTTAAATGATAGGATAATTACAACTAAATACCCTATGGGGAGGGGGTGTTTTCTACCTTGCTCCAGGTTATACTGGTATCTATATTACTTACACATTAAGTACATTTACCGACACATACCTATAAGCATGAACTTGGTATTTTACCAATGTTCGAGCGCAGGGTGCTAAAGAAGTAAATAAACGTACCTACAACTAGATACTTAGTGCTTATTTAAAGCAATTCCATCTGCATTAAACCACTTTTGTCGGTTAACTTGCCAATTTACTTGACACTTTTATGCATTTAACCCATTAAGTGCCTAGCGGGCGCTTTGCTCGTAGGTGCGTAGCCGATTACCTACATGCGTTTACACGTAGGTAGAAGAAACCTCTTATTATTGCGAAAATGGGTTGTAGGTAAAGTGTAGGTAAAGATGGCAGGAAGCGTCGGTGCACTCGGTACACAAAATTGTATTGTTAAGTACATACAGTACCTATTGACCATGTAAATGGCACCTACTAAGGAACTTTACTCCATTTATGGTTGGAAATGCCTTAAATTGCAAATAAGAGCTGATAAAACTTACACATTAAATTGTATTATTTATCATGACCATTTAATTGGCATCTACTATGGAACTTTATCCATTTATGGTTGGAAATGCATTAAATTGCAAATAATAGTAGATAATACATACACATTAAATTGTAGAGGTATTATTTAGCATGACCATTTAATTGGCATATACTAAGGAACTTTATCCATTTATGGTTGGAAATGCATTAAATTGCAAATAAGAGCAGATAATACTTACACATTAAATTGTATTATTTAGCATGACCATTTAATTGGCATCTACTATGGAACTTTATCCATTTATGGTTGGAAATGCATTAAATTGCAAATAATAGTAGATAATACATACACATTAAATTGAATTAAAGAAGTAAATAAACGTACCTACAACTAGATACTTAGTGCTTATTTAAAGCAATTCCATCTGCATTAAACCACTTTTGTCGGTTAACTTGCCAATTTACTTGACACTTTTATGCATTTAACCCATTAAGTGCCTAGCGGGCGCTTTGCTCGTAGGTGCGTAGCCGATTACCTACATGCGTTTACACGTAGGTAGAAGAAACCTCTTATTATTGCGAAAATGGGTTGTAGGTAAAGTGTAGGTAAAGATGGCAGGAAGCGTCGGTGCACTCGGTACACAAAATTGTATTGTTAAGTACATACAGTACCTATTGACCATGTAAATGGCACCTACTAAGGAACTTTACTCCATTTATGGTTGGAAATGCCTTAAATTGCAAATAAGAGCTGATAAAACTTACACATTAAATTGTATTATTTATCATGACCATTTAATTGGCATCTACTATGGAACTTTATCCATTTATGGTTGGAAATGCATTAAATTGCAAATAATAGTAGATAATACATACACATTAAATTGTAGAGGTATTATTTAGCATGACCATTTAATTGGCATCTACTAAGGAACTATCCATTTATGGTTGGAAATGCATTAAATTGCAAATAAGAGCAGATAATACTTACACATTAAATTGTATTATTTAGCATGACCATTTAATTGGCATCTACTAAGGAACTTTATCCATTTATGGTTGGAAATGCATTAAATTGCAAATAAGAGCAGATAATACTTACACATTAAATTGTATTATTTAGCATGACCATTTAATTGGCATCTACTATGGAACTTTATCCATTTATGGTTGGAAATGCATTAAATTGCAAATAATAGTAGATAATACATACACATTAAATTGTAGAGGTATTATTTAGCATGACCATTTAATTGGCATCTACTAAGGAACTTTATCCATTTATGGTTGGAAATGCATTAAATTGCAAATAAGAGCAGATAATACTTACACATTAAATTGTATTATTTAGCATGACCATTTAATTGGCATCTACTATGGAACTTTATCCATTTATGGTTGGAAATGCATTAAATTGCAAATAATAGTAGATAATACATACACATTAAATTGTAGAGGTATTATTTAGCATGACCATTTAATTGGCATCTACTAAGGAACTTTATCCATTTATGGTTGGAAATGCATTAAATTGCAAATAATAGTAGATAATACTTACACATAAAATTGTAATACTTAGCATTGACCATTTAATTGGCATCTACTACTGAGGCATTAAATTGCGAATTTGAAAAGCAGTCGACAAAAAAAACCTCTTTAACGTGCGCGATTAAATCATATGATACGATCTGGACATTAAAAAGTAATAGATGTATAATGAACGAGCGAGATGGGAGATAACTGCCCACATGGTTGCTTGAGCTGCTGATGAATAAGTTGTTGCTGTGCAGTTGGGGTTTCAGACTGTCTTATAATTTAAAGCAAATACTTGTAGTTGCAAAGACAAAGACCATATTTACTTAAATGTCTGTATAATAATTCACACTTTTAAAAACAGTTGTTAAATGTGTCTGTTATTATCATTAAACTCCTATTGAAAGAAAAATATAAGTTCATACGTAGCATATTGAATAGACTTGCAAAATAGGCACATGGTCCAAATAGGTATGAAATATAAAAGTGAAATAAATGGAGAATTTGGTACTAGAGAAATTAACAAAAAATAGAAAAAGTTGGCTACCGTAAAAGAGGGACCAATTTGTCCTTTTCCTCCGTTATAATATACTTTTTCTCGCCGCACTTTACGTAACACACAAGAATGAAAGAAATATAATTGTTTAACTAAACAGATGAAGAAAGTTCAAAATGATGCAGCTTGTGTGTTGCATTGATTTATTATGTATCCTACTAGATGTGACATCTAGAACAAATTTTGTGCGCCATGTTTGGCGGTTGACAGCTGTGACTGAATCAAAGAGTAGTATAGACTTGTAGTAATTTTCACTACAACTTTTCGAAAAAAAAAATTCTTAGGGATGTCATCTCCCGTTACTCAATGGTGTGTTGTAGTGATGGTTCGGAATGCAACTATTTCAAATTATGTTGTCTGTGGTGGTTGTCATTTTGACAGCTCTCTTGCCCATCTCCTCGGATCACAAACGCATAGCTCTGACAGTTATAATATTATAATAAATATTAATATCTAAGATTTCCAAGAAACAAATATTATAAAACTTTCAACAAATCTTTGTATTCGAAACAATACATTGTGACCGTTTTAAATTTATTAAAGTATCTAATTTACCATATTTCCTCAAGTCAACCCCTTCTTCGGCTAATTAAGTCTTAACTATAATACTACTTCACACACAGTAAATACGGTTCCTATTTGCTTTATACTTTGAAAAACAGTTTCAAATAGGATTAGGAACCGATACAAAATAGTGAAGTGATAATAAAATCAAGTAAATTAAAAGGATGCGCCTCATCGCGGCTATCCTATTCAATATATTATTAAAAATACAAATTTGTAAGTGTGAGGAACATACCCTAAATTTTATACTTGAAAAATATTTGAACTTGAGGATCGGGATATCAATACGCACATTACCGTTGAGGTTACAATTGTTACAAATATGTGGACCAAAAATATTCTTGTTAAAAAGTGTGGATACGCTAGAGAGTTGATAAAGCTCCCTTTAAAGGTCTCGTATTTCTACTCTCAGAGACACAAGCTAAGTAACAAATCTATAATGGTAAATTGTTGTCATTATATTGTGTTGAGAAAATAAATAAATAAATATTATGGGAGAATCTTACACAAATCAACCTAGTCCCACGGTAAGCTCAATAAGGCTTGTGTTGTGGGTACTAGGCGCCGATAGCCTAGTATGCTGAGATTGTTAAGAAAAGTATACTCTTGGATGCAGTTGTAAATGTTATAATTACTATAATGTAAGTATTGATTTACAAGTAACCGTACTGTACGGTTTTATCCTTTAAGGCGTGCTTTTCCCGTTGGAGCTAAGCGCATCAGTTTTTTGAATCCCTCGGAGACATAAGAAACAATGTTTTAAAATTGTGAAAAAAATATATGTCATACTTAAGGATTTGGCAGATATGTGATCGATCTCAAAAACATGATTAAATAAACTTTGCTCGATAGAAAAAAAATCCAAAGTTACGCCTTTTTTTAAGAATAAATCAGTCTCAGGGCTACAATACAAACTTTTTTGACATGTTTTTTACATAAATGTATAGGTGTTAACATAATCTAGATGATTTCGATCACTTTATCTCGATAACATCATTAAAATCATTATTATGTTTAAATACCTACAAAATTCTCAAGCGCCATCACTCGCGAACGCACTTAAGCCCTATTCAGTCGCGCGGCAGCGCTTGTAGAGGACGGACCTGCGTCAGTGTGTTCCGTGCGGTCACGTGATTTTACCATTTACAAACAATGGGAAACAAAGCATTGAAATGCAAGAAAAAGTTACTGAGTGCTTTAAAACAATAAACAAAGAAAATTTTCACCGAAGAAAACTGAAAATGTAAGTAAATGTTTAATTTATTATGTAGGTACACTACAAGTACTTATACTCCAACTGATTTCGACACTCGTTGCGAATTTTCTATTTTTCGATCTTGTATCGTACAGTCAAGTGCAAAAATACGTATCGAAAAAATAGTTTCATAAATATGGTACTACGCACTTATTACAACGGAATAAGATACTATGGGACATATTTTTGAGTAAGATGAGTATTATTATTTTTACACTTGACTGTACTAGTACTAGTACATACGATTACCATTTGTTTTTGTGAGATGCATAATGTTACGCACTTTCTGATAAGAAAAGCATCTAATACTTTACGGGATGCTTGAAAGTGCGTAACTAGTTGTCCTACATCAACAGTTAAAATATTTCAGTATTTTCACTAGGTCATCAATCAATTTCGATGTAAGTCAATAATATTATATACCTAGCCTAGATAATATAATTGTGAGTAATCAAGTATGATATTTTTACATTAAGTATTTCATCTTTACAGATATACGTCTGTTCTGTAAAATGATTATATTCCTTCGTGCTCTTTGACTCCTTTGACCACAGTTGACATAATGGAGAGTTCAAGGTAGGCACAGGCAGTTCATCTTACGCTTGGTTGTGTTTTATACTTTATTCATCACCATTTCATCATCATCATAATATTCTACTGATTAAAGAATTTTGTAACTATTTAGGCTAAATTAAATTATTGAATAGATCTTTGGAAGAATCAAAAAATAATAGAAAATAATTTGTTACATTACGGTGTAAGACAACTTTTATATGTTTTCAGCAGTCAATTGCAAATAATAAACAAATGAAGTACGGAAAAGTTCCTTAATGTCTTTTATACACCCTTGCTGCCAGCTGATATCGGCCAAGAGTAAGTTCAGTTTACCAAATATTTATGTTTTTTTTTAACGAATCGCATTCATCTAAACCTGATCTTTGTTTAGGAATCACGACGATAAACTCAAAAACTACCGAACGAATTTTTATGCGCTTTTCACCTATCAATAGAGTGATTCTTGAGGAAGGTTTAGGTGTATAATTTGTCAACCCGTGCGAAGCCGGGGCGGGTCACTAGTAATAAATAAACATAAAGCCTAGGCTAATCTGAATAAAAATATAAAAGTTTCACTCAAAGTTATTGGATTCACAGGAGTCAGTAGCAGAAATAGCTACGCGGCCTAGGATTCAAAATGATGACACGGACTCTAATGTCAATATAATAAGGATCTGTGTCGATCATTTTGAACGTTAATTTCTGCTTAGCTACTTCTGCTGCTGACTGTACTGGTTTTAGAGTCTGGCTAATAAAGGTAGAACCAAGCGTCGAGAATCATTTAGCAACACCGTCATAATCTACATATATTTTGACTAAAGTATTGCCACATAGTTAACTATTATTTGGTTCTACTTTTGTTAGCCTAGTCTGGCTAGTGCTTTTGTTTCATTAATGCTGCATTTAATTTGACTGAACCATATCTGGTAAAAAAATAGACTGATTATTATTTTAAACCTGTTCAAAGACATCGAATAGTTGATATTAATAAGAGTTCATCCATTAATTACGTCACACGATTGGGGGGGGGGTAAAATGTGACATGTTTTTAGGTAACTGGGCAAAGAGGCAATTAATATCAACTATTTGGCGTACTTGAACAGGCTTACAACAACAATCAGTTTATTTTTCTGCCAGACATGGTTCAGTCAAATTAAATGCAGCATTCCTGATAGAATAAAAAAATACTACTACTTTTGTTAGCCAGAAAAGTGTGTAGGTATACTGAAGTTGTTAGAAATTATATTGTATTATACCTATATATGTTGATTCTGTTTCAGAAATGCTGCAATTAATTTGACTGAACCATATCTGGTAGAAAAAGAAACAGATTATTGTTTTAAACCTGTTCAAGGACGCCGAATATTTGACATTAATTAACTCTTTGCCCAGCTTCAAGAAAAAGGACATCATAATGGATTATTCCAATGTAAAAGCGCTTACTTTATATTAGTAGGAGAGAAAAGAATCGGCCTTTAGTCAAAATTCAAGTTCATATGCGATGTATGTTAGAGTGATTGTTAAATAATTATACTGTTTCTCTACTTTGTGTTTTCTTTTTTAGGTTTCTGTACCCTTGGGTGCCAAATGGAACCATATTACTAAGCCTATAGAGTTATTTTAAACGTTAAACTTCTATGAAATGACGTATAAATAACACTTGCACTGCGTATTCTATCAAAATCGTTGCAGACTTATTTTTGTCTAACTCTACCAATCAATTCAATTCCATCATCTGCTCCTCCGTCTGATCTCTAACTGAGTTTTCCCTTAACCCGTTAAAATTTTCTTAAAATATGAATGAATGAATGAATACTTTATTGCACACCGCATTTGCTTAATTGCAAAATATGCCCCGTTATAACAAGTAGTTAAATAGGACAAAATAAAAATAAAAACGGACCAAGTGCGTATCGGACCACGCATAATGGAGGGTTCCGTATCTCGTAACCGAATTAATACCAAAAGGTCGTATCTGATGCCTATGGAAGATGTTTTTGAAGATAACTCAAAAATACCTGAACTGATAATGTACAAAATAATTTTCGTAGAAAAAAGAAAATTGAGAAGATGCGCCTTTTTACATAAAAAGGCGCATCTTCTCAATTTTTTTCATATTTTTTGAAGTTACGGTTCAAAAGTTACAGGGGGACACAATTTTTCTGACTTTCGAAGCGATTATTTCTGAAAATATTATTTAATCACAAAATTATCAAACAAACCTCGATGTTATTTTTAGAGACCTATCGATTGATGTGCAAGATGTTGATATTTGTTAAAAAAGATTTTTTTTAAATTCAGTTACATGTATGGAGCGCCCCCCTAAACATATTTTTTTCTGTAATTTAACTACTTTACTAACTAGCGGCTTACAAAATACACATTATGTCTAAATTTCATTAAAATACGTCTTATAGTTTCCGAGTAAAATGGATACGGACGGACGGACAGACGGAAATGACGAAACTATAAGGGTTCCGTTTTTGCCATTTTGGCTACGGAACCCTAAATACGGTTTTTTTTCTGTAGCCGTAACCCATAGGTCACACCCTTCCCAAATGCGTGTTAAGTTTCATGTAGATAGAGTCCGCGTGGAAAGACAAGAGTGGTGGAATGTAAGGGAGCCCATACATTCAACGACATTTTACACATTATTGTGCGATCAAGATCATAAAAAAAACATTTAGTAAACTTTACAAAATTAGATTATTTGTGAAGGGTGCGGAATACGGGGTGCGATTACAGGGAGTTCAAAATAAGGAGGGGTTCATGACATTTTTTTTATATTTATATTCAGTCGGTTACAACTTAGTGAAATAATTAATATAATGTACTTAATAAAAAGTGGGTACTCAACCCTCGGTGCGCTAGTCTGATCGCACTTAATTGAATTATTTTCTTGATAACGTTGTTTCGTTTAAATTGTGTGAAAATTGAAGTAGGTATAACGTCGATAGGTATTGAAAACAATAATTTATTAAGTCGGGCAACAAAAGTATTGGAAATTGTGATAATGAGATCAAATGCCTGTTCCTTTTTTAAAAATTTACTTTGAAACGGTTCTTTTTTGTTATTGTAGCTTATAAATAGGTACTAGTGATCGGTAACAACGTTTTAATTTCATGGCAGCGTTATTGAGTTAAAGGAATCTGTAAAGTAAAATTTAGCTGAAATTATTGATTAAGGTTAACAACATTTATGAACCTTAATTGACCGTGTCCTTTAAAATTGTTACTTTCCTTTAGGTACTTTAACTCTACCACGCTGCCATGAAATGAAATGTTACTGACGACAGGTATAGCCTAGTGGGTAGTGACCCTGCCTATGAAGCCGATGGTCCCGGGTTCGAATCCTGGTAAGGGCATTTATTTGTGTCATGACATAGATATTTGTTCCTGAGTCATGGTTGTTTTTCTATGTATTTATATATTAATATATCGTTGTCTCAGTACCCACAACACAAGCCTTCTTGAGCTTACCGTGGGGCTTATTCAATTTGTGTAAATGTGTCGCATAATATTTATTTATTTACCGATCACTAATAACAGTGTATGCAAAAAATACATACATATACAATAAGAACTCTAAAAACGTGACCCTTGCACGGTGTAGTTAAAATACTGCCATCATAAGATCATTATACTGTGACACGTCTGCTATGGCGGCGCGCGCTCACGAGCTCGGCGAGCGGGTCGGGACGCGCGGGCGGGGCTCCACGGTTTGCCGCGCACCTCACCCCCTCAGATTGGTTATTGAGTCGAATCATATCGCCTTAACATTTGATACGAGTTACTTACTTTCTTATTAACTTGTGCAGTAAAACACTTCTATATTTGCATTAACACGTTTAATTTTGAAGATAAAGTAAATTATTTAAAATTAGCAACAATAATCAGAATATTTAAAATTAGCACTTCACATAAAAATGACGATAACGGTATCTATATAAAGATATTTCGCATTCAATAACTTCCTTGGTGGTTAGAATGTAATTAAATTACAATAATCAGAATATTTAAAATTCGCACTTCACATAAAAATGACGATAACGGTATCTATATAAAGATATTTCACATTCAATAACTTCCTTAGTGGTTAGAATGTAATTAAATTACAAGAATCAGAATATTTAATATTAGCACTTCACATAAAAATGACGATAACTGTATCTATATAAGGATATTTCACATTCAATAGTTACCTTAGTATCGTAAACGTCTACTTTCCGCAAAAAAGGAAAATAAAAAGGAGTACTAGCAAAACTGGTAAGTACAAATAAAGACTCGGCTGGTAATTTGGCTGCAGGAAAATAATGGATTAATGAGGCGGGTGATATGGATGGTGACAGATGATTCGCTGGCTAAACGAAGCCTAAATTAAAGAGCCAGGTCTTTGTACGCCTGTCAAACGAGGCAATTAGAATTTTGGGAATATTTTAGCAAAACAACAAAAAAAAGCTATTATGGCACAAAAACACTGGATACAAAAAAAGGAATCGGATTTACAACGTTTTTAAAAAAATGTAAATAATATGATATTCTCGAAAGACAGGATGGCTAAAACTGTAGTTAAATTTGAATAGAGTTCGTGGGCAAGCGTCCGCTTTGGTTTAGGCGGACCCAAAACAGCTCGCTGAACTCTCTTTCTCACTTGGAGAGCCCGCTGGATGCGGGCTCTAATTCTCCGACGACGGTGAAGAATCACGCGGAACACGCGGCGGTTGCAGACCGTCTCGCCGGTCCGGCACCCACAAGCTCAGGCGGTCCCACTGGTGGCCTTTTTGTCCGGCAACGTATTTGGTTTTTAAAAAGAATTTGTATTTAATTCAATAATGTATTAGCACTTGCTATATAATGTTTGAACGCAAAGATCTAGAGAAATAGATCGCACTTCAACACGTTGCAACTAAGCAAATTATAGCAAAACCCTCAGACTAAACCAGAATATGTTTTTCTTTAAAAATCTCCTCGTCCATCTGACACACTCAATCAAAATCAACTTTTCCCTTTTTTGACAATCTGGAATACCTCAAAAATTCATATTCAAAATTAGCGCGAATATTATCTCAATTTATAACTGCCAGTCGTGTATCTCAAAATGCGGACTGATATAAGCGCCATCTACCTGCAATGCCGTGAATCACAATGTACGCTTTTTTATATATCAACCGCAACCTAGCCTCCCTTAGACACAGAAGTTCTAAAGAAAGTCGACAGAAGTCGTACGATAAACGTAGCGTCATGCTACACTTGATACATGCTTGATACGTAACTGTATACAAGAGCGACAGTTCTTAAGTTTCGTTTAAAACGAGTATTTCTCATAAGTGCTATTGAAGTACAATATTTTCCCTTTAGACAGTATTCTAGTAAAATTTTAATGATAAGATAGGCATGACGCCTGCGCAAAGGTGTATAAAAATATGATAGTCATATCATTATTATTTGGAATCTGCTTTCTAGTTATTGCGACAAACTGGTATAATATTCAGCTTTCGCAAGGCACATTAGTAAATTTATAATTTGGTTGGGCAATGAGGATAAACGCGCACATTGGTTATGGTTTGGAAATTTCAAATCCATACATACATACAGTCTATGTTACCGAGTCTCTAGAGACTAGACCTCAGAAAAGCGTCAGAAATGGTTCCAAAATAACAGTTAATATGGACCATTTATAATCTAAGGGTTTTTACTCTCATTAGCCTATAGCTAGAGAAATACTATTCACAAATTACTTTCGGGGTAATTGGACCTCATCAACAATGAGAAGTATGTAAAAGGCAAAAGACCCTAACCTGCGTAAGGTGTATTGTTCAATCATTATTAATCTGCAGATAAGCAGTCTAAAGTGGACCCATTATACGTCACAGTCGGAACTAACCGACGACCATGTTTACAGCTTCAGTTGAACGTTCATGCATCCTAGTAACATTTTCTTTTGCTTATCATATAACGTGGTCATGGTGGTGAAAAGGTTAAAGCCATTGTTTCGCCTCCCGAATATAACTGATTAAATTAAAGCATATAATGAATTGATATTTCAACCTGTCCTCGATGCAGGGAAACTATCATGCTGCTGCGTAGGCAAGCATGTTGAAAACCGAAATGTACAAAAATGCCCCTACAAGGGTTTGGCAACTTACTTGTAAATATTTTGAGACTCTACTTATGATATTTTGGTATTGTAAAAAAATTGCAAGTAGCATAACATGTTTCTGTGATCTATCCATATACAAGTGTTGCCATTGCCATGAGCACACAAAGACTTTATTTAATCTGTTATTACTAAAAAAGACATATAATACCTCGTTTGAATGGTTAAGACATCATGAGTACACATACTGTGTAATGCTCTTAAAACTATCTTCTAATGGTTTGGGACGGGAGTTTCAGATCCTACAGGCAAACTCCCTCAAAAAAACCTGAAATCTAAACGGTCTTGCCCAGAACTGGAGCCTTATTTGCTACAGCAAAGAGTGCCAACAAAGCAGTCTCTGGTTAACAAACACCTCATTCATCGAAGTTTTAGTGCTTTTAAATCTAAGGTTTGCATAAAACCAGTATTGGGTTGTTTCTGATCAAATATAGTGAACAATTGGAAACATGAGTTGCAATAAATTAAGTACTTGAGACTCTTGGTCTTTCTTAACCATTTTTTAATAGTAGAGTATTTGCTACATCAGTACATTTACCTACTTCCCTGCACAGGGAAAACACGCAAAATCGTGAAGCGTTCCACATTTCACGTACTCGAATTTATATACATTATTAAAATAAGGATGAGACGCTAAGCCCTATGAGTATGTTAGTTTGCCAGGTCAACACCTGGGCAATTGTGAATTAACAAAATTAGGAGCAGTCAAGCTACCGAAATCCAGTGTTAATCTTAGTTGAAGGATAGTTTAACTTGTTGATATAAATACAAGTATCATATATCACTGCTTAGCTTAATGCTATATGTTTCCATTACCATTGCTAATATTGGTTGAAAATAACTATAAATTAAAAACGGTTAAAAAAATCGCAAGTGATTTCAAAGCAGTTTGTAACTTAAAAAACCGGCCAAGAGCGTGTCGGGCCACGCTCAGTGTAGGGTTCCGTAGTTTTTCGTCCGTCACAGTAAGTGTCCCCACTTAAGAGTTAAAATAACACCGCCATGTAGGATATGATATGAGCGTTCTACGTCTGTACGTAGCATCTATCGGCAAATTAAGTAAACTATTGCGCGCGAGCTTAAAGTATGGAAGATGATTTTTATGGGATAATTCTTTATTGCGTTAACCGATTTTCACCGTTTTTACTTTATTTGAAAGCAAGTCTTATCATTGTAATTTTGTAGAAATTACAGGTACAATACACACCTGCTTATACGGTTAAATTACAAACTTAGTTCAGAAATAATTTTGTATTTTTTTTTCAAAAACTATTCAACCTATCAAGTTCAAAATAATTTTCCTAGAATATTTTTATAAAGGTTTACTTTTCAGATTTTTTCATATTTTTAAAACTTATGGTTCAAAAGTTAGAGGGGGGGACACATTTTTTTTAACTTCTGGAGCGATTATTTCCGAAAATATTTACATTATCAAAAAATTATTTTAGTTAAACCCTATTCATTTTTAAATACCTATCCAACAATATATCACACGTTAGGGTTGAAATGAAAAAAAAAATCACTCCACACTTTACGTATAGGGGAGGTACCCTAATAAAACATTTTTTTCCACTTTTTATTTTACCACTTTGTCGGCGTGATTGATATACATATTAGTACTAAATTTCAGCTTTCTAGTGCTAATGGTCACTGAGATTATCCGCGGATGGACGGGCAGACATGGCGAAACTATAAGGGTTCCTAGTTGACTACGGAACCCTAAAAAACTTAAAAAAAAAAAAAAAGATACACGGCACATGGAGTGTCGTAAACGGAGACGACGGTGATAAAAATGATGAAATGACAAGTGACATCGATATGGAGAAGAATTAGAGAAATGGAGTATTTACACTATGATGATTGTGTTAAGGAAAAGTAATCTGGATAATCCACAAAGTATGTGAATTGCATTTACGTTAATACATGTATCCAAATTAAAACTATGTTAATCTATTATTTAAATTTACAAATAAAAAATAAAATAAAATAAAATAAAATAAAACAAGAAAGGGATGTAGTGTATAGTTGTCTCGAGTACATATGGCAGTAGGCGCCCGGCCGTGACAGAGGGCGGACGTGCAGTGTGTATTGACGGGTCAACAGGAAATAAGAGGAAAAAGTCAAGGACATTACACCAGGAAAGTAGGTTAGGTTCTATAACCTACGTAACAATGGCGCGCAACGTTAAAACTGGACGGGAGTTGTAAACGGTCGGCAAGGTCCAAAGGTCGTTGAGGTAAATTGCAATCTGATTTGCATTTATTTTGTGTGCAGTTTGTTGTTAATAGCGTTAGTGTTAGGTTTTTATTTAGGTACTTTTATTATTTGGAAGCAAAAAAGTAATTAGTTTTGATAACAACTTGTGATTTATTTATGTTGTTATTAATTGTTTGATTTGTGTATTTTAAGGCGATAGATTGAGTATACCTAATTTGTGATGTGGGTTTTGTGGCGCGGTTAGGATTAGGTGATAAAGGGTTATTGTAGGTAAAACAATAATAAATGTATATATATGTATATTTAGATACTTAATACGAATACTGTAAGAATCTTTGTTTTTATTTTGTTGGTGTTCCTGTATATTTTTAGTGTTTTTTTTTTGTCGATTGTGTACAAACATGGATCCTCAGTTTTTGTTGAAGGATGAGTTGGAATATGAGTTAGCGTGCCGAGGGATGGTACTAAAATCTACAGTGCCAGTGTTAAAAAAGCTGTTGAAAGAGATCTTGTTGTCCGAGCAGTCGGAGGGACTCGCTCGTGAACTAAAAGCATCTAGAGCACATTCAATTGAATATGAATTAGATGTATGTTCTGCTAAGATGAATGTTCTTTCGAATTATATTGAGGAGCTAACGGATAAGCCAGACAAGCCTTTGTTTAGACGTTTAGTTTCCAGGCTATATCATGTTCAAAATAGGTTAGCTTTAGTTGAACATGACTCAGAGGATAATCGTATCCGTAAAGAGGCACTTTTGCAGACATCCGAGGATTTGTTGGGAAAGTTGGAAGCTCGGGACGAAATACATGAGGAGGAGAACTTGACAGCGGTAGACAGGGAGATATTACAAAGTACCCTAGGCGAGTTAGGTACTAGGATTATAAAGAAGCTTGAAAGTCAACGTAGTACTTTGTTTGAATCAAAAGGTACGCCTCCGGATGGCTTGGGCACAAAAAGTCAGGTAGTAGAGAGTAAAGTAGATCGCGGGGTATCACTCTCGGCTGACCACTGGTATGAGGATAGGGCCAGTAGGTCGCGATTGGCTCGCTCGTTAGCTTTTGAGGAAGTTATTCCTAAACGCAAGGTGGTTCCGATTTATCAGTGGGGTCTTAAATACTCGGGAGGAAATGACACCAGTGTGAATGCGTTTATAGAAAGGGTCTTAGAGCTTAAAGAGGCAAGAAATGCAACGGACGATGATTTGTGGCGTTATGCTATTGATTTTTTTGAAGGGGACGCCTTAATATGGTACAGGGCTAACAAAGAATATGCCAGCAGTTGGGAAGAATTGGTTATTCTCTTAAAGAGGGCGTTTCAGAAGCCATACTACCAGGAGGAGCTTTTAGCAGAAATTAGGGCACGTACTCAAGGGGATAGTGAGTCGGTTTTGATTTATATTTCGGTAATGCAAAACATGTTCAACCGCTTACCTAAAAAGATTACTGAAAGCGAGAAGGTATTCATAATCCTCAAGAATTTGCAACCTTATTACCAACAGGCAATTTGTAGGGATAACTTTGGATCGATACAGGAAATGATAAACGTACTAAGGATTGTCGAAAGGACAAAGATTAATTGCGAGAATTTCCAACAGCCAAAGTCATGTAAGGACATGTTAGAACCAGACCTGGCATATAAGGTGAATTCGGAAAAAAATATAGCGGCTAATAAAGTGGAAGGGGAAATTGTTGAAATTCAGTCTGTACCAGGTCGTGCATCGAATCAGTTAGGCAAGCGGTGTTGGAATTGTCGTGAAAGTGGCCACACCTTCAGAGAGTGCGTGGTACCGAGACAGAGGCTGTTTTGTTTCCGGTGTGGAAAGTTTGGGGTAACGTCGAAGGATTGTGGGTGCAAGGGAAACGTGCAAGGGGAAAATTCGAGTGCTGCCAAATGAATTTCTCCCTGGAGCGTGAAAGTGATGAATGGCAGACGTGGTTAGAGATGGTCAAAAAGTTTTTTTTAAGGCACGATGATGAGTTATGTCCAATATCCTCGTGCCGCCAAATGTGCAATAGAGTGTACAAAGTAACACTCAGCATTAACGCCCAGACTTTCGAAAAAATAAAAATGAGGTAAACGCCCAGTGTACAGTACGCTGTACTGTGTAGCTTATGAAATGTCATTTTTATATTTAAACATATTGGCTTATACATTGCACATTGGGCGTTTAGCTGAACTTGCGTTTTTTTCTTGGGCGTTACGAGGTTATTGGTGCAGAAATATAATGATAATCGGGATTATGTACAATTAAATATTTTGGAGAATACTTGTACAGGATTGTTGGATTCAGGGGCGAACCGCACTGCATGTAATTTAAAGTTTATGGAAGTGTTGAATAGTTTTGGACTTAGGGCCAACAGTGTGGAACCAAGAGGGATGTCAGTGGCAGATGGTGCAGCACACAGTATTACCGAAATATTTGATGTGCCGATTAGTTTCAACGATAGATTTAAAGTTTTTCCCGTTATGGTAATGCCAGCTCTAAAGCAACAATTAGTTTTAGGAAAAGATTTTTTTAAAGAGTTTGGGGTGGAAGTACGATTTAAGAGTATCAAAACATATAGTCATATTGAGATTGCCGAAATGGAGAGTAAGGGTCCTATGATAGTGGCGAGGGAAGATCTTACGTCAGAACAGAAGGAAGTGTTGGTGAACTTAATAGACGAAATGAAGCAGGCCGTTGGGTGTGGCTTAGGACGGACAGACATTTTGAAACATAGTATTGACACAGCGGATAGTAAGCCGATTTATAAGCGTCAGTACAATTTTTCTCCAGTAGTGAAGAAAATCATTGAAAAGGAATTAGATGAAATGCTTGCCAAAGATGTAGTGGAGCCGTCCTACAGCTCGTGGTGTTCGCCGGTGGTTGTGGTAAAAAAGCCAAATGGGGATAATAGATTGTGTTTAGATAGCAGACAAATTAATCGAGTTACTAAACGTGACACATACCCCTTGCCAAGAGTGGGCAACGTTCTCGATAATTTGCGTAACGCGAAGTTTTTGAGCACAATTGATCTCAAATCGGCGTTCTGGCAGATACCCTTAGAAGAGGATAGTAAGGAAATTACTGCATTTGCTGTGGCGGGTAGAGGACTTTTTCATTTTAAGGTTATGCCTTTTGGCCTTGTTAATGCATCACAGGCCCAGCAGAGATTGATGGATATTTTGTTCCATGCGGAAGAAGATAAAGTATGGGCATATCTGGATGACATTGTAATTTGCTCAGCTACTTTCGATGAGCATATAGCGTTATTGAGAAAAGTTATGTCTACACTTAAGGCAGCAAGTCTAACAATTAACGTGGAAAAATGTCGGTTTGCTCGGTCTAGCCTACGGTATTTGGGGTACATTGTAGATAAAGATGGGCTAAGGACCGATCCGGAAAAAGTGGAAGCAATTTTAAACTTTCCAAGACCTCAGACATTTACCGAGTTGAAACGTTTTATAGGACTTGCCAGTTGGTATAGGCGATTTGTGAAAGATTTTGCTACTATAGCTGCACCGCTGCATGACCTAACTAAGGGAAAGGCGAGAAAGTTAATATGGACGACGGAGGCAGAGTCGGCCTGGGTAAAGCTTAAGACATTGCTTACGTCGACTTCAGTGATGACATGTCCAAATTACGAAAAGCCTTTTATTATACAGTGTGATGCATCAAACACGGGCATTGGTGCAGTTCTCTGTCAGAAGGCCGATGATGTAGAGCAGCCGATAGCTTATTTAAGTCGCAAGCTAAATGAGAGTGAGATGAAGTATTCGGCCTCAGAGAGAGAACTGCTAAGTGTGGTTTACGCCGTTGAGAAATTTAGGCCATACATTGATGGTGCCCACTTTACCGTAGTCACGGATCACAGTGCTTTACTGTGGCTACATAAGATGAAGGACCCGCATGGCCGGCTGGCACGCTGGGCTATGAAGCTGCAGCAATTTGATTTCGACATTATTCATAGGCCAGGAAAGTGTCATACAGTGCCGGATGCATTGTCCAGGGGAATTGGACAGTCAGAATATGAATTAGGGTTAATTGAGATCATGGACCATCATAAGAATACCTGGTATAAAGATAAGGTGACGGAACTATCGTCGGCAGGAGATAATTCGCAATGGTTGGTTTCGGATGGGCTGCTTTACAAGAAGATTCCCATGAAGGAGTTTCCTAATGAAGAGGATATCTGGAAGTTGTATATTCCTGAATCATTACGCAAACAAGTTCTTCAAGAATGTCACGACAGTCCGGTTTCAGGCCATCTAGGGATTAGGAAAACCTATTACAGAATTAAACAAAGGTTTTTTTGGAACAACATGTTGGAAGATGTAAAGCAGTATGTAAATGGGTGCGAGTGCTGTGCTAGTCGGAAAGTATCACAGAAGTTACCATTGGGGTACATGGGACGACATAGGGAAGTAACAAGACCGTGGCAGGTAGTGTCCATGGATTTTATGGGTCCCTTCCCTAAAAGCAAAAGGTGTAACACTATGTTGTTAGTTATGTCCTGTCTGTTTAGTAAATTCACGGTGTTATTTCCTCTTCGAACGGGTAAGGCTGATAAGATGTGTGAAATTTTGGAAAAACAGTTTTTGCTATTTGGCGCCCCGGGCGCTATCGTGTGTGATAATGGGAAGCAGTTCGAATCGAATCTGCTTAGGGACTTAGCTGCTAAATACAATATCGAATTACGTTATACTCCGCACTACCATCCCCAAAGTAATCCGACAGAAAGGGTGAATCATGTGATAGGTACGATGATTTCGTCTTACATTACAGGTAGGAAGCATAATGAATGGGATAGCAACTTAGATGAGTTCGGTCATGCAATCAGGACGTCTGTGCATGAGACTACTAGGTACACACCTTCGTATCTATTTTTTGGAAGGGAAACAACGGTTTCCAATTTAGCACCGTCTCCGTCAAAAGGGCCGTTATCTATACCGGCTGACGGGGAGGCAATAAATACGGTTGATTATCTAGAAGGTCTTAAAAAACGGACAGACATCTTCAAAGAAGTGCGAGAGAGGATTAAAGATGCTCATTTTAGAAGTGCTCAGCACTATAATCAAAAGAGACGTCAAGAATTTTTTCAGTTGGGGGATATAGTTTGGAGACGAACTAAATGTCTGTCGAAGGCAAGTGATAAATTTATGGCTAAGCTGGCTCCGAAATTTGAAAGAGCAGTCATAATAGGAAAGTTGTCTGACGTAGTGTTTAAGTTAAATAATGCCAACGGAAAATATATTGGGGTATGGCATGTTAAAGATTTGAAACCATATCATGTGAAAAAATAAATAAATTTGTCAATTTATTTATTTTTAAAAGAGGGAAGGGGTATATTATGTTAAGGCAACTTTCGGCCATTTAAAAATAGACCGTACGCTCTGGCGGTTAAGATACAGATGCAGTTAGGGTAAAGTTGTATCTCGAATCTAGTCGACTATTTGGATCAACTAGTTAACTGCTCCCGTAGCTCAGCGGACTCTGCTATGACTACGGAGCCGAAGGTCTGAGGTTCGAATCCCGGCTTGAACAATCTTTTTCTATGTTTTTCTGTTTTTAGAATTTGATTTTTAGAATCTTGTTGCGGGCAGGACAAACAATAAAAACAGGGCACTTAAGCTGGCAACGGCCATGGAAGCAGACCCGTCCTGCACTGTATCTGGTGATTTAGGAATTTAAAATGTAACTACCGAAATCTACACGTTGTTAAATTCTGGACATTCTTTCAGTGGCAGTGACTACTTTATTAAAAATTATTTAAAGTGCTATGATTACAAAAGGGGTAAGTGTTAGGTATAAGATACTAAATTCATTTAACTACATAACGACTTTAATGGGCTATCAGTGTTAATTTATGGACATCTCTTTTTAGCCTACCGAAACGCCCTTGAAGTACAGCCATAAATTAATTACAATAAGAATATAAGACTGAGCTAGAAGTGCTGGCAGGGTTTGGATGTTTCCCCGTCGACCATCAGACGAGATTTCACCTGGCGCCCAACTATTTATATTAAGATTAGTTTAATTAGATACGTAGAATAAGATTAAGTCTAGTTATTAAATAAATAATGTTAAGTGCATTGGTGACCGTTATTTCAACCACCCGAGAGAAACGTAACAATGGCTCCCTATGGAAGGGTTTGAAAAAAAAACAATTTAGTACTTTCAACAAAAAAAATAGTTTATTTAAACATAGGTTTTATTATATACTTTTACAACATTTTTAAAGCTTTTGCTTTTTTAAACTTAAATTAGAGGCGATTGCTTGAAGATATTCAATTTCAGAATACTCAGCTTTCCGTCTCAAAATGTTATTAATTCGCTCCTGTTGTTGTTTTTAGATCTTTCTACGCTTAGCGATCGGCTCACCATTTTAACCCAGAACCACGTATCAGCAAACAAATCACAGTAAACTCAAACTAAATTGTAATTTTATAACAGACAAGAAATTAAATTTGTCACCTTACCCACACACATTATGCATAAAATAATTTCGCAATAAATATCAGTTACAAGAGTCATTGCCAATTATAAAAGTAGTAGGCGTTTATAATTTATGTATGATATCTGTGCGAGCGCACATAAGGGTTGTATAAATGATCAACAACGATTTATAACACTACTTAAGCTTTAATAGCTAGGTATTACAAAGGTAATAAAAATGTATGGATCGCGGCCGCGTGCGTTCGGTCCGGCGACCTGAGGCAAATAGAAGGAGTGGGAGCCGCGCCGGCGGCTGGTGGCGGGGGCCTAACCCCGCGGTCGTCTGATGACGCAATTAGCAGCGGCGCGAACATGCTGGGGGCCCTTGAAAGCTCTGCTTTCAAGAATCTTGGAGAAGACATATACGGTTCAGGGCCCGTTTGATGACTCCCTTGGCGGTAGCGATATCTGCGACACGTGGTACTCCGTCTGGGCCAGTATGGAGCTTCGACACTCTGCCCAGACGCCATAACAGTGGGGGTTGGTTGTCTTCCTTTACTAGAACCAGGTCTCCCTGCTGCAGATCCCTGGCGCGTGTTTTCCATTTGAGACGTTTCTGCAGCTCCATTACGTACTCGGACTGCCAGCGCCTCCAGAAGTGTTGCCTCATCTGCTCCAGCCGATTAAAGCGGTCCAGGTTGCGCGTGTTGGCGTCTGTCAGGTCCGGGCTCGGGAGCGACATCAGTGGCCTGCCAAGGAGAAAGTGCCCTGGTGTGAGCGCTGCGTAATCTTTGGGAGAGGAGGAGAGGGGGCAGAGGGGACGACTGTTAAGGATAGCCTCACATTGAACAAATAAACTCGATAACTCTTCATATGTAAGGTACGTGTTCCCTAAAATGCGCTTAATATGAAATTTTGCTGATTTGATGCCTGCCTCTACATAGCCGTTAAAATTAGGAGCGTAAGCCGGCGAGAATTTGAATAGAATGTCATGATCAGCTGCAAACTCCAATACAGGCCCTGAATTTTGCTTTAAGAAGTCGTTAATTTCTTTAGCAGCGGCTACAAATTTTCTACCATTATCACAATAGATTTCCCTTGGCTTACCCCTACGCGAAATGAAGCGGCGAAGGGACAATATGAAGGCGTCTTTAGAAAGCTCGCTGACTGCTTCTAAATGTACACATTTAGATCTGAGGCATATGAAAAGACAGAGGTAACATTTTGTAATCTTACAGCCACGGCCTCGCCGATCAGTGATTAGGAATGGGCCTGCAAAATCGACGGCAACAGTAGAAAATGGAAAGCCGGGCGTGACGCGTTGTGATGGTAAGTTACCCATGATGTTAGACATAGTTCGGCCATAGTGCCGAACACAAATGACGCATTTGCGAGCCGTGCGTCGTGCTAAGTCCCTACCCCCAATAGGCCAGAACTGCTCACGCACGGACGCTAGCATGAGTTGAGGTCCAGCATGCAAGAGGCGTTTGTGTTCAGAGGTGAAAATTAATTTTGTAAGTGTGTGTTTGGAACAAAGTAGTATAGGATGTTTTACAGAGAAGTCATACTTAGTCTTATTAAGCCTGCCCCCCACTCTCAGGAGTCCCTGAGAGTCAATAAATGGAGCTAGGGAGATAAGATGTGATTTAGGGCTTAGTTTTTTATTATTAATCAGTGCAGCTAAATCTACCGGAAATGATTGCCTTTGTGATAGCTTCACCAATACAGTTAAGGCATTTTCAAGTTCAATTGCGTTTAGTGGGCCCTTTGTATGTTGTTTTTTACATTTAATATTAATGAAGCGCAATGCATATGCTATTATACTTTTGAGCTTGCTAAGTTGCGAGTATTTTTGGAAATCTATAAGAGTGTCGGTTCTGGTTTCTATGTTAGTCAATACTGAAATGCTAGTTTTAAGTTCAGGTAAGTTGCTATTATTCGTATGATTGGCACTGAGAACAGGCCAATTTTCTTCAGGTTCTAAGAGATATGATGGTCCGTGCCACCACAGCTGTTGAGATTGGACATGCTGAGGGTCGACTCCGCGAGACGCGAGATCGGCAGGATTTTGAGCTGTGGGGACGTGGCGCCACGCCGAGCTCTCGGTGAGCTCTTGAATGACGGCGACACGGTTCGCGACATAAGTTTTTAATTTAGATGGGCATGTGTTTATCCAGGCTAATGTTACACTGCTATCAGACCAGTATACACAGCGTGCTATAGGCTTACGAAGCGCTTTGCTTACCGTCGAGGTAAGGCGACTGGCAAGAAGCACCGCCGCAAGTTCCAACCTTGGTATCGTAGCGGACCGCGACGGCGCGACGCGGGATTTGGAGCAAAGTAGATTTATGGTTTGTTTCCCTGATAATGACGTGGCTTTAATGTATATACATGCACCATACGCGGCTTGAGAAGCGTCAGAGAAGGCGTGAAGTTCGATGCAGGAAGGTAAGTCATTGTCGTAAAATATATTCCTAGGCACAGTAAGAAGCTTTAGGTGTTTTATGTTATCTATGAAGTGCGCCCAGGCACGTCGAACTTGAGTGGGTACAGGAGTATCCCAGTCGAGTTTAAGAGACCAAAGTTTCTGTAAAAGAATTTTGGGTTTCACAGTGCACAAAGTGAGAAGGCCCAAAGGATCAAAAATCTTAAAAGTCGTGGATAAGATGGAACGCTTAGTTACGATGTCAGATGAGGTAGGGTTATCATCAATATTAAAATGAAGTGTGTCCTGTGTAGGAGTCCATAGCAAGCCTAGCGTATGAAGTGATTGACTCAAAACAAGACTGTCATTTTGTACATTTCCTGCTCCAGAGTCTATCAAGAGTTGAGAATTTGATCTGTATTTTCGTAAATTGAAGCAACCTAAAGAGAGTGACGTAGATACGGCCTGTTTAATGTTAAGAAGATCGGACTCTTCGTCTGTTCCTGTAAGAAGGTCATCACAATAGAAGTCATTTTGTATGATATTCCTAGTCGGCAGGTCAGCTGTCTCCTCACCAAGCTGCCACAAACATCTGGCCGCTAAGAAACTGGCACTAGCAAAACCGTAAGTCACAGTATTAAGTCTCAGCGTTCTAATAGGAAGAGATTCATTTTCGCGCCACAGAATTAATTGAAGGTCACGATCTAACTCGTTCATAACGACTTGTCTATATTGTTTTTCTATATCACCTGACAAGACGTACCTATAGTGACGAAATCTCAATAAGATGTTGAACAAAGAGTCTTGTATATTTGGCCCCACCATTTGTATGTCGTTGATTGAGTAACCTGACTTCGTGCGCATGGACGCGTCGTAGACGACACGAAGCTTAGTAGACTCGCTGGAGCTTTTAAGCACACAGTGGTGGGGGACAAAAAATGAAGTGTAAGGCCGTTCATCAACAGCATCAGAAAGATGTCCAAGATCGCGGTATTCTTGTAAGAAATCAGAGTACATTTTCTTTAAAGACGGGTTTTGGTTAAGGCGTTTTTCTAAGCTAAGAAAGCGCTTTTTTGCAAAGAAGTAAGAATCACCCAGACAATCAGGTGTGTCAATAAGGGGCAATCTAACACAGAATTGACCGTTTTCTAAGCGAGTAGTGTTTTCAATGAAGTGCGATTCACTTTCAGTTAAAATAGGCTCGGATTTATGATGCATAGGAAAGTCTTCCTACTCACAGAACCTTTGAAGTTGTGATTCTAAGTCTGTGTCATTCTGAGTGGTAACGAAGTTGCACGAAATCGTTTTGTTAACAGACTTGCCCTTAGTAGGCATGCGACCGCCTATTATCCAGCCTAATTCAGAACTATGAAGAGTGGGCAGTTTGTTTCCCAGAGGGTACTTTTCTGTACCGATGATGTCCCAGAAAACCTCAATGCCCAGTAAGACGTCAATACGCGAAGGCATATTAAAGTTGGGGTCTGCTAATTTAATCGAGGATGGTATATTAAGATGGTTCACAGGAATGAAGTTCTCAGGATGTGCTTTAGTTAAACGAGGAAGTATAACAAAATCAAGGTCGCGAACGAATGTACCCTGCCTAGACTTAATGCGTGCAGAGCAGCGTTCTGGAACGATGTTAATAGGAGTGTCCATAATAGCTGTGATGCTTTCTTTGGAACGATGTGAGGTCAGCTGAAGGCGCTGCCTTAATTCATCAGAGATCATACAGACCATACTGCCATTGTCTATAAGTGCCCTTACTGTTTCTACTTGATTAGTTTGTGGATTAACAATATCTATTATTGCTGTAGACAGCATAACCGCAGAAGAAGATACTGCTGCCATGACGATCGAAGAAGAAGAGCCCTCAGCACCACCAGTGTTATCGCCAGAAGGGCCTACTTAAGCTGGTGGTGTGGTGGGTGTGTTTGTGTTGTGTTTGTGTAATGCTGTGTTATGACGCCTCTTACATACGCGACATCCTCCCAGCCGACACCGCGCCGTGTCGTGGTCCGGGCGCAAGCAGTTGAAGCAGAGCTTGAGTTTTGTAGCCTGGGCCCACTTCTCGTCGGTCGACAGACTACTGAAGACCTTGCAGTCGAAGATACGGTGTTTACCCTGGCACACGACACACGGCCGCGGAGACCTTTCGCTGGCTGAAGTGGCTGAAATAGCAAACGATTTGGTTTGAGGCGTTTCTGATTTAAATTGGAGCTTATTTTGTTTATCCCTTTTAGACCTAAATAAAGTTTCCATAACATCTGCACGGGTTTTCCAAGAATTTTTTGAATTCATCTAATGTGGGTAGTTCTACTAAATTGTTACGATGCTCTTCCCATTTTGTACGAGTAGCTTGGTCTAACTTCGATGTAAGCATATGTATGATGATCGTGTCCCACTGATCGGTGGGCTGGCCGAGCGTCTTCAACGCTCGCAAGTTTTTGGTCACATGGTCACTAAGATACCTAATAGCCTTATCTGATTCACGCTGCAAAGGTTCAATACTAAATAAAGAGTTCAGATGATTAGTTATAAGTTGCCGATTATTATTATACCGATCGCACAAAAGGTCCCATGCTTCAGAATAGTTGTCAGCCGATACCTCTAAATTTGAAATAATACGAGCTGCTTCACCTTCAAGGTATGAACAAAGGTAATGAAATTTATGTATCGGTTTAATTCTCTCGTTTTTATGAATAAGCGACTCGTAGGTATCGCGGAATTCAAGCCATTTAAAGAAGGTTCCGTCGAATTTATGAATTTGAATTAACGGCAATTTAAAACCTAAAGAATCGTGATCATGACACCGGTGGCTAGTGGAGTGCGAGTGTGAAGATGAAGCCTGGTTGGCGTCATGAAAGGTCTTCTTAGGTTTACATACCTCAATCATAGATTGGGCTGTGGCGATGGCAAGGTAAAGACTTTCTTCTATATTGTCCCTTTCGGCAAGCTCATCCGCGAGGTTGTCCTCATTCAGGACCTCTATACGAGTTTGCATGACCTCAAATCTGTTGCTAAGTTCCAGGAATTTACTCAACTTTAAAGTTAATTAATTGATTTGAATTGAAGTTAATGTTACAGCATTCTAGGGACATTGTTGTGCGATATATTATGCCGGGCGTGTAAGGTATTTGACTTCGTATAATGTAGTTTCTTCCTCAAAACTATTTAAATACCTCCTAAACTTTGTTATCTGCCCTTTAATTGAACTCCGTTTGACCTTGAGCTCTTCCAAGGACTCCGTTGTTAGCTGTGGTACCGTAAGGCTCAATGGTGAAACGGGTTTAGTCACAGTTTTTTCAGACATTTTTAAATGCAAGTTATAAGCGTCAAACAATAAAATGTAAGATCAATGAAGTAACTTATTACGATAATAAAGATAGGTAAACAAATAAGTTGAATAAATTACTGTTAAAATGTTTAGTTAAAAAGAAATACTAAAATTGTAAAACGGCTTACGCTCCTTATTGTTATCGCGCTGGAATGCGGCCGGGCAGGCGGCGGAGCACTGCGCCGGTTGCGCTCGCGCTGGTATGATGCACCTCAGGGTAGCCTCGACGCGGGTTCGATCCCGGGAGCAGTAAACCACTGAAATGCGTATGAAGAAAATATTGGCTATGCGAACATAAGCATGAAGTAAAGTGCGAAGCAGGGATTTGTGCAAATAAATTAAGAAAATAATGCTTAAGGCTTGATTAAAGGCTTCTACAATTAAAGACGTGTATTGAATGTTCTAGAAGACGGCGTAGAATTGGCAGGCAGAAAGTAAGAATCTTAAATAAAACGTTTAAGGAAAATTTGCGCAAAAATAAATGTATGGTCAAGCAGATGGCTATATAAGATGCGATATATCACTATTAAAATAGACGGATGCTGTAAGAAAACACAGATTAATTAAGATGTAGCTACCTTTAAAGAAGAGCTGCCATTAAGCACATGTGCCAGTGCAAACAGCTTAAGAAGCAAAGTAGCGTTTTTATGCAGGAATTAATCTGATAAGATGCGTTTTTAGGTTTAAATCAAGATGCAAAGAAGAAATAAGATGATCAGTAATAAGATGGTCAGATATGATGATGAAAATAAGAAGTCACACACCTAAAAATAAAGTGCTATCGCCTTTAAATGCTCAAAAAGAGGGGGATAATAGAAGGAAAAGATGGGTAAGCTCACGGCACTCTTCTTGTAAAGATGATCCAAGCGTTCGGCGCAGTGTCCGTTGTCCAGCCGGTCGACCTTTGCACCTCACGGCGTGGCCGACGCATAAATTTCTTCTCAACTCGTTGTTAAATCCACCTGGTTCCCGTCGTAATATTGACCGCTGAAGTAGATGGCGCGATTGACGAGCTCCGGGGCAGTCAGGGATGGAGATTCTTGGCTGGAAGTCCACGGTCGGATCGACGACACGTGGGCGTGTCGTGGCGTCACGGCGCAAGTTACGTTTTCGGCTTGGCGTTTTAGTGTCCGTGCCCACCCGGGGGCGCCAAATTATGTGCGAGCGCACATAAGGGTTGTATAAATGATCAACAACGATTTATAACACTACTTAAGCTTTAATAGCTAGGTATTACAAAGGTAATAAAAATGTATGGATCGCGGCCGCGTGCGTTCGGTCCGGCGACCTGAGGCAAATAGAAGGAGTGGGAGCCGCGCCGGCGGCTGGTGGCGGGGGCCTAACCCCGCGGTCGTCTGATGACGCAATTAGCAGCGGCGCGAACAATATCTGTTTTGAACATTAGATTATTTCAACGTTATACTACATTATCATTATCGTAAACGATATTATTTGTGAAGTTCATTATACATTAGTCAATTATACAGGCTGTTTGGTCGCTACGTGCAAAGGTTTAAGGAGGTAATAGACGAGGTATTTTTGAACATTTCTAGCCATATATGTCTCAAACGAAACGTGATAAAAAAAAATTGAAATTTTAAGAATTTTAGAAAAATGCTCAGAATTTGGTAGATACGACTTAATAGTGCTCGAATACGCGTTAGTTTGTAAACACTATCTTTTGTTTCCGATAGTTTAATGTAAGATGGACCAAATAAAGCTACTTTTAAGTGTATTCATGGCCTCTAAAACAAATGGAGGCATACGAACCTTTAAAAAAAATCGTAGGTTGACACGAGCATAATTTTGATGTGCCATAAAAAAAAATAACAAAAAATATATTTGAATTGTTCAAACATTTTTGAAAACATGCCTATTTACTGTTCTTTCTTTAGAGGTATCAGTCATTCATATCGCTTGTCAAATTTCTGAGTTATGGAATAAAAACCAAAGTTAGGGAGCACTTCCTAAGAATTTCAAATCTCCGTACTAGTCTTGAAATTTTACTTTAAGTAGGTACTTAACTATTAAATAACGTGTAAAAAAATAAAACATAAAAGTGTGTTGTAATTATTTCATAGCAAGTTAATTATTTTTAAAAAATTAAATAAAGTACCATTTTCCAAAGTCCGACGATGATTATAAAAAAAGTTCTAAACTAAAAACCATAGTTTTAAATTTGGAACACGTTATTTTAAGAATAAGAATTTTCAAATTTGGAAATTTTTGAATGTTTTGAATTGCCTTTGTTTTAAGTTTTCACGATAGCCAATTGCGAATTTAGTTCTTCTATGAAAATTGAACAAACGGTTGAAGTGGTTTTCAAATACTATTAAATGTTGTAACTAAACATTATGAACATCGATGGTTTTAGCAACGAAGATTAAGCTAACATTATCTTCATGTACGGAAGGGCAGACGTAATGGAGCATTGGCACGGCGAATGTATCAGGAGCATTATCCAAATCGCAGATTACCCAATGTCAGGATGTTTTACATCACGTTTCGTCGTCTTAGCAAAAATGGGATCCATCGTCCGGCTACTAGAGTGAATCCTGAGAGATACAATGCGGATACCGAGGAAGAAATTATTCACGCATTTGAAGCTGATCCTAAGACAAGCATCCGAACAGTAGCTCAAAACCTTAACATATCGACATGGAAGGTTTGGAACACGATGCATAAAGAGAAAAAATATCCTTTTCGAGGGGTGGGGGTGCAGGGTTTAGAAGAAGGAGATCCCGGGCGACGAATACAGTTCTGCAGATTCTTATTAAACAGCGCCATTGACGAAGCGTCATTTTTAAAATCTATCATTTGGACAGATGAGTCAAAGTTTTCAAGAGAGGGGATAACAAACTTGTATAACCTTAATGAATGGGCTGACAATTGCGTCCTTGTGGAAGAAGCAGGTCTCCTTTCAAAAGATGTTTTCAGTTAACGTGTGGGCTGGAGTATTGGCAGAACTTTGATCGGGCCACATTTTCTTCCCGATAATTTGAACGGACCCAATTATCTCCAGTTCTTACAAAACGATCTTCCTATCCTCCTAGGAGAAGCCGGAGTACCATAAGAAGCGGAAAGAGAAATCATATTTCAGCAAGACGGCTGCCCGGCACATTGGACTTTGGCTGTGAGAGAATACCTTAACGACTGTTTTCCGGAGTGCTGGATCGGTAGAGATGGACCCATTCCTTGGCCCGCTCGATCCCCCGACTTAACTCCTTTGGACTTTTTTGTTTGGGGACGGGCCAAAGGACTTATGTACACCTCAGAAATCGCAACAAAAGACGAGTTAATAACAAGGATTCGCGAAGCTTTTGTCATCATGAGGGAGGAGATGCAACTAAAAATAACTACCACAGAAGTGCGGAAAAGGGCCCGTTCTTGTATAAGAAACCGTGGTTTACATTTTGAACATGTGATTTAAGTTTTTGCTTTGATTTTGTTACTAAAGTTTTAAAATTAAAGTTCATGTAGTTTTATTAAAAGTGCTCCCTAAATTTGGTTTTTATTCCGTAACTCAGAATTTTGACAAGCGATATGAATGACTGATACCTCTAAAGAAAGAACAGTAACTAGGCATGTTTTCAAAAATGTTTGAACAATTCAAATTTTTTTTTATGGCACATCAAAATTATGCTCGTGTCAACCTACGATTTTTTTAAAGGTTCGTATGCCTCCATTTGTTTTATAGGCCATGAATACACTTAAAAGTAGTTTTATTTGGTCAAACTTACATTAAACTATCGGAAACAAAAGATAGTGTTTACAAACTAACGTGTATTCGGGCACTATTAACTCGTATTCTGAGCATTCTTCTGAAATTCTTAAAATTTCAATTTTTAAAAAAATTATCACGTTTCGTCTAAGACATATATGGCTAGAAATGTTCAAAAATACCTCGTCTATCACCTCCTTAAACCTGTGCACGTAGCGACCAAACAGCCTGTATATTTTGTTATTATTCAATTTCTACATTATACTTCATGCACGTTATACAAATTGAATTTTTCTACTCCAGCACTTCTATATGCCAATTAAATCACTGATACTGGTATCTAAAACTACATCATTTAAGTGAAGGCGCTAAAGTCTATTTGTCTATAGGTACTTTCTATAACTGCTAGCAGTCACACAAAACATATTGTGCAACTGTTTTTGTTTTTTTAAAACACTGACTTCCAGGTGCCATGTCTAAAAAGGGTTCATTCTTGTTTACAATATAAATTATATTTTCAAATTGATATATACTTGAAATTATTTTTGCACAAACTATGATAAAAACATTATCATGTCTTTTTTAAAGTATTATATCTTAAATAATTTAGTTTTCATATTTATGAAAAGCATAATAGTACTTTAATGTAAACTTTTGCATTGAGAGTTACTTGAACGAAGGCATATTTTTTTGCAATTGAAAACCAACTCGTGGTCTGTCTATGACATTTAGTCAAAAAGTTAATATTTAAAAAGTTTCAACACAATGTACGGCTTAATTTTTGTATTTAAACTCGTATATTATGTCAATATCAAGAAGTTTATGTTAATTTTCATAAAATAAGTGACAAGAAAACTTCACAGTGAATATCCGAAGACTTCGGTACAAAAGTTATTAGTTGATAGAAAAATCTTAAAACAAAATTGATTTATGTACTCGTGATACTTAAGAACTTTAAAATTATTTATTAATTACGTTTTTGCTACTGTCGTAGAAAAAGTTTCGTGTGCAACGGTACATAATTAGGTCTTAAAATTCTCGGGTCTGTTATTACAAAATTCGGCTTCGCCTCATTTTGTAACTTCGACCCTCGAATCTTAAGAACCCTTATTATGTACCTGTTGCACAAAATACTATTATATGTTACTATCAATATAGCATAAATTCGTTTACGTTCTATTACTTACCCCGAGAAAAATCTAACAAATAAACATTGATTTATACAAAAAGGTCGTCGGTCGGAAAGAGTCGCTAGAGGAACTAACCCAGATGCTGGACGGCCTAGCTTCAGCCTCGCGACGCATCGGTCTTGGCATGAATTTGGATAAAACCAAAGTCATGATCAATGGCCACATTGATCCAGGACCGGTCGTCGTACATGGCCATCTTCTTGAAATTGTTTCTGAATACACCTACCTTGGGCAGATCCTGCAGTTAGGTAAAACAATTTTGAGAAGGAGCCCAAGAGAAGGATCCAACTAGGCTAGGCAGCATTTGGGAAACTACGCCGAGTCTTCTCGTCATCCGTACCGCAATGCTTGAAAACGAAAGTTTTCAATCAGTGCGTAACCCGTAATGACCTACGGAGCTGAGACGTGGGCACTCACGGTAGGGCTGGTCCACCAGTTGAAAGTAGCTCAGCGAGCTATGAAAAGAGCTATGCTCGGAGTTTCTCTGAAGGATAGGATTCGTAACGAATACATCCGACAGAGAACCAAAGTCATCGACATAGCTCAAAGAATTAGCAAGCTGAAGTGGCAGTGGGCCGGCCATATCTCGCGAAGAACCGACAACCGCTGGGGTAAACGTGTTCTTGAGTGGAGACCGCGTCTCGGCAAACGTAGTGTAGGACGCCCTCCAGCCAGGTGGGATGACGATCTGCGAAAGACTGCTGGCAGATGCTGGATGCGGCAAGCTGAAGACAGGGCGCAATGGCGCTCATTAGGGGAGGCCTATGTCCAGCAGTAGACTAGTATAGGCTGATGATGATGATGATGATTATACAAAAAGGGAGATATTGTACCCGGCGCTCGATTGTGTGCCATCAAATATAGGTTCCGGGACCTATATTGAATTAGTCGTGTGGAATAGTCTCTGAGTCACACTTTGTGCAATGCGCAAAATCTGGAGGTCTCTCTTGCATACCCGTGTTAACTATATAGGTTTATCTCTTTTGCCCATGATAGACATACATTATAACGGTGTGTAGCATTTTACAAGTGTTTAGGTGCTGGGACACATTTCAGTTTTATTTACTATGAACGTCACTCATCTTCCTTTTTGTTTATGTTTATGCAAATAAACAACAATATTTGAGGTTAACTTATAAATGGCGCACAATTTTCTTTTTTGGATGTGCGTGCAGCTTGAGGCAAAAGCGCGGACCTATCTGACAAACAGCCAATATTAAAACAGACAATTCGTGTTTAAAACATAATTTATTGTGTATTACGAGTAATTTGCAACTGTTTATTACCTGCAATCGTATATTACCTGGGTTGCTGGATCGAGCTTCTCAACTTTTATTTTATCACACATTGTATTGGAAACAAGACATCTACGAAAAACAGTTAGTAGGTTTTACTTGATCCCAAATAAAAGTTTGAGTTTGAACACTACTTTTAGTTGGTTTTAGTGAACATCACACTCTCAAAATTAAATAAGAACATAAACATAAATCAAGAAATAAAGTTTCCTTGATTGCATTTCCTACAGGTACCTATTCACTAGCGTATAGTTCTAAGCTAAGAATAACTTGTTTACTAAATGTATGGATTTAGCCCGTCGTCAGCTGTAGATGTGGTAGACTATACCTAATACATGTAGTTGCAATAATTGTAATGAGTATTATATTATAGGGTAAATCAGCGTGTCTATTACAATTTTATATCTCACCAATTACCTATTGAGTTAATTAGTTAATTTATTGCCATGCCCCATGATGATTTGAACTATTTACGTTAGATCTTAATTTATTATAATAATATCTTCTGTATGTATGTTGACTTTAGAAAACGACAAATATACGATATATTTTTTTCTATTTATACATATCTTGTTAGGCATTTTTTATGATATAAATATATAAAGTAAAATATAAAAATGCATATTTTAAATCCTACAAACGAAAATGGCCGAGTTTTCTGGTAGTTAGAGCCGCATAGCAAGGAATAAGATATAAAATCTATCATACCAAAATTGTATTAACTTTAAATATTTATTTTGACCTATAAATACACGACAATTTATGAATTGTATATTTAATACAATTTTTATTAATATAGGCGTAGTGATCGCGCCAAGCGTTTAGCAATAGAATTAATCGAAGACTAAAGAGCTGTCGTGCGGGAAACGCAGGCGGCAGCCGGCTAGGCCCTCGCGTAGCCAGCGCTGTGCCTGCGCTGCCATCTCCTCGTCAAAGTGCTCGCGCCAGCCGCCCGATTTACCTTAGATAATGGTAAACGTTAATACGTATTTTATACTATCACATATGCATTTACTTGTACATTAGGGATATTTTCATAGAAGTTCAGACACTTTAAAGAAAAACAGTGCTTACCTACTCTCACGAAGCCCTCGGCATCGGGGTTACCTATCTTCGCTCTCCACGTCGGGTTAACGGACTTATTTTTCCTGAAGTTTTCTATGTCCAAATGATCACAAAGTTTTCCAATTTGTTCATCCGTAACTTTCTTGCCAAGAAAATCGGATATTCTTTTAATAGATGACGGCAAATCCTGAACAAAAACACGTCGATACAGTTTATTTACAAGTAAAATACGCAACTTTTTATAATTTAAATTTAAGTTAGTAATTTAGTTGTTACCTTCTTCATATCTTCGTAGAAGATGAACAACATATTTGGATGGTGACGGAGCGCCCAGGCCTCTTTTAGATGTGTTAAATATGGAGCTCTAGGAACTGAAAAAACGAGTGCATTAATTTCAGGTCTTCATCTAAGATGGAAATGGGTTATATTGGCTAATGTCGCATGTTGAATAGACACTCGCATCTGCCCTTGAAAAGTTCTAAATTCAACCATTTAAATATTTGGAATTAGCGATTCACTAAAATGGTAACGATAGTCAAAAATACAATTACTTGGATAAAATGTCGAGATGGCACGGGTTTGGCGTAATTACTTAATATAGATAGAATCCATACATATATTTTTTCTAATTAACATTTTTTTTAAATGCTCACCCAAATCATTGATGAATAGATTCCAAAAACTTTTCAAGTCTCTAGGATAATACCACATCAGTTTCATGAGATGATAATAGGACACAGCTATGTCCCTCGGATCTCTAGCCACAAACACCACCTTACTAGAATCTAGAAGAGTTGAGGGCAGAAGAGAGAAGGGTATATGCGTCTTGAAGAACCGGGGGGAAGGTGATTTGACTATATCTTCGTAAAAACGCCTGGTTTTAGATATTTCTTGTCGCAGTGATGAATCGATTAGGTCCAGATTTCTGTCGTTTTTGTAAGTTAGGTGTTTAGATCTGTACCTCTACCACGAGTCATGCAAATAAGCCCAATTCGAGATTCGTTCACGAATTCGTAAATTATTTGTATGGAGAATTTGTGCAGAGCCTCTAGCGATCACTTATAGAACTAAAAATTACTGCCATACCATAAGTTAAATTATCGTTTATGCAATTCGCTCACGTAAGTTCGATTGCTTGTTTCGTTTGTGTAGATTTCAATACTTTACAAAGTGACGTGACGTGACAAACGTCACATCCTTCACACCAACCGAAACCAGTAAGCGCCATTTTATATCTATGACCGAAACAGATTGTAGGTAAATTAAAAAGGTTTTACTTCCTAAGTACATTTTATCTGAAGGTTTAGAACTGTAGACAATTATATGAGCAGTGAACAATAATAAGCATAGAAATCGTACTAGCTAAATCGTAAAAAAATTACCCTACTTTTTGTGGGTGTTTAATACGCTTGCTAGGCCATTAACTAGGAATAATTTCCGTTTGTCATCGTGTCCCAAGCGGTAAATTTTAAGTCGTTAAGGGCGGTCAATAATCAAGCTTCGTGATGGTCAGCTGCCGTTCCTTGAGTGGGTTGAGGAACGGCAGCCATTTTCTCACATAAAATACATATAAAATAAAATGACCATCGCGTCCCAGTTGAAACAGGTGATAGTTTATATGCTATTACAAATAAAATAAAAATCATCAGCCGTCTGTATACCACTGAAAAGACCGTAAACTAGTCACATGAATATATGGTATTTAGGGTATCAGCAGACCGTCTTTCTACCTCAATACAGCCGGCTGACGATTTTCCTGATAATAAGAGCATCAAATACTGACAGCTGACCTACGCGAGTCATCATTATACTTCGTCCTTAACCACTTCAAAAATTATCATCGCCTGGGACGCCTTGCGATTATGAAATTTGTTCATGGCTTACGGTTCATGCCATCGGAGCCGGGAAATACAAGCTATGACAGTAAGCCTTTCATCATCATCATCTCAGCCATAAGACGTCCACTGCTGAACATAGGCCTCCCCCTTAAGCCTTAAGTGTGGTAAGCCTTTACCTTATTTAAACGCGCGTGACTTTGAACGCATAAAATGTTATCAACCGACTTCAAGAGTTCGAAGGAGGAGGTTCTCAATTCGTCAGGATCTTTATTTTCACTATTATTTCATAATGTTCACCGATTGCAACTTTATTTTAAACAGGGAAATTACGTATTTCGTCATACATATTCAAAGCTAGGAAAAGGGGTGAAAACTGTCAGTACTTCATCCATCCATCCATATACTTATTTCGTCGTAGGATATAGGATTACCTAAGAAAACCAAATTGATGAAATTTCAAATGTACAAATAACACTACTAGTTTAAAACGTCCTAGAACTACGCCCATATGTAATAGGTGATTCTTAATTTATTTGGTTATTTTGTCAACATGACAGTTCGACTTTTAGTGATCATGTGATCATGGTGGATCATAGGTTTATTTCTTATTATTTAGGTCTATTGTATAATCACAAAAGGATAAGTACCCTTTCAGGATGTTGTTGATTCTCTAAAGTATTAGGCAGTGCGCTACTGTTACACATCCCACCTGCGTCGACGCCGACACCAAGCCAAGTCCTTTAATTTATTTACCAGCGAACAAGCCGGAGCGGCACCCGACATCCGAAATCACTACAAGACTATTAAATATAGTTGTCGTTCGTCTAACTATTGTTGGTGTCGAGGCAATCGATCCGTGGAGCAAGGGGCACGGAGCCTCACGACCTAACAAACGCACAAGGGAAGCTAAAGATGCTCCAGCAAGCCGCCGGTTTTCATACATAACACAACGCAGGATTGCGGCTTTGCCGCTTCTTGCATAATGATGGTTTTATTTCTATTTATAAGTTACACGTACGAGTAATTGTTAGTAGTACTTATAAGTTTCTAGTTTGTGACAATGTTACTTTAAAAGGCTATTTCGCAATAAATAAATCTTTAATATAATTATGTACATTATAATTTCAAAGTGCCCTGTATAAATCTGGATGTCTTTTAAGTAAGCACTATTTTATAGTACTTGGATGCAATAATTCGAAGATCCCGGCCTGTAACGCAGTTGTTACTTCTTGAATATAAAATAATACACCTTCCTGGGATAAATAGTTTGCCTTGCTGGTGATAAGTTAGCTGCTACAGCAATCAATCAGAAATGAATGATGCACAAGAACCTGTGAAAGATGTTTCAATATTATTTGTTATTTTTCACAGTTTCATTGTAATTATTATGATTGAAAATGAAAGTGTTTATAACTATCATATCAAATTTCAACTACTTACCATTCATTTTAGGTTAGAGTTGGTATTTTTGTGTCGATTTAAAATCAGATTAATTGACTATTATATACATAAATCTCACAAATATTCAGCAGTTCTTGGGTCTCGATTTCTTTTTTAAAATTATTCTTATTGAAGTGTTGATGTGGATATTTCTATTTCTCATATCGGCTTGAAGTGTACCGTTTCGTTTTCCAGTTCCAGTTATCATACTATGCAGTCTTATTAACAAATTATGCTTAATATAAGGCTTGGTCGATATTATTTCGTCAACTAATAATATATAAATATAACACAATAAATACGAATGGTTTTCACTTTCACCATGTTTTGACATCTCACCTTATAATTTGATAGTGAAAGAGTTTTCTACAGTCGATACGGTATTTTTCGGTGACGTAAGTCAAATTAGTGTCTTATGGTAACGTTTTAATAAAACCTATCGATAACAAACTGTACTGACCTTCAGTGCGTTAACATGACAGATCACATTCGACGTGCCGCATACATCCGTCTCGTTCTACCTATGAGACGGATGTATGCAGCGCACTAAACGTAATCCGACATGAAATGTCAGCATAGATCGTTTGTATGTGTTGCTGTCGAAATTGAAGGAAAACGATTCGAAGCCCGATTATTCGTTAACGCCTATAGAAAAATATTCAGAATTTTCT
This sequence comes from Pammene aurita, assembly GCA_947086415.1. Classification (NCBI taxonomy): domain Eukaryota; kingdom Metazoa; phylum Arthropoda; class Insecta; order Lepidoptera; family Tortricidae; genus Pammene; species Pammene aurita. Next base: position 32,247,297 of record OX352294.1, read on the forward strand.
ACATGACTCGTGGTAGAGGTACTGAAATAAGAAATATATTTCGTTTGTTTCTTTATACTCATTAATTTTTAACTTTAATACTACTGCAAAATTATTCCTAAATTGGTTATAAATTCATGCCTAAATTGGGTATGCAATTCTGCAGCTGATAGTATGTCTATTTAACACGCTATTTTATCTTTGTCATATACCCACTGATCAAAAGCATATAACATCACTTTCATTTTCAACCGAATTCAAGATTAGAACGTAGTAGACGGAGAGCTGGCCACGTCAGATATGACACAATAATGAGAGCAACGAAACCCATGTAGTTAGTTTGCTAGACTATGCTTATTTCTAGATCCGGATATCTGGCAGCTGTAAAGTGGTGGAGGTCAAAGAATGCAATTAACTTGAAGAAAACAAATCCTAGAGTTCTGGGTTTAATTAAATATTATGGGAAATTGCCAATTGGTCACCAATTCAGAATCTAATGATGGGATCCTGGAAAAATCGAGGAGTCTCTTCAATTATTATAGGCACACCTATAGTGATTTGAGTATTTTTTACAGAAGCTCGGGCATTTACTTTTGGAAAGGTGGAGGCAAAGTAATCGACGTGAACCACGTAAGACACCACGGACTTTCCTGCCAAAGAAGTGCGGGCCGCTTTTGAAGGCATGCTACCCTTAATGACATTATCAGGCGGTCTCTTGCGTCAGGTAATGTGCCGCTCCTTTGGAGCCGACCGAAATCTCTAGGACTGACGGCAAGAGAGCGCACTATGTCTTAGATTCCGTTGAGTATGGAACGGGTGTTAGTGTGGGATGCAATGTTCGTAGAGACACTAGCCCCGCCACATCACTAAACCACCCTGAGGGCAGCGACAGCAGCTGAGGCGGCCGAAAAGGCCAAGGTGGGATAATACCGTGGTATCGGCGTCGAATATATTTTTGTCTCATTCAGCGTTAATACCATTGGTTCGTGAAACCCTGGCGCTCTGAATATCTTCAAAGACTTATCGAAGAGACTCAGAGATTCCACAGGAGACCGAAGAGCTGGCAGCTATCTGGGTTAACTAATTAGTCTTGCGATCCTGCGAGGAAATGCTGCAAGCATCTTCGGTACCATGCCGCGGCCATATTTAGATAAACTTCAGTTTTAGTTTAGTTTAAATTTAAGAGTCCGGTAATGATCTGAAAACGAAAATCGCTAATAATCAAATAACGCACAGGAATTGTATTTGATAAGATAGTTTGAAGTCTTGTTATTGCAAAAAAATACTTTTGGTACACATTTTTTATTATTTAATACCCGAAAACTCAATTCTTCCAGAGCTTGTTTAGTGAGGACGTTGATTCGAGCAATTTTATCGCTTGATTTTTTATTATTATTTGTTATGTCCTGCAATATATTATATATTATCTGGATAAAGCATGAAGCCAACTTTATTTCTACATTTAAAATTTTATGAAATACTTTAAGCCGTTCCCATAAATACCACCTAAACTTCGGCATTTTTTCCTAAAATCGTTCTAGGTAAACATACTCTTGCTTAAAAAATATGTATGAAAATGAAAAAAACTGTTCCACTTATTCCTTAAACGACTCATTTTCCAACGTATTTGTATATTTTACATGCTAGTTTAACATCATTTTAATCAATAAAAATCTTACTCTTTTCACCTCTCCAAGCAAAAATCGCGAAACTGCGGTTAGATTAAGGTGAATTATTTATAAAAGAAACATAAAATCAAAAAAAAGTTCCACTTATACAGTTTAAAAAGGATCTATCTTTTAATATATGTATACAAACTAAAAGTAGTCTTATTAGTTACTGTAAAATGGTATCGAAAAGTTGAGCGAAATCGAAAAAAAACTTTACCGGACTCTTTTTTATCAGTATTTTAAAATGTTATACTATTTTATTTATACTAGTTTGTAATTATTTCTAAGTAAAATATACTTAAAATAGACGATATTTTATGTCTCACAAACTACTTACTCTAAATGAGGACAACAGATGAAACAAGAACACTCACAAATTGGAAACCAACAATTCAAAAGAAAAGTAGGTAAACCAAAAACTAGATGGGAAAATGACATAATAGAAACAGTAGGGAAAGACTGGAAAGAAATAGCAATAGATAGACAAAAATGGAAGAAGGTATCAGATAAATACATACATTTAGAAGAAGGCGATTTGGAAGAGGCCTGTGTCAGAAGGAACTACAAACATGAGAACCGGAAAAAAATGGAAAAAGAAATAAGATTGTAAAAAGAAAGACTAAAATAAATAATAATGGCTATGGACGACTGTTTATAGTGAATGTTTGAAATTCTGTGAGGGGATGGATAAAAGATGTTCAACTGTTATGTAATCTGCTATTATTTTATTGTTTAATGTTATTTTTAATGTTATTGTAATTGTATTGTAGTTTCATGGCGTATTAGTTAAACTGTAATGTCATGTAAACGTGTTTTTGATTAAATAAATAAATAAATAACTTACTGTATAACATATTAAAAATATTTATTATGGGTTACTCACGTAATTTAAGTCGATAGCCGGCGCGCTGCCGTCGCGGAAGGCCACTCGTGAGAATGATCATCATAATCGAAACATGTCGAGTAAAAATCGACTTAAATTACGTGAGTTATAAATATTTTAATATGTACCACGAAAGTTTTATAGTTAAAACTTACTCTAAGTAAATATATCTGCTTGTCAAAGGAATCTTCAAGGCCGATGTGAAATCGAGGTCATTCATGAGTAGCCAGACCAATTCCTGTGTTAATGTTGTTCCTGTTATTAAGAAATATTGTTTTTAATATTATTTTAAAGCTGCATATAATTTATTATGCTAAATACAATACCTAAGCCTTTTTAATCCGATAAAAATACTTACCAACGGGATTGCAACCACACAACATTCTACTACCTTCCTCATTAGCGGCCTCCTAGACCAGTCGGTAGTGACCCTGCCTACGAAGCAGGAAGGAGGGGGGGAGCGGGTTCGAATTCTGGTAAGGGCATTTATTTGTGTGGTTATCAGTATCACAGATATTCGTTCCTGAGTTATGGATGTTTTGTTTGTATGTAAGTATTTATCTATACATACATGTATCGTCATCCATAACGCAAGCCTTATTGGGCCGTGGGCCGAGGTCGATTTGTGTAAGATTGTCCCATAATATTTATATATTTATTTACCATTTATATATTTATTAGGTCGCTACCTAATAAATAAATAATAAATAAGCATCCACTGATGCTTATCGAAGATGGCGGCTGTGACATTTGCTTGTGATATCGTGATGTATATAGAGACGATCATGTCGATCATGCTACTTTACACATAGGTACACTACGAACACTTCTGTAGTATACGTTGTCTTCTGAGTCAAGACCCATTAACATTAATAGACGCCGTGTAGTATATAAGTTTATTAATGTTGATACCTCATACACCTAATTATTACCAGTCAGTCTCCTTAATATTTAATGGTCTGTTTACTTGACGACGATGGCTCACCTGACCGAGGAAAAGTGGTAACCCACACGTCATCAGGCCGCACGGGCATTTTTCTGAAATTGTCGGCGTCCTCCGTGTAGCTTGCATTCAACAGGTAGCCCGGATCGCCGAAACGAGCGCAAACGATACCTACAAAGAAGTTATTCATAGTTGTCACATTCGTAAGTACCGCAAAAGGAATTCACAAGAAAAATACAAATTGATCCTTTTAATAGACTTCATTCTACCTGAGACTATTCATTCTACTATCACTAAATTCCAAGTTACGAGTATTATAGGTGATAGGTATTATACACCGTGGGCTGGTATAACCCGACAGATCTTAACCACGAATTTCTAAGACCAAAAGAAGGAAAAAATATTATGTGACTTTAGGTGAATTTCGCCAAAAAATTTTCTCCTTTTTTGTACCATTTTTTGAATGTTTATTGCATATGAAAAGCAAATGTTATTAATAAAATTATCGGCTAAAACAAATTGGTACATTTTTTTTTTGAAAAAATTTAGTTACTGCAAAGTTTTCCTTGTCACTGTGATATCTGTCAATAAGGACGTGTAAACTATGTCCAATAGTAGCAACAACGCCATTAGAAAGGCGTTTTGTGATGAGTTATAATAAAAAGTGTATTTTTTTTAAATTGGTATTAACTCTGAAACTAGGCGTATTCCAGAAAAGTTTATAGGACATTTTAGTATCTAAATATGATCAGGAATACACTGTTAAAATCTGTGTAGTTTTATGGGCCCACGGTGTATAAAAAGCCCCGATCTTGAAATACTTACCTTTGAAACAGTCATTTAATAACTCCTGAGTTGCAGGCTCCACCTCATCAACATTTACCTTATCGCACATTGTATCTGAAAACATTAAATGATTAACGGTACTGAAAAACGGTTACGACCCACAGTGTATCCTTCGGAATAGAACACACACACACCCATACACACACACACACACACAGGTATACTCGAAATTAAGTATTTTCGGTTTTTCAATTAATTTTAATTTTATTTTAATTATGTATGGAAGTGATTATTGTGACTAACCACATAGCGGAGACAAAGATCACACTTTAAAAATACCATAAAAAACATACCTGAACATCAATCAAGGATCTCAGGTTATAATATTGTTCTCCGACGGCCGTAAACAAAGTACTTACTAATATTACATAGTTACGAGTAACGTTGCAGGTTTTATATTATTGGCCAACAATAAGCCAGTGTCAACCAGCGTGTCCAATTGAGTGTATTCAAGTGTTAATTGTTTTCGTTGTTGTTGTCACCGCACTCTTGTTGTTGTTAAAATTCTAGTTGATTATTACGCAGACGTAACAATTTATCTTTTATTAGCTTGAAGCAATTGTCTAGGGCAATAACTTGATTGAAAACGTGAACATTTTTAATAATATCACTTGATTCTCTCTCCGCAATGTGCTTGTCAGTTGCTTCTTATTGTTTTATTTTTGCTTAACAATACATAGATTCTTCATTGTTTAATTTCACATTGAGCAGCCTTGCCAATCACATTAAAAACGCGGAACTCCTACGTCGTCAGGTGCAATATGCTTGCCAGTCATGATTGATCATCTGCGCATCGATTAAAGTTTATCATCTTAAAAGAGAATAGAAACCTAAATATGAACAGTAATAAATAATAATTATAAACATTTTTTGTCTTATATAAAACACTAAAGACCTGTCGACCAGGATTGCTTCTACGCCGCAATTTCCTCGTTGCTTAGTGCTCACGCCAACCACCTGATTTCACTACTTCTACTATATTTCAAACTGTTGATTATTATCCAAATACGTTAAAACGTACGTTAGGTTGCCGTCGTCTAGTGCTTGCCAATCATGATTAATCGAAATGTTTTATATTATTTTTATCTAAACACATTAAATATCTCCTGTATTGGTTTTATCCTTTGAATATAAAACAATTTATGAATTGTATGATACAATTTATATTGATCATACAATCATCAAATTAATCAAACACTAAAGAGCTGTCGTGCGGGAAGCGCAGGCCAGAGCCCGTGAGGCCCTCGTGCAGCCATAGCTGCGCCTGCGCTCCCATCTCCTCGTCGAAGTGTTCACGCCAACCTCCTGATTTGCCTGTGAGAATACGTTGAAAATGGAACGTTAACATGTCTATAGAATTGTCTTTATTAAGATTACGTTATCCGGTACCTGCAGACCCATTTTTGACGTGACAACGTCTTATAATTCAATGGAGCCGGCTGCACGCACGAAAAAACATGACTCATGCGGCAATACCTCGCTCTGAGGCGTTCCATTTAAGGCTTGAAGTGCAAGCGAGAGCGCGGAACGAGCGACAAAGAGGCACAATCGGCCTTCGCGTTCGGCAGCGTTCGACATCTGTCTCTCTCCTACTTGAGTGAGCGATGCGTCCGCGTGGACAGCTGCTATACAATAATACATTTACATGTTTTCGTCAAGTATGAAGTGCAGTGAAATTAAAATTTTCTTTTGAAAAATGCAACCATTCCATCAGTATTTTCTTATGACGTTGTCACGTTCAACTATCGTCAGTAAACCGACTTTACAGACAACCGATTTTTTTATTACTTTTAGAGTCAGCCAAAAACTTCTTTGGAAAATAATGAATAATGTATGTAAATAATACTCATTAAAAAAACTTGTGTACCCTTTCTTACGTAGCCCTCAGCATCAGGGTTGCAAATTTTCGCCCTCCACTTTGGGTTTACTGACTCGTTTTTCCTAAAGTTGTCTATGGCTAGATGATCGCAAAGCTTTGCGATTTGTTCATCCGTTACTCCTTTGCCAAGAAATCCTGATATTCGTTTAATAGAAGAAGCCAGATCCTAAAAAGTAGACGTTGGGACAGTAAAATATATGACTTTTACATGTATGACTTTTAAAATCATAATTTATTTCGGTTCCTCCATTTATACCTTTTTAAATATTATTATGTTCTATCAATACTAGAAAAAATACACTCGTGCCATTGTAGTGATACTAGTTAAAGAAATGCCATACTATTTAAAGAAATAATTATATAAAAACTATTATACTATTGCAGCATGCGCCATTAACATACATGCGTTTCTGACGCTGTTGCAGTTGGAGCGTTAGTTTACAAAACCTATTAAGAATGACCTACGCCAGACGTGGTTTATCTCAAAGACAATGAAAATGGGTCACTTAATATAAAAATATTCATACAACTATAAGGTTTTAATTCTCCTTGAGTGTACTATAGGAATTACCTTTTTCATATCCTCGTAAAATATGAACAACAAATTTGGATGATGACGAAGCGTCCAGGCCTCTTTTAGATGCTTTAAATATGGAGTTCGTTTAACTGAAAACAGTCCTATTATTACAGTTTTAGGTACTATATTCGATCGATAATTTACATGAACACTCTGATCACCCATGATCATGGTTACAATCGTAAATAAGAATTCCTGTTAACAACGATGCTCACCCAAGTCACTGGTAAAAAGATTCCAAAAACTTTTAAAGTCTCCAGCGTAATACCAAGTCAATTTCTGATGATGATAAAAGGACACCGCTACGTCTCTCGGATCTCTGGCTACATACACCACTTTGGCAGAATTCAGTAGAGTCAGAGGCAGAAGAGAGAAGGGTAAATGGGTCTTGAAGAACCGGGGAGAAGGTGCATTGTCTATCGCGTCATAAGAAAGCTTTCCTTTAGAAATTTCTTGACGTAATGTTGGGTCTATTAAGTCCGGGTTTTGTTCCTTTTGGTAAAATACATGTTTCCGTCTAAAACAAGGAGTTTTATCATGTTTTTTGTAGTTTGTAAAGGTGTCTAATGACGGCAATTAAAATGTCAGAACAAAGAAATACTTACTCGAAGGCAATATATCTGCTTGTCAAAGGAATCTTCAAGGCCGCGTCGAAATCGAGGTCATTCATGAGTAGCCAGACCAATTCCTGCGTCCATGTTGTTCCTTTTATTGAGAAATATGTTTATATGTATAAACAAACGTTTTATATTGTATTATTACAAGCATTTATTAGAAAAGATTCCTTGAAAAGAAGAAGGGCAATAAAGAAATTTTATGATGTGATGTGATGTCCTCCCAGACGTATCCGTCGACGGCGACACCTGGACAAGCTATTAAGCAGGTACTTAGGTAGGCTGATCTTTACGTGCATGGGCTCGAGCGTGACTTGCAAAACCAAATTTTGTTCTGAAAATTCGACAGCAAGAGACTCAGTAAAGCTCATTATTAGAGTTATATGTGTAGGTGTAGGAGGGCTTGGGCCGAGATTTTCGGAACTCGCGTTTGGCGTCAAGGTCTTCCAGGCGCACTTTCTACGTACTGTATGAACTATAAATAACAGAAGAGGAAAGATGCGTGGATACCTGCTACGACACGATGAAGTTATTAAAGGCATCACGGAAGGAGAAGTTGACACATAGTAAAAGTTTTCATGGAAAGCCAAGGAGAGCATACATGAATCAACTAAAGGAAAAAGTATAATCCATGCTGTCATCAGGCTGTCAAAGAGAAGACAAATGAAAAGGCATACGTGAACATTGCTACACCTACAAGAACTCTTAAATATATAATGATGATGACTAGTATTTTTAGTCCGGTTACTCGAGCGCGATGTATGGTCAAAGTCGCTGAGGTTATATAAGTCGCTTGGACTCACTGTGTAGAATTGTTGACGATGGCTCACCTGAACGAGGAAACGTGGTCACCCATACATCATCAGGCCGAACAGGCATGTTTCTAAAACTGTCGGCATCATCCATGTAACTTGTAGGCAACAGATAGCCAGCATCGCCAAAACGAGAGCAAACAAGACCTAGAAAATTTGTAAATTCTTCACAGCAAATAAATACATTTAACGAATAAAAACAGTTAGTAAACTAAGTTAAGGGATCTCTTTCAGTATACTTATAACTATTAACAACTTCACTGGCTCAGTGAGGCAAAACGAATCTTGGCCTCTGACACAAGAGAACGCCACTCTGGCCTAGTCTGCGCCACTTCACGCTAGTCGGGTACTCCGAGGGCGGACAGATATTTTAGGGCTTCGTCACTCCAGAAGTATCTAGGCCGTGCATGCGAACGTTTTCCATTCGGGTGCCCCACTTACACTCTTCTGTGGCCAATAGTCCTCTCCCTTGCTCTCCAGGTGTCCAAGTCAGCGGAGTTGTGTGGCTTTGATCTCGCCAATTATTATTATTATTATTGTTTGTGTTAGTTGCTATTGCCCAATATACTGGAGAAATCTCAGTGACTAGATGTTATACCCTTGAGTACTATTGAGATGCGATATAAACTTATTATGATAAGTAAATTAATTTTGTACTAAGCAGAAATGTCTGCTGAATAGTGCTGCTGTATGTGTAGGTGTTTTGAAAGATCGCAAGGTCATTTCGTGGTGCTACAGCGTCTTTATTTTGTTTATATGTAAATTTTTATGTAATATTGTGTACGTCATGAATAAATATGTTGAATCTTGAATCTTGAAATCTTCCGCGAGACGGTGAGTTTTTCCATTTTTCTTTCAATCATAAAATGTATGGTGAGTACCTTTGCAACGGTCGTTTATTAGCTCCTGGGTTGCCGGATCAAGTTCTTCAACTTTTATTTTATCGAACATTGTATTGGAATCAAGGCATCTACGAAAAAACCGTTTTACAACTACTTTTAATCGGTTTTAATGAAAATCACACTCTCAAAAATAAAAAAACAACATAAACATTAATCAAGCAATAAAGTTTCCTTGCTTATAGATTTATATCCTATACCTATCACTAGCTAGCTTTAAGCTAGGAATTACCTGTCAACTAAATGTATGGCTTTTGCCCGTCGTCAACTGTAGACTACTTTATACTAGTCGCACTTACTTTAATGAGTATTTACCATTTTTTTATAACCGAGGGTAAATCAGCGTGTCTATCACAATTTTATATCTCACCAGTTATTGAGTTAATTAGCGTAGGTACCTATCTACATCTACTTCAGTTTAGGCACTCAAGCGTTAATTTATTTCCATGCCGGATGATGATAACTTAGATTAAAAAAAAAAAATTGTGTATTGACTTTAGAAAACGACTAATTTATGATACAATTTTTACGGCGTGTAAACTGCACAAAGCGATGTTGTCTATATAGACTAACCCAAAGGGGTTAGGGTTAATAAAGATTCATAAACGTCTTTCAGGCCTCAATATATAATTTATGTTATGTCTGTTTCTAACAAGCACAGCTGTCAAAGTTACAGATAAGGACAAAGAATAAATTAACTAACTGGATTTTCATTATCGTCTGCTTTCCCACTACTACTAACCCAGGGAAGAAATGCGTATCTATATCCAGTGACATGTCATCATCATCGTCATCGGCCTTTGCGTCTATTGCAGACGTTTATGAATAAGGGGGTAATAGAACTTAGTGCCTCTGTGAGCTGTAGACCCCGTGATTTGTATTACTTATAAGTTATATAACCTATAACCTACCCTAAATATAAATAAAAACTCTTTGTTGTTTCGTTATCACAACTAATTCACAATGGGGAAGGCAACTGCCAGTTTGTCTATGGTATATGTCAAATCTCATACAAAAAAGGACCATCGTACGCAGCGCCATCTAGAATTCATTTATTCAGCTGTCAAATTCCATATAAAAAGACCATCCTACGCAGCGCCGTCTATGATGACTTTTTACCTTCCTTCCCCATTATCCTAAGCGCCGTAGCGCTTCCTACTAGCGGTTAGTTCCTTCTTTAAAAAAAATGAATCGGCAAAATTTCATATAAATCGATTATTCATATGCAGGTTCGATAATTTGGAATCACGTCGTACGAGTACTCAAAACCATAACACACAGACTAAACAGATTAGATTACTCATCATTAAGCTTTTACAAGGAGCACGAGGTCCCCCACACATAAGCTCAATTTTATTTGTAAATTTCTTCGATTCGAACAACACATTTCAATATTATTTTACACTATTTTGTATTATAACAATCCAGGTGCAAATCCCCATAGTTTGATTATTGTGGATATTTTTAATTCACATGAGTGTTGTTTAAAAACGTTAACTCAACTGAAATAAGCGGTCGCGCTCTCATACTCAATTAGTACGGGAGCGCCTATGTGTGGTAACCTCGAGTTGTACTTATGATCTATCTAGTGGTTGTGGTTATCTGTGCCATAACACTAAAATGCATGACTTGATGTTTAGCCGCGCCAACACATACGTCGCATGCTTGACCACTAATTCGTCGCTTGAACTATGTGGTCTATGTGTGTCACTTGGTCCAGGCAGCGGATATATCAAAATGGTATGTTGTAACGATTCGTCCTCGAGGGACGCATCGCAGGCTGCCATACAAATAGGTGTTCTATTATTTCTATTTCTACAGGTTTTCGCAAACTCTCGAGAAGAAATAACATAACATGTTGTAAATTAAAGAAAAGTGATGTATGGGTTTTTAGTAAAATGACCCTACAACACAGTAACGGAAGATTTTAATAATAGATATCTGCAGTCTGTGATGTTAAACCCAAGCGGTCCAATGATCCAATATGCAATTTATAGTCTTTTGTCTATATTCCTCATTTTGACATTGACGTTGACGCAAAGTGTTAATGTGCGGTATGACGAATGACTACCCCGTAGTCCGTAAGGGACTGAAACGGCGGATCTGTGCTGTCGTGATTTACCGCCATTTTACCGCAGTATACCCAGCAACCAATGTCACATCACACATTAGTTGCCAATTTAATCCACTAGATGGCAGAACTTTCAACGAGCAAGGGTGCCTGTGTGAACTGTGGGGCACCTCAGGCACCTGCTGTTGGCGTGAAGTAGCTTAGACAAGGTGGCAGATTCGCCAACGCTCACAGGCCGCACTGAACATGACGTGATACATCACAATTCAATTAAGTCAAATCCTGAGTGTTTTGGCGTCATGGAACTCACATAGTACATAAAATAACACAACGCAAAAGTGACAGAGAAAAAGGGATCCTAATACGTCTTTTTTTGCCAATGAGAGTCGAGCGAATTCTGAGTTTAATTCTCGTTGCCTATCAAGTATTATGAGATCAACGTTTATCGCAGTCATTTGTATAGCAGCCCACTTTAAACCGTACGAATTCTGATCTGCGCGAGAGTGCAATTTCGCGGGCATCCTGCCAACGCTCTTTAACATAACTCGTTGCTTGCTCAACGACGATTATGTCCAGTTTTCAGTGCACTGCTAACTTGAACTAAGTATTAGCTGCTAGCCTCGGACTACCTTAGAACTCGATTCCTACTGGTTCGTGAATTGTTAATATTTGTACCAGGCGCGGATCCAGGATTTCATTCAGGGGGGGGGCAATTTCCTTCACAGAAAATCTTGCGGTCCGCACCTGTGGCCCCCGTAGTATACGAGGCTTGCGTGTCAGGGGGGGAGGGGGGAGATTGCCGTTGCCCCCCCCCCCTGTATCCGCGCCTGCACACCGGGGGCAAACTAACATGCAAGAACCCATACTGAAGTCCCTCAAGAAATCCTTAAACTAACAACAACGAAACTATTTAAATCGACTCTGTCTGAAATTGCACTTTGCTACGATATTTTTAGGAACGTGATTTTGTATATGTAGACATTGCAAGACAGCCCAGATCCCTTTTCCTTGTTTTAGGCCAAAAGTAGGCGCAATAGCACCCTATTCATTAAGTTAATTATCGTCTTGGCAGCGAAGTCGTTTTAGTAACTGTTTGGTTACTTATTAAGTTTTAGAAGTAAGTTATAGTTTGGGACTGAAAACCAGCGGTCTCGCCGAGTCTCCATCCATTTCACTACCCTTTTTTTTCATTTCTTGTATTACTGGTATTTATGTCGTTTGTGTAAGTGAATAAATATATTTTGTTTTTTTTTTTTATAAATTTGATGCCGACGCTTGATATCATTGTCAATCAATACGACCTATCGTACCTAAACAAAAAGTTTAAAAACTGTAACTTGAGGAAATAAACATGTTGAAGTCGGTTAATCGGTTAAAATTTAGACTACGTTATCCTGATCATAATAACTAATCAATTAACACCTTATTCATCAAAATCGGATGTATAGCTTAGGCTCTACGATCATAAACCTTCCTTTTGGCTTTGCCGTAGTCAAGTAAAAAATTACTTCACCATTCATGATATAACCAACACATACTTGCAAGCTAAAAGCTAGATAACTAATTTCTGAACTGGCAATATTAAAGTAGGCCTTATCTTATAGGTACCTATTTTTATGGTTGTCATATTATCATAATATAATCCTAGGCTAATATTCCTAGCACATTCATTGCGTTATTTAACGGCCTCCTAGCCGAGTCGGTAGTGACCCTGCCTTTGAAGCAGGAGGTCCCGGGTTCGAATCCTGGTCAGAGCATTTATTTATGTGTTCATCACGGATATTTGTTAATGAGTTATGGATGTTTTCTATGTATTTCAGTATTTATCTTTATCTATCTATTATATATATCGTCGCCTGGTACCCACAACACAAGCCTTATTGAGCTTACTGTGGGACTAGGTTGATTTGTGTAAGATTGTCCCATAATATTTATTTTATTTAACGGTTAGCAGGCACCGTCTTATACAGCTAGGTTTGCAGTTAAAGTATGGTTAGCATTAGCCACAGAATAAATAACAGAAGGTTCACTGTGTAACAAAATCCCTGTTTTGGTATACCGAACGTTGCCGTCTCCCTCTATCGAAATATATCTAGAACAAACAGGGCTCTTAATTGTGGGCTGTCGTCGTCGGCATGTACAGTCGACGCCAAAAATATATGTACATCTTTGAACCGTATTGCGAAGGAGTAAGATGCACAAGTGTGAACATATTAGGTGTGTGTAGTTCACATTGTGTAGGGTTAGAGCCTTTTTTTTTTGTCGGTGTGAAAATGCTTGTCGCATCCCCCGGGTGCCTGGGGAGGGCCCAAGGTGGGGGGTATGTGGGACTCTCCTCTCCCTTAACTCCTCTGCTATACAGAGGGAGGGGAGAGGCATACCCACTAAAAACACACCGGCGTCATCCGCACTACCGTTAGGGGGGAACGCCACGGGATAACTTGCGCATTAGTCCGCGGCACTCCCCGGTAGCCCAGCTGGTATTGCCGGGCACAGGGTTAGAGTTTGACATTTCATAAGTGCATTGTAAAGTTCCTAAATTGAAGAATAAATATTTTCATTCACTTCCAGCGGCGAGGCGAAATCACGCAATGCTATTCCGGTGCCAGGACCAAATGGCCCCGACTTTTAGGGTTGGTTAGGTAGTTATCTGTATTCTTTCGTAAACATACTATTTCACGGTAAATCTTCGAGTAAAAAGCGAGACCGAGAAAATAATCTTTACTACCGTCGATAGAAAAAAATACAACAAAAATCCAGATATGTTTTTATTCTGATTTGGCAACCTTGCGATACACGTGTAACATTTCAAGTAAATTAGCCCCAGTTAATGTTAATTTTACGGATGTGGAAATAAATATCTGTAACAAATCGTACCTTTACGTACTGATAGCATAATTATTTAAATAAAGACTTATTTTTTATATGTATTATTTCGTCGGACCCGGAGTATGTCCTAAAACTACGGCCAAGACCACCGGGGGATGGGCAGCAGCATCCTCGGAGTGCGGTGGAGATACTGCGATCGCCAACCCGCATGCCAAGCGTGGCGATTATGGCATTCACCCCCCATGGAAATAACACAAAAACCACGGCCCCGAGTGTCCGGCGACCCCCGGTGCCCTGGTTATGGTAGCGGCCAGGGTACTAGCGGGGTCAGGGGTGCTAAGAATCTCCGGCAAAGATCCGGCTCCCACCACCGACGTCTTCTGGCCCTGGCAACTTATAACACGCGTACACTGCGGACCGACGAAAATATAGTGGAACTGGAGGAAGGATTGAGCAAGTTGCGTTGGAATGTCATAGGGTTATCTGAAGTCCGAAGAGAGGGGGAGGAAACGATAATCCTAAAGTCCGGCAACTTGCTTTATTTCCGGGAGGGCGACCAACAGTCCCAGGGAGGTGTCGGGTTCATCGTCCACAAGTCCCTCGTGAACAACGTGGTGAAGATCGAGAGTGTGTCGACTAGGGTGGCGTACCTTATACTCAGAGTATCCAAGAGGTACTCGTTGAAGGTCATACAGGTGTATGCGCTGACTTCGGCACACTCCGATGACGAGGTGGAGGCTATGTATGAGGATATATCGAAGGCCATGCATAGCTCCAAAACCTACTTCACCGTTGTTATGGGGGACTTCAATGCGAAACTGGGCAAGAGAGATGGTGAAGAGCTGAGAGTGGAGCAATTTGGATTTGGAAGTCGGAACCACCGGGGCCAACTACTGGCTGGCTTCTTGGAGAAGGAGGGACTCTACATGATGAACTCCTTCTTCAAGAATCGTGAGCACAGGAAGTGGACCTGGATGAGTCCCGACGGTGCAACTAAAAACGAGATTGACTTCATCATGTCGACGAAGAAGCATATATTCAATGATGTCTCTGTGATCAATACGGTTAAAACCGGAAGTGATCACCGTCTGGTGAGAGGCACATTGAATATATGTGTTAAGCTAGAGCGCTCTCGACTGATGAAGTCTACGCTCCGTCCAGCAGCACTTCAAATCCAAAACCCTGAGAGCTTCCAGCTGGAACTCCAAAATCGTTTCGATTGTCTAGGCGTCGATGTGGACGAATTCAACGACGGGTGTGTGGAAGCTGTCCATAGCACTGGGTCTAAGTTTTTTAAGGCCCAGCGGAGCAATAGAACCAAAAGGCTCTCTGACTCCACTCAGAAACTCATCGAGGAAAGGAAAGAAATGGTTCTGCAATCCTCAGCAGATGCGTCATTATACCGGCAGCTCAATAAACGGATCTCTAAGTCCCTTACTCGTGATTTGCGCCAATTCCATACAAATCGTATTGAAGAGGCCATTGAACAGAATAAGGGCTCTAAAGTTTTCGCAAGAGATCTGTCTATTGGGCAGAGCCAGCTCGCCAAATTAAAAACTGAGGATGGTAGAATCGTTTCATCCAGACCCGAGCTTCTGGGGGAGATAGAGGACTTTTATGGACGGCTATACACATCAACTAGCAGACCTGAAGTTGATCTGGCGGAAGACCCTAGAGCTAGACTGACCCGACATTATACCGAAGACATCCCGGACATCAGCCTGTACGAGATTAGAATGGCTCTTAAACAGCCCAAAAACAATAAGGCACCTGGTGAAGACGGAATTACAGCCGAAATTCTGAAGGCGGGTGGTAAACCGATCCTTATGGCCCTTCAGAAGTTGTTCGACTCCGTTTTACTGGAAGGGAGAACGTCTAAGCCATGGAACAGAGGTGTGGTGGTATTGTTCTTCAAAAAGGGCGATAACGCGTTACTGAAGAACTACCGACCCATTTCACTTCTGAGCCATGTCTATAAGCTGTTTTCAAGAGTCATTACGAACCGTCTCGCACGCAGGCTAGATGACTTCCAGCCTCCCGAACAAGCCGGTTCCCGAAGAGGCTTTAGTACCGTAGACCACATCCATACGCTCCGTCAGGTTATACAAAAGACTGAGGAGTATAACCTGCCCCTCTGCTTAGCGTTCGTGGACTACGAGAAAGCCTTCGACTCGATCGAAACCTGGGCTGTACTACAATCTCTCCAGAGGTGCCAAGTGGACTATCGCTATATTGAAGTGCTGAAGTGTTTGTACAAGAACGCCACTATGTCAGTCCGACTCCAGGACCAGAACTCGAAGCCTATTCCGTTGCAGCGGGGAGTCAGGCAAGGAGATGTTATTTCTCCTAAACTGTTTACCGCTGCACTGGAGGATGTTTTCAAGACTCTGGACTGGAGAAGGCTAGGCATCACATAAATGGCGAGTACATCACTCACCTTCGGTTTGCTGACGACATAGTAGTCTTGGCTGAGACCATGGAGGATTTGAGTACGATGCTCGATGACCTCAGTAAAGCCTCCGAGCGAGTTGGTCTAAAGATGAACATGGATAAGACGAAGATCATGTCAAATAAACATGTAGCACCAACTCCCGTTACAATCGGAGACTTTACACTCGAAGTTGTGGACGATTATATATACTTAGGACAGACTGTTCAGTTAGGTAGATCCAACTTCGGGAAAGAGGTCAATCGACGAATCCGACTCGGTTGGGCAGCGTTCGGGAAGCTACGGCACATCTTTTTGTCCAATATTCCGCAGAGTCTCAAGACGAAAGTCTTTGACCAGTGTGTGTTGCCAGTGATGACATATGGAACTGAAACGTGGTCGCTTACAATGGGCCTCATAAGAAGGCTCAAAGTCACCCAAAGGGCAATGGAGAGGGCTATGATTGGAGTCTCTCTGCGTGATCGCATCAGAAATGAGGCCATCCGCAGCAGAACCAAAGTAACCGACATAGCCCTCCGAATCGCTAATCTAAAGTGGCAGTGGGCGGGGCACATTGCTCGTAGAACCGATGGCCGTTGGGGCGGAAAGGTTCTCGAGTGGCGACCACGAACCGGAAGGCGCAGCGTGGGTAGACCCCCCGCAAGGTGGACTGATGACCTGGTGAAGGTCGCGGGAGTCCGCTGGATGCGGGTGGCGCAGGACCGGTCATTGTGGCACTCTTTGGGGGAGGCCTATGTCCAGCAGTGGACGTCTTTCGGCTGATATGATGATGATGATGATGATTATTTCGTCAGATTTTCACATGGCGAGAAATTGTACTAAGATCCTTCTACTCGTAACTAAGCGGGGTTTCGAACTACCCGCACTTTTTGGGTTTGATTATTCACTTTTACGCAACGAGCAACACTATAAAGGAGGTAAAGACTCAAATAAGATTTACTAAAAATGTGGCTCGTGAAAATTTGTAACCGGCCAGCCTTATACCGTAATGGTCTAAGAGCTGGCCACGTCAGATATGAGTCATATCATATGACACAATAATGAGAGCAATGAAACCCATCTAGTAAGATTGCAATACTATCCTTATTACTAGATCCGGGCATTTGGCAGCTTTTTTTTTTAGTGGGTGGATGTCAGAGTGACACTAGTAAAGTTTTTGAATTGGAAAAAAGTAATACCAAAATAGGTACAAACGGCCGAGAAGTTATCTTATTTATAGAGGACGGGGCCTATATTTTAACATTATAACAAAAAAATATTGCGTAATATTTCGTAAACAGAAACAGTAGGCGACAAACTATGAATTACATTATACGTCGTTTTGGACTACTTTCCTCATCAGAAACTTTTGGCAATGATATGATCTAACTTTACAGCTGCCAGATGTTCGGATCTAGAAATAAGCATAGTATAGCAAACTAACAATAGGCTCTCATTGCTCTAATTATTGTGTCATATCTGACGTGGCTAGCTCTCCGTCTATAATAAGACTGTCAGAGAAACTGCTGCACGAGTCGTTTTTGCAGCAGTATTGTGGGGCCATATTTTTGGGCTGCTTTTGTTCTAAGCTTGTGCCTTTACGCTAAGGTCACTTAGCCTACACTTTGCTATCTAAACATTTCATTAATACGAGTATAAGTGTTGTTCCTATGGACGTTTTTCCCGTCTGTATCTATTTTACACGTAAATATTTCAACTTGTATCAGGACTATACGATTTCTATTTTATGTCTTAAGTACATAACTGTGCAGAACAGGATATAAGCCGATGATATTTGCACTCGGAACCGTAATTGCTATGTCTTAACTATAGACTAGGATAACTTGAATTATAAACACTATGAATACATTAGCATTTGAATATACAGTCAGCGGCAGAAGTAGCTTGGCGGGTGAGGTATTCAAAATAATCTATACACGTTCTTAATCTCTTAACAATAAAGGCGTGCCAAGTTCATTTCGAACACCACAACCGCATAGGTACTTGCGCTGCTGATTGTACCCCTTTAAAAAGAGACAAAGACTTAAAACAAAAACAAAAATACTATTAGAAACGTTTAGGCTATGGAAACAGGATAACAAGTTTTCTTCCAGCGGTGCCAACCTCTAAAACGTTTAAAAAAAGCAGCCATCATCTGTCAAATAACGCAGCCTCACAAAATACAGTGTGTAAATTTTATACGGGCGTATATTGTGATGGCGATTAGTATTGGACCTAGGGAACCTATTTACATTTATTTCTTTATGAAAATAAGATTTTTTTTTCATACATGAATTGCATCCATGACAATTAACTTACCGGTGCGTCATGTCAGTTATGTCAGTTTTAAATCGATTGGATAGCGTACATTGGTGCCCGGTAGGACTTTAAAAAATCATTACACATAATTAATAACACTATTTAACAAAATGATTATACTATATGAGTCCTATTGCTGGATACTATAGGTGGATAAAGTATACGCCCGTATAAAATTTACAGGCTGTATAAATAATAGAGAATTAAGAACAACCCTAATATGTACGTATAAATACTTAAAACATAGGTACCTATTATAGTAAATATGTTATAATTAAAAGGATTAATCGCGTGTTTGTACTAATTTTTAATCTCCCAACGTTTCTAGCACTTTACAGCGCCCGTAATGAAAATTAGTACAAATACGTGCTTAATCCTTTTAATACATACTATATATAATGAATTATCATCGCGGCAACAGAAGACAATATCATAGGTACCTAATTAAATATACGGAAATTATATTTTTTATTTTAGTAATTATCTTTATAACATAATAATGATATAAGTATTATCCGCAGTTTTCTTTTTTACAAAACCTAAACAATAGGTTCAGGAACACTATAGTCTATAACAGTGTTGTAATATTACTAAACCACCGTTAACTTGTGCAAGAGACATCAGTCACAGCCCAGAATCGAACCCGGTGCTAATCGAACCCAGACCACGTTGATTACATGCACGAAATCTATTGAGCTTACGTATTACAGTTTAGTGAAGAGTTTTTTTGTGAACATTTATGGTTAGGACTGTTTAGACAACGACAAAGTTTAAAATAAATTCACTGAGAGAAAAGAAAACAAACTTGATTGGCTTCAACAATTAAAAAAAAACGTCCAAATGCGAATCGGACTCACGCACGAAGGGTTCCGTACCATTATCTATAAAAACGGCAAAAAAATCATGTTTGTTGTATGGGAGCCCCCTTAAATATTTATTTTATTCTGTTTTTTAGTATTTGTTGTTATAGCGGCAACAGAAATACATCATATGTGAAAATTTCAACTGTCTAACTATCACGGTTTTTGATATACAGCCTGGTGACATACGGACAGACGGACAGCGGAGTCTTAGTTTTTACCTTTTGGGTACGGAACCCTAAAAAACAGCCGCGTGCCAATCAGACGCAGAATGATTTTTTTTCTTAAGCCCTACTCTTGTTTGACTGTGAACCTCCTACAAGTTTCTTTGTAATATAATTATTTATATGTATCAAAATAAATAAATAATTATTAAAATTAAGTCATTAAAACGTTAAACTTGCTTTAGATCTTTAAATACACTGCTGGGCGTAAAAATTAATCACTCCATTGTTACCAGTTAAACGGTTTAACAGTTACAACAGAGACAAAAACTGATACAAGCGTGGGACAGTCGAGCCTTGGACTGAAAAGTTAAACCGATTATAAAGATTACTTTGTTATTAAGATAGGCATTAGAGTCATAGAGAAATAGTAGAGTACTTACTCCATACAACTGGTTATTAACCCGAAAGCTTATTATGTGAGCACTCCAGGCTTACTTGTTTCTCTCCAATGAGGATTTCCGCGATTGAGATTTTTGACTAGATGGCAGCACCGTGACGAGAGGTCAGTCTGACAGCAGCTGTCAAAATCCACCAATCAAAAAAATTTGATTAAACATGATTGGTGGGGATAATCGTTAGAGCTTCAAGATGGCTACATCGCCTGCATCGTCTCTGGAATAGTTTTTTGTTTTTTGCTCATTTACGTAGTTCAGTGTGTAATATTGATAGCGTATTGTGAAAAATTAGTCTAAAAACGCGCGTAACCACCCTTAAGTTGAACAAACGGTTATCCGGGATCTCGGCCACCCACGTGTTTGTAGGGAGGCTATCACTATCACCTTACAATCAACAAGGCCTTTACCGAACCACGTTGCATATATTTAGTACAATAAATAAGTGTAATTAACGTTAACCGTTGACATTGGCAAAATTCCCACTGCTCTGTACAGAGGGAGAAAGCCATTAATCTAAAAAAAAACAGCTAGACCTCTCAGCACCGTGCTGCCATCTAGGGAAAAACACGATCGCGGTAACCCTCATTAGAGTGGTTACTGCTGTCGTATTATGGATGCGCTTTTTGCACATAACATGTGACGATATGTCGCTGCCCGGCGGGTACAGGGCACAAGTTATCTGTCATTGGACTTATCTGTCAAATAGTGTGAATATCTCACATTTTATATGACATTCGTTTCTTCGCTTGCCTATCCCTCACGATGAAATTAATTCAAATAGTCTCAAGCGGCTTTCACATTGCTGCGGCTTTCACACTGCTGTGGCTTTCACACTGCTGCGGTTCCCGCATGCGGCGCCGGTGCGCGAGCCGCAACGGCAGTTTGAAAGCCGCCTAATAACTGCATGCGTGGAACTCTCTGGACAAACAATATCAAGTGTGCGGTGACATAAAATGGCGGATATGCTGTCATGTCGTGTCATACGCGATTCGCATTGTATAGGTACAGTCGCCATCAAATACATATATCGGAGCGGCCAGGGTACTCAAACATATCTGAACATGCACTTTATCCACTTGACAATAGAGACGTTGTTGAGATATTTGTGACCACCTTGGCCGCTCCGATATATTTGATGGCGACTGTACATTAACTTTTATAACGTTGCTTCCTGTAGATAGAGATATTTTTCACAGCGCTTATGAAATGAAACATACACCGAAACAACTGAATTAAACTAAAAATATTATCTGCGTTTATAATTTTGAATCAACCAAATCCCATTAAAATGGATTCATCGTGACGACATAGTTTCGTTTTCATATTAAATTCATAGCAAACATTTTTGAAGTTTAATAATGAGTAGCTGATTTTGAGTATTATCTAGACTAGACTACTCATAGTCCAGTTTTAGTCAAGTTTAACCCATTACTACGTATTTACCTCTTTTTGTGCAAATGCAAATTTTGAATCACAATTGAACTTGTGAACTTGTTTTACACGATTATTACGTGAGATGACCTATTGCGATACGGTTAGTGGTTCACAATGAATTACAAATGGCCGGGGTATTATGCTGTACGAGTCAGGTGCCAATGTCAAGTTGGGTAACCGGCAATGAAAACATACCAGATTATTCCATGTTGTTTTCTGACAATGTTAAATTTTGACTTGGAAGCCATGGAATTGATAATATTCACATTGCAAAGAAGATTACTAGCGTCCGGTAGAGTAAAATCAACACCAACACCGCAAGAAAAAAAGTCCTTCAGAATCAGACTTATTGACTTAATTCAGTACCAAATTAGCGGAGGCAGTGCCTACGATATTTATCTTGATCTTCTCCCAACCCCATAGGGAAAACAATTTAAGACCTTGTTGAGTAGCGATATTTTTCTTCCCTGTAATGCTAGGTGGTTTCATGAATTCAAACGATAGTCATTATATAGGTAAACTAGCGACCCGCCCCGGCTTCGCACGGCACTTTTTTGTAGACCTTTTAAGGTGTACAATACTGTAGTATATTATTGTGATCTATCTCGTAGGGTTCAGCCAGCGTTTGCAATGTACGCGCAAAAAAATGTGTTTATTTACATCACATATATATATATTTTTTTTTTATACCACGACGGTGGCAAACAAGCATACGGCCTACCTGATGGTAAGCAGCTACCGTAACCTATGGACGCCTGTAACTCCACAGGAGTCAC
The DNA here is from genome assembly GCA_947086415.1 of Pammene aurita. Classification (NCBI taxonomy): domain Eukaryota; kingdom Metazoa; phylum Arthropoda; class Insecta; order Lepidoptera; family Tortricidae; genus Pammene; species Pammene aurita. The sequence continues at coordinate 32,269,738 of OX352294.1, forward strand.
ATGCGCGTTGCCGACCCTTTACAAAAAGAAGGATTCACTGTGTTGACGGCTAAAGGAACAAGAGGGTCCCTCATCGTCAACACACTGGGTCCTCTTTGAGCTCTTTGGCAACCTTACTCACCAGCAGGAACACAACACTATGAGTAGGGTCTAGTGCTATTTGGCTGTGGTTTTCTGTAAGCTGGAGGTACTTCCCCAGTCGGGCTCTGCTCCAGATTTGAGCGAGATGACATTCACTGAACGTGCCCTACCACACTAAGCGAGATGCCATTCGCAGTGCCCATACCTCTCTTTTTGGCATAGTTTAAGGACATACCCTTAAACTATGCCAAATTATCCTCCATTAGAAACCTCAAATTATCAGTGTTTCATACTGATTATGTATGTATTATTATACATATAAACCTTCCTCTTGAATCGCTCTATCTAATTTAAAAAACGCATCAAAATGCGTTGCGTAGTTTTAAAGAGCTAAGCATACATAGGGACAGGCAGCGGAAAGTGACTTTGTTTTGTACAATGTAGTGATTAATTAGGTATATGACAATTATTGATTCCTATAGGCCATGATGAATTGGTCATCGTAACGAGTGATATAATGATTCCCATACAATTATTGAAATGGCGGCAACTATAATTATACCTAAAAACTATCCACACAACAACAGAGCTTCCGACAGTATCAGTTCAGAGCTTCCGACGAGCTTTTGTTTCATTATGGTTTCTTTGTTTATTATATACCTTGTTAGTTATTGACAAAAGTGGTTTACAAGATTCCTCTTGATTCGCTTGCCCTTGTACTAATTATTTGATGGGGTCGGCGCAGCTGTTCTTCCACACTTCTGTCGCCCGTCATCTCATCATTCACATCCATAACTTTTCATGCAAGTGGTTTACCAGACTATGTTTTTAATTACTCTGTGAAAAATTTAACATCTCTACTCCGTAAGTGTATAATCAGACATTGACTTTGAGCACAGGACAATAGTGTGAATTTGGAGACCTCGTGACTTGGACGCAATTTTATTACCTATGGGTGCGAATTCGAATCACATACTGAAATACTACTATACGTTAGTACGTATAGATACATATAAAGCAAAGTACAACTCTTAATGCCTTGATATTAGAGTGGTTTTGGCTTGGCTGTTATATTCATTGTACAATACGTTGAAATAAAAGTAGTGACACAACATTTACGTGATCTTGTCAGTAGTTTTAGAGGAAGGTACTTAACTTAATGGGTCATGTGCATTTGTTTTTAACTTACTGTAAAAAGTTACCTTTTTTTGACTTAACTCACTAACGCTTATTCCTATTTTAAATCAGAAAGATCATGTTACAAGGACGAGATACCTGTGGCTTGAATTGCTGTTACCGCAAGACTTAATTCAAAATTTAAGAAAATTGTAGAATAATGGGTTAATTTGTATACACAAACACAAAAACTAAGAAATATTAGCCTTTTACCTTAAATACCTAACAATATTTCATATTCTACTGTTTCTCAGGATCCAGTTTTCTAATTTATTTATATGAATTTACTTTCGACGTTTTCATATACTCTGTTATTTATAAGGTTTTAAAATTACAGTTGAATTGAGGAAATGCAATCAGATTGGTATAGATCGAACTGTGGTTTTAGTATCTGAGAGATATTTTTGGAACGAAGTTCCTTATCGGACGGTTCGCGGATGGGGGGGCTAGGCGAAAAAAAGTCACGTGACCGTCACGAAAACGCGACACAAAGCCATAAACATGTGAAATGTGAAATAAAATATAATAAAAAAGAATAGAAAAAGTGAAGTGACAAAGTCAAAAAAGTCAAGAAAAGTAAAAATAGTCAAAAAGTCAAAAAAGAAAGGACAATAAAGTAAAAACGTCTTAAAGTTTCATATATATTTACATGATAAGCGCCATGAAACCCTATCGGGTTTGTACCGACATCGACACCTCATCCGCGGAAATAAATCATACAATCTTAACACAAGTTGACACTATAAAAATTAAAAATCATGATAAACTAGGACGGAACCACAATAAAATATGTACGTAAGTGAAATTATATAAACTTATAATTTTGACGGGAGGTTATAATATATATAAACAGAGTTTAAATCCCGTTTTCTTGTCCGGAACAAGTTTCCCCCGTATCTCGCATATTGATGCGTTTCTTATCTTCATCAATTATAAGCATTGTCGGTGGAATCGAAAGCCGCGCGCGCAACTCTCTAGAAAGCTCCGACCGTTCGCGGGAGCGCCGGCGCGCGTGCGCGGTGCTGTCGGCGTAGTCGACCAGATCATGTTGAACTCGCTTCAAGTTCTCGTTGGTAGCTCAAGCTCGGTAGAAGCGTTCCAGTGTAGCAAACTTATCATGTCTGGTCGTGGAAGGGTCCTGGATATTCCCCCGGCTACCATCCCACCAGACAGTACGCTTGCTTTACCGCTCCAGTAGCACTGGGCGGACACGTCATACTACAAAACTCGATTGCTCGCCTTTGTGTGCACGGCACATCTGTACTTGTTTCAATGTGTGCGTGCGTCTTAGCGCGCTGTTTCCGCTGTCGTAAATGACGTTTGACAATACACCGACGTTTTGCTTTTTATCGATGCCCTGCCAACCTGACGGATTAGCCTACTAGTTCCCTACCAATCGGCCGCCGCGTGGTGAGGTAATTCCGTTCGGGGCGGGGTGTAGCGTGGCCATTCTGTATGAAATACTATTTATTCTGTGCTAGTAGCATAAAGCTCAAGCCATGATAAAAAATAGGTGAGCTAATGTGAAAGCACCCTTGCTTTATAGTGTCGAATGCACATTGAACAACTCGAGTACTGACTTAGAAAATGTTTGTTTTATATGGGAAAGAAACTAACACCGGGTGTTATAGACGCTATAGTGACATAGTACATAACGAGTAGATCTACTTACGTCGGAAGAGGAAGTCGCATTATGCTGTTATATTGTTATAGCGCTAGAGAGAAGTCGTTGGAGGAAATTATGGAGATTTTAGTAGGCGGCTTTACGAGAAAATTGCATAGAATTATGAACTGATACTAACCTTAGATAGTTGGGGGCTTTTACAAGCTTTTATTTAAATATTTAACTCACCGTGTTTGATATAGTTTGCATGTATTCAAAAAGTTAAAATGTTGACAAAAACTTTTTAATATTTAATACCTAGAGAAAACAATAAATATATATTTTATCATAATTATCATATACTTGTTAATTTGTCATATCATATAGAACCTTATGGCATTAAGTCCGCCTTTTGTATGTACGATAAGGTTTCTTTTGTGCAATAAAGTTTAATAAATAAAAAATCTGCCGAATAAAATATTTTAAGAACATCAATCCTAAATGTTGTTATCTGTCGCTTTCGCGAGTTCAAGCGTGAAGGGCTAAAGAGATCAAAAAAACCATTTCGAATCAACTAAATAACCAGAGATATACTTATGTTTAAGCTACGCGTATACAGGTATGAGTATGTTAAGTTAAAACATGCCTATACTATTATATCAAAAATTACTATTATGTATAATACTTTAACTCTATGCTTACGGCCTCCTAGCCCAGTCGGTAGTGACCCTGCCTACGAAGCAGGAGGTCCCGGGTTCGAATCCTGGTCAGGGCATTTATTTGTGTGTTTATCACAGATATTTGTTCCTGAGTTATGGATGTTTTCTATGTATTTAAGTATTTATTCATATTTATCTATTATATATATCGTCGTTTAGTACCCATAACACAAGCCTTATTGAGCTTACCGTGGGCGTAGGTCGATTTGTGTAAGGTTGTCCTATAATATTTCTTTATTTATTTATCTATTTATTTAAAAATAAGATACCGGGTGGTCCAAACCTTGACGTTAAAAGAAAAAAAAATAGGTTTCCGTACCCAGGGCTGCTAGAATATACCCCATGTATGTAAACTGATTTTTTGTAGTTTAGGAAATGAATGTTTTGATTTATAATAAAGATAATGAAATTGGGTTGGCCGTTTACATCATTTTTGTTTGAAATTAGCTTTTCTATGTTTTAGGTTTCCGTTTCTTAAAAGCTTTGAAATTTACCTCGGACGTTTGGATTTTTTTTAGTTTTTTTCCGGTTAACTGAAGTATTATTAATGGGGGACATTCTGACAGCCCTGGGTGCGAAGAATCTAATATCTTTCTTTGAACGTCAAGTTTTGGACCATCCGGTATACCTAAACTACCTAAAGTAGCCCGCTCCAAGTTGCTCCCAGCGCAAGTGCCCATCACGCTCGCTGCGTTGCCGCGCTGGATCGCAATGGACTACCTACAACAACAAACCTACCTAACCATGAATTATAGAACATACGGACTTTTACACAGTTTTCACTCAGTGAAACGGAAATTTTCCCGAAGTGTCTTATTAGCATGTTCATAAAACACACGTTCCCTGTTCCACTCTACTGGACACCTGGGTCGTTGACATCCACTGCAGCCTGCACCTTTCCAAGTGCAAGGTGACTTTCACTCGCCGACACGTTTGCACTTTCGATTTTACGTGTACCTGTGTTGTGTGTTGATTTGTAGACTGTAGGTGTAGAATCGGTGGCGCCCTATCATCCGCAACTTTAATTCATACAATATATATAAGTATTTATATTCATATTTATATTTTATTTTAATTTTTACTTCAACGTCTACCTTTATTCTCGATACCGAAAGCCAATAATGTATACGGTAAACGAACTTGTTTGAATTTCTCCCTGATATAAATAGATTATCTAAGGAAATTGTAAAATTACTAGAAACAAGAAAAAAATCTTAAGTCATAAAATCCTAAAACAATATTTCATACAAGAAAAATATACCGGAAAATATACCTACAAATAAAACCAGCCTAATTAGATAAGATAAATGTTTATTAAAAAAACAATAGGTATAATAAGAAGCGAACTGAGTGACCGCGCACATAATCTCATATTAGAGATTTTGCAAAACATGTAAAATTTTAGTTATAAGTTTTTTTTTTAAATAAATAAGAAATAAGTCAAAAAAAAATTTTTTTTTTTACTGTCGATCTGTTTGCTTAAAACAGGGTGCGTAGCCAACGTGCCAATCGTAACGCTCCGTAGCGAACGAAACGCAACTGTCACTGTCGCACTAATATGGAAGAGCGATAGAGAGAGGTGACTACGATACGCTACGGAGCGTTAACGACTCGACGAATCGTACTTATTTATGCTTAATAATTAAGCATAAATAAGTACGATTAGGATTATACATAATATTTATGTCCTAATATGAAACTTAGTTAAGTTATTATGACTTTATACATACATACTAAGTTAATTCTAACTCTATAATACTCGTACATAATTAGTTAAATAATAGGTAAATAACAATCATAAAATAAATAAATATTATAGGACAATCTTACACAAATCGACCTAGACCCACAGTAAGCTCAATAAGGCTTGTGTTATGGGTACTAGACGACGATATATATAATAGATAAATATGGATAAATACTTAAATACATAGAAAACACCCATTACTCAGGAACAAATATCTGTGATAAACACACAAATAAATGCCCTGACCAGGATTCGAACCCGGGACCTCCTGCTTCGTAGGCAGGGTCACTACCGACTGGGCTAGGAGGCCGTTAATCATAATAGCTTATCCTGCATTCTGTGGGTGAGAAACTCATTTTACTGACGGAAAAGTCTGTTTTGACAGTTCTATGAATGTATACATAATAATAAACGCGTGTGGAGATATCTGTTTTATTCGCGCACTACACAAAAACTAAAGCAAACAATTTCGTGAAAATTTGTATTCCTAGTAGTAAACAATTTGTACCCCGGAGCAACATTTAGGGTACCTAGTTTTTCCTTCAAAACGCACTCGGTCAAAGCAGCATGAACAGCTAGTAAAACATAAAAATAAAGTAAGCCAGTATATTGATCCACTTTTTTTCTCTATTTGTAGGTTATTTCCTGCTTAAAGTAGAATGATGGGTAGAACTTTAAAGAAAAAACATTACAAAACCAACTTGAGGAATTTAGCAACAAGTTAACGTTTAAAATTAGCATTTACCTTAAACGGCAATAATGTCTGACTCTGTTCTTACATTTTTGTGCGAGAAATACGGGCAATGTTGTGGTTTTAATACTACATAATTACCTTAATTCATATTTTGATATAAACAAATTTCATAATTTGACGCAACTCATTACTTTACTGTGTTATATTTAATAATAATGAATAAATAAATATTATAGGACAATTTTACACAAATCGACCTAGGCCCACGGTAAGCTCAATAAGGCTTGTGTTGTGCGTTCTAGGCGACGATATATATAATAGATATTAGATATAGATAAATACTTAAATACATAGAAAACATCCATAACTCAGGAACAAATATCTGTGATAAACACATAAATAAATTTCCTGACCAGGATTCGAACCCGGGACCTCCTGCTTCGTAGGCAGAGCCACTACCGACTAGGCTAGGAGGCCGTTATAATTTTGAAAACCACAGTATCCAACCACAACCACATCCTAAGATCGACCCAACGCTGGATGTGCGGGGGCTAATTCGCTAGTGAGACCCCTTCGACACATTCTCAAACATGTGTCAAACATATACTCGTAGTAGGAGAGCCCATGATGCTGAATTTAGAGTCACTCGAGCGTCGTCAGGACCTAGACCATTTAGAAGACCACATTGTAAAAATAAAAATAGAGTTTAAATAATGTATATACTTTCATCGGTGGGGGTAGCTTCTATAGGCTTTCAAAGATTTTCAACAAACAAAAGGTCACATGCTTGCTCGAGCGCGTCAGATATTCAACCGGAGGCTTCCGACGTGTCACTGATGAGTGATGACGCAGTATAATAATCTGACGAAATGGATGATGGGATCGTTTACTATAGCTTTCATACAATAACCTCAAAATTAAAATTGAATCCGTCAGATTAAAGTAATTCCTAAAGATAAATGTCAGATTGAGTATAAGCACAATCAATGCATCAAATTGTAACAAAATGATCGAATCCACAATCCACCAATCATTATTTAACTGTCCACCAACCAACCCACCAAATAAAGGCGCCGGCTAAAAGTAGTTGAGGGAAATCTCCACAGGTTGTCAGATATCACCAGACCTAATGATCCCTGGGGCAAATTTTGTTGAGAGGTAGGGACTTCCTATACTCGTATCAACAAATTAAATTATCGGTGTTCTTTCTATATACTAGTGATCATTTATGGGTTTGCTTGTAAAAATATGTTTTTATTTAAAGTAAAAAAAAAATTAAATACTAACTCAATACTCTTCCTCGTTTTTAAAGACAATTTATAAGGTTGAGATAATTATAATTATTAACTATTTTGTAGTGGAATAGGTATTACACCCTACCTTTATATAAGTAACCTAGCGAATATTTAAAATATGCTATATTGAACAATAGATCAAAAAACACACAATGTTGGGGGCGATCACTAGTATATAGAAAGAACACCGATAATTTAATTTGTCGATATAGGAAGTCCCTACCTCTCAACAAAATTTGCCCCACGGATTCCTAGGTCTGGATATCACTATATCTTAATCTGACGCGCTCGAGTAACTCCAAAAATCCCCTCTTGGGTTCCCCTACTAATGTAGTGATCTTGCATCGCATGGATAACCATGCCATGTATCACAGTTTGGCAAGTCGAATTGGGGTCCAGCCTATAACCACGGACTACTTTGTTCGTTCGATCACTTCAATCGTCTATTTGCATCACTCTCTTTCGAATATGCCAGAGCGATAGAGACGAAAATACGTAACGATAATTTGATTTTCGAAGATCGCAGTTGGACCTACCGCGCCACTCCAATCTCTACCTCAGTTTGCTCCCTTATGCTGATGCCAACTTTCCTTTTTCCTTTATCTATCCTTACCTACTTTTAACGGCTGTCAAGATTTAACTAAAAATAAACAAAAGACTTTTCAAACATCATGTAACTGTCTCTACTTCAATAAAATTATGATATAACTATAAATATGAAACTTCGTATTAATAATTGGTTGCGTGCCCGATTTAGATCGGCATGCTCTTGTTGTTATTGTTATTGTTTTACTAGTATAATACACGCTTTTCCCTATTGTTCAACAAATTGTAAAAACGTAGTACAGTCACCGGCAATAGTATCTTCCTACACGAAGGCCGCAAAAGTATATGACACACTCTTACGTCCTTACAAATAAGAGCGCGTCACATATTTTGTGGCCTTCGTGTAAGAAGATACTATTGCCGTTGACTGTACACTGTACATCGTTAGCCGGTGAGATTATCTCTCACTCATTTCTACGTTACAAAATAGAGATATATCGTTAAAATGTGAGATGCCGTTCCTTTGTACTTTGTCTTATTAGAGGTTATTATCTTGTTAGAGGTAAATTAGAAAATTCTGCTTCTATCTATGTAGGTATAGTTCGGTAACCTCCATGATGTGATGATTATAATTGCGTAAATTGCGTTGCACCTGACTAAAATAAGTCTAAGTTGCCTTTTAGTTTTTGTATTGACTGTAATAATAATAATACCGTAACGACAATATATTAAGTAGAAAATTATGCATATTGCTAATAAATACAATAAGAATATTAAAAAATTGTTTAACCTCTTTTTTTTTTTTTGTTAAATCTGGTTCCCTTATTACCTAGGTCCCAGAATTATTAAAATATGCAAATTCAACAATATTCTAACCACAGTGTGTGCACTTTTCACACTTTTTAAGGGAGAGAGATTATTTAATTGTGAAACATTGGAATGAGCTTAGGTTTTTTTTTAACACCACGACGGTGGCAAACAAGCATACGGCCCCAAGCAGCTACCGTAGCCTATGACGCCTGCAACTCCAGAGGTGTCACATGCGCGTTGCCGACCCTTTACAAAAAGGAGGATTCACTGTGTTGACGGCTAAAGGAACAAGAGCGATCCTCATCGTCAACACACTGGGTCCTATTTGAGCTCTTTGGCCATAGCCACACTATGACCTAGCGTTACTAAGTACATAGCTTTTGTAATAGACTCACTATGCTCTGCCAAGGGCGAAGATTGGCATACAAATACAGGATGTAACAAAAATATTGGTGATGCGTTGGTATCGTGTTGCGAGTAAGCAAACGCGTTTTACCGGTTTCGGCAACCGAAGTGATCCCATAAGTGTTTCGTAAACCAAGTATTGGTCCGAAATACTAAAAAGTTGGAGAAAAGAAATTTTGACGAGAAAAATCTTTTTTATTTTTTATGGGACAGGTCGTCCCAGCCGGCCAACCCTTCATACTAAACTATTTTTTTTTTGCGAGAAATAGTAGATTGTACAACAAGTGCATAAAACGTACGATTTTACGCGAGGCGTTTATCCATCCGAGCGAGCTTGCGAGCGAGGATTGATATAAAGTCGAGTGTAAAATGGGTTTTATGGACGAGGGTTACACTCTAATTTTCACTTCAATTGCGAGAAAATTATTTATCGGTAATCGTAAAACAATTTCAAGTTGTAACAAAAATATTACAAAGGAAACAAATATGGTAACCACCAATTCATTTTTTAATGTTTTTTTTTTTAATTTTCAACATGTGAATTTAGACATAGATACTTGTTTTCTGCCAAGTCATAAAAACATTTCGGGGCATTTCGAAACTATTATCAACTCCTATTTTATGTGATTTCATTTATTTAATTATAGAAAACACGCAATTCAAATAATTATAGCAAGATTATAATAAAAGAACAATTAAATTGTGCAATATATTTTGACTCTGTTTGGCTGTTGAGCCACATTCTTAGTCTTAGAAGAAAATTTTACTTTTTTATGCCCTAGAGCTTAAAATGCGATTTTATGTCGTCCACGCACGACTTAAAGTCGAACTTTACGAGCATAAGAAGTGAAAAATATTTTTTCTTACTTTTTCATATTTAATAAGAATAAGATGCCAATTATGCCCTTAAAAGCATCACCAGTATTTTCGTTACACCTTGTATAGGTACTGGCTGGTTTTTGGGACGTGATCTAGAACCACTTCCTGACTGCGAAAGTGATCAACATGATCATGTGGTGCTATGTGATCAAAACAGATTGAATTTTTCTTATTATTCAAATAAAATTAATCATAGACTAAGAAAATCATGGTCACATTGATAATTGAAAGATAATTTTATAAATTCTGTCATAAACATACTTCCAAGAATATTGTGTCACCAGCTAATTATTTAATTAGATTTCGCATGGTGACAGGGCTCTATCGGCGCGATTTCATATTCCCACAATTGTGTTTAAAAAAACATCAGTGAATGGGATTAGAAACTAGATCGTTCTGCGATTGTTAGGTTTTTGCTAAGTTTTCATTATTGGTGAAAATGTTAAAGCTTATATCAGGACATTTAGCGCACTATCATTGTAAAATATAGCTCGAAGTTGAAATTATTGGTTTGTTGAAGTAACGTTTGTAGTGTTGAAGCGTACAACTTCCTTATCGATGTAAAATATAGATTTGTTAGGATATAACAATGGAATTATTAATTTATTTTGTATGATTGTTGTTACTTTCGCGTTTAAGTGTAAAACTATTTCCTAAGACCAATAATTTAGGATATGTTTTATTTGTTAAAATATGGTTTGACAAGATTATATTTTAGCGAAAAGGTAGGTAGGTACAGTCAGCTGCAGAGAAATCACATATAGGTAAGTACTTAAATAGTAGGTACGTACATTTCTCAACGTGGGGACAAGGAGAAATATTGCAAATTAGTCTATAATAGAAGCCCCTGAGCGTCTCAAGTTCGTCATATTCGAACTACAATGTTTATCAAACATGAAGTCTACCAAAAATATTGTAAAATGTAAGAAAAAGTCCATAACTCCCTAGGGAATAAGCTATTACTATAACTCCCACTACACCTGCTTGGAACGCCACACTTCGAACGTAACCACATTGAGAGACGAAAAATTAGATAATTGAACTAACCAAGCTTGTAACAGACTCACTCTTACTTGACAATGGGGGGCGTGTTGTGAAATAAGTCACATAACGATCGCGAAGTCATCTTTGACCCTGTCGTCACTCACAATTGGATGAGGTGAAACGGGGTGTCAAACGTGACTCACTGTTCTAAGAAAATATAGGTATAGAAATAACTAGCGACCCGGCCCGGCTTCGCACGGGATAAAAATGGTTATTGTGGGATATCCCTAAGAGATAGACATATACTATCGCTTTTTTGTATACCTTTTTAAGGTGTAAGGTGTACTGTAGTACATTATTTTGATCTATCTTGTAGGGTTCAGCCAGCGTTTGCAATGTAAGCGGAAAAAAATGTGTTTATGTACGACATCACATTATGGAATAAGAGCTGGCCACGTCAGATATGATACAATAATGAGAGCAACAAAACCCGTCTGGTTCGATTGCTATACTATCCTTATTACTAGATCCAGGCATCTGGCAGCTTTTAATGGGTGGATGTCAGAGTAACAGACTACCAAAATTTTTGAATTGGGAAATAGTAATACCAAAATAGGTAAAACCTTCCGAAGTTATCTCAGATATAAAGGACAGGGCCTATATTTTAAAATTAGAACAAAAAACGTTGCGTATTATTTCGGAAACAAAAACAGTAGGCGATAAACTACGAATTACATTATACGTCGTTTCGGACTACTTTCCCCCATCAGAAAGTTTTGGCAATGATATTATCTAATTATTTATATAATCTCATAATACTGCATCAAAACCAGAACTCTAGGATTTGTTTTCTTCAAGTTATTTGCATTCTTTGACCTCCACCACTTTACAGCTGCCAGATGTCTGGATCTAGAAATAAGCATTGTATAGCAAAATTAGCAAACTAACGAGAAGGGTTTCGTCGCTCTCATTATTGTATCATATCTGACGTGGCTAGCTCTCCGTCTATTGGAAACCTCTAAAATTATCAGTGTTTCTCTGCATATATATTCTGCATGTATTATACATATAATCCTTCCTCTTGAATCACTTTATCTATTTAAAAAACCCGCATCAAAATCTGTTGCATAGTTTTAAAGATCTAAGCATACATAGGGACAGACAGCGGAAAGCCAATTTGTTTTATACTATGTAGTGATTATTACAATCTACAGTACCTACCTATATAAACATTTTCAAAGACCCAATCCAATCCTGTTATTTATTTCTTTAATAATTACCCAGTCTAATATCATTCGAGAAACGTGTTTTTGTAAACCTGAGTTTAGAAAATATTATAGTTTTGTGACAGAACAGACATTTTATTTCACGGAAGTTTTGTCAAATAAATGTAGCAAACCCATAGACATAAACAAAAAGGAAGATGAGTGACGTGCCGTTCATAGTAAACAAAACTGAAATGTGGTCCTGCACCTACACGCTTGTAAAATGCTACACACCGCTATAATTTATGTGCATCATGGGCAAAAGAGATAAACCTATATATAGTTAACACGGGTATGCAAGGGAGACCTCCATATTTTGCGCATTGCACAAAGTGTGACTGAGAGACTGCCACACGACTAATTCAATATAGGTGCCGGAACCTATATTTGATGGCCGGGCGCCTGGTAGCCTGGTGGTTGGGGGCCATATCTCCCTTTTTGTATAAATCAATGAGCAAACCTAATTAATTTAATCAGGCGTTACTTTGCGGAACTCCATATTATTAACAACATTATATTGCTTTGTTATTCCGCGGTACATGCTAGTCGATTAGCGCCAACCCTTATACTTACTTGTGTATTTTTTATATAATTAATGTTCCCACCCTCCCCGTCAAAAATAAATACTTACGCAAATAAACATAAGAAACCACCACCAATAATACCAAAAAAATCGATTCGTAGAGCCCTACGAGGCATTTTCATGGACTGCTAGAGATGCTGTCGGTCTGCCTGCCCAGGATGCCTCGTAGAGAAGCATAACACCTGTTCGAGTTTAGTACCAACCTACAGTGATTAATATCCTATCCACCTGTCCATATCGGTGCATGATTAGATTACCAAACGCGGACGCGGCAGTTTATGCTCTATGGTCACGCCTTTGCCCATAGAGTATAGAGGAAAGTGCTTCCTATTGTCACGTACGGTTACGTAAAACGAAGCGTTATTGCTTACCGACTTGTTATGATTATGAATTTATGACTGTTCAGTCAACCGCAGTATGTAATCTTTTACACCTCGAAGATAACTATCAATTAGGAATTTAAACATTGTACCAAATCTATACTACGTATACTCGTATAGTAGTATATCCTAATTTTATTATTGGTCGGGATGTTTTGTTTATTTTATTTTTAAAACGCGTATAGTATGCTATAGAGCTATATAGTTTATGCTAAAAGAGGAAATCTTGTGGTTTAATGTGAATTCTTTCCGCACAGACTTTATACATAGTGATTATTTTATAACATGAATCCAGTATAGTTTTCTTAGTAACGAAATAATGACCGGTAGATTATTAATATACAAAGCAAAATGATTCCAACATTTGTCTAAAATAGACGTGCCATTTTCGACACTTCACAAACTTTACTACTTATAGGCAGGTACACTAAAGCTTTCAAACCTGTATTGCAATACACTTAAACGGTTTTGATTTCAATTGAAAATCCATTATTCAACAAAATCATTAAACCGAGGTGCCTAGTTTGAAAAGTCGCTTGTGATGCAACCAAAATCTTTCAAAAAAGTAATGACATCGACTTCAATGGGCCCGAGCTCAAAAGGAGACTTACGAAACATGTGTAGCCATTGTGCATGGAAATGGTCAGCCAGTTGAGATAATTAGGGAGCATGACTGATGACTATGTTGGTAAGAGTATAATAAATATGTTAGTATGAAGCCAAATCCGACTCGTTTAACAACAAATCGCGATACGCTATGATAATTTACTCTAAGCACAGGTATTAATACACTTTTCACACCACCTGCTCGACAATGCCAAATTATATATCATGCAAACCTCACCGAAAGCAAATCATTATAGCCCTTGTCTTTAGCCGGGTTATAATGTTGTACTAAATCTCATTATAACCCGCTGGTTAATAATGTGATTTCACTTCCCATAGTTCTTATTGTTATGTGCTTAAAGTCTAATTTGGTAAAGTCCGCACGGTGCACAGCCCCGCGACGCCAGCCGGGGCCCGCGCCGCCGCGTCGAACTGATTTGAAAATCGAATTTATTCGGAAAATCGTGCTGGCCACCTTTTTAGGGTTCCGTAGTCAACTAGGAACCCTTATAGTTTCGCCATGTCTGCCCGTCCGTCCGTCCGTCCGTCCGCGGATAATCTCAGTGACCGTTAGCACTAGAAAGCTGAAATTTGGTACTAATATGTATATCAATCACGCCGACAAAGTGGTAAAATAAAAAGTGGATTTTTTTTTTTTATTAGGGTACCTCCCCTATACGTAAAGTGGGGAGTGATTTTTTTTTTCATTTCAACCCTAACGTGTGATATTGGATAGGTATTTAAAAATGAATAGGGGTTTCCTAAAATCATTTTTCGATAATGTAAATATTTTCGGTAATAATCGCTCCAGAAGTAAAAAAATATGCGTCCCCCCCCCCCTCTAACTTTTGAACCATAAGTTTTAAAAATATGAAAAAAATCTCAAAAGTAGAACTTTATAAAAACTTTCTAGGAAAATTATTTTGAACTTGATAGGATGAATAGTTTTTGAAAAAAAAATACAAAATAATTTCTGAACTAAGTTTGTAATTTAACCGTATAAGCAGGTGTTTATTGTACCTGTAATTTCTACAAAATTACAATGAAATGACGTGCTTTCAAATAAAGTAAAAACGGTGAAAATCGGTTCACGCAATAAAGAATTATCCCATAAAAATCATCTTCCATACTTTATGCTCGCGCGCAATAGTTTACTTAATTTGCCGATAGATGTCGCTGTACGTGGAACTCTCATATCATATCCTACATAGCGGTGTTATTAACTCTTAAGTGGGGACACTTATGTGACGGACGGAAAACTACGGAACCCTACAGTGAGCGTGGCCCGACACGCTCTTGGCCGGTTTTTAAATACCTAAAACAAATGCCGCGAGTGTCATAAGACGCTGCAGTATACGGAGTAAAACTGCAGGTTCTATAAAAATTGAAGATAAAATTTGAATAAAATGGACTAATGTATCAAGAATCAATTTTTAGGGTTCCGTAGCCAAATGGCAAAAAACGGAACCCTTATGGATTCGTCATGTCTGTCTGTATGTCTGTCCATCCGTATGTCACAGCCATTTTACTCGGAAACTATACGACGTATCTGAATAAAATTTACACATAAGGTGTATTTTGTATGCCGCTACTTAGTTATGTAGATTTGAAAAAAAAAATTAGGGGGGGGGGCGCTCCATACATGTAACTATTTTTTTTTTAACTAAATATCAACATGTGACACATCAATGATAGGTCTTTAAAAATAACATTGAGGTTTCTTTGACCATTTTGTGATTAAGTGAATATTTTCTGAAATAATCGCTTCGAAAGTCAGAAAAATTGTGCCCCCCCCCTGTAGCTTTTGAACCGTAAGTCCAAAAATATGAAAAAAAATTGAGGAGATGCGTCTTACCATATACTTTCTACGCAAATTCTTTTGAACATTATCGGTTTAGCTATTTTTGAGTTATCTCCAAAAAACCATAGGCACCAGATACGACCTTTTGGTATTAGTTTGGTTCCATTGAAGGTACGGAACCCTCCTATGTGTGGTCCGACACGCACTTGGCCGGTTTTTACTTTTGATTTACTTTAATAAAAATCCGTTTCTAGTAGCCTTAGCTATTTTATTGTCTCGCAAGAGGTGAGAAAAGTAGAGTATACTCCTCGGGAATAAAGCTGTTTTTGTCACGGGCGCGCTTGAACCCCTCACTGCACTCAGGACTCAGTCTTAATTCCCTCGCTTCGCTCGGGAATTAACTCATAAACCCCTCGCTGCGCTCGGGATTAAAATCTGGAGTCCTTCGTTACGTTCAGGATTCAATATTGCGCCCGTGACATAAAACAATGCTTTATCCCCTTGGTGTACAATCTACTATAAAAACAACTTATATTCTGTAATTTGCTTTTGACGTAATAAATTATTTTATTATTATTTTTATTTATATTTTCATTTAAAATAAACAAAATCCATATTATCTGCAAATGTAAAATACAAATATTATCTTAATCCAATTTAACACTTAGACACTACTCGTAGATTTTTCTTTAATTTGCCGTGAATCTTTTAAGCCCCACTCAAGCCCTACAGATTCTTCAGATAATGTTTCAATGATAAAAATATTATTTATTTGCCCACTTAATAAAGCTAAGTAACAGTCGCTATCAAATATATCAGAGCGGCCACAGTACTCAAAAATATCTAAACATGAACTTTATCGCCTTGACAAAAGAGGCGTTGAAGATAGAAGTCATATACAATTTACAACTGTTCACCGCGATACAGGCGAAGCCTAGTGCGGAGACCCCTGAAACTGTCTGTAATTTAAGTTGTGTGAAATAAAGATTTATCTTATCTTATCTTATACACCGTGTCCAAAAAGTTCGAATACACTTTGGAGGTCTTACAACTTTTTTGTACGAATAGTTATTGTAGTGAAATCTGTATTTTATTAAAGCTATACTAATATACAAAATATGCTGCAAATATTTTGGACTAACTCCACCTCTTACCTATTTTACTAGCTGACTACATTTTTCAACTCAATCTCACGCGGCACGCACCGCTTTCAAGGTTATTTCGTCCCAAATATGCTCGATATCTTTTTTTTCACTGTCCAATGTCCATATTTGCTATTTTATATTAATGTGACCTACAAGTGCCTACAAGGCATGTAAAAACATACCAAATCAATGTAATAAACGCAAATCTGGAGAATGGAGTGGCCGTTTACTTTCGGCAATATAATCATCGAAATTAGCTTTTCTCAAAGCTTGAACAACGTTTGGACTGTTTTGAGCACAATTTTGTGAGAAAATAATTTAATTTTTATTCCTAAACACAGTTTTCAAATTTTCAGGAGCGTTTTTCGACGAAAACCTCTGATTTATAATTTTCATTATTAATGTGCGACTTTATCGGTAAATATAACGAAATTTGGCCCCACATATTTAACTGAACCCCACACTACCACCAATAGTTCCCTCTGGAGTCTGAGAACATTAACCTCATGGTTTAGGCTGTTTTTTATACTTGCTGCTCACAAACGACCGTTTTGAGCATTGTAAGGCTATTTTAATTCAAGAGTTTCTCGTCAGAAAATCAACTCCTTCCTGCGTGCCAGGAATGTATTGAGTTGGATTATGTACTCTAATTTTCTCGATTGCTACGGAAAAACGATGAACTTCACGTTTATTGTAGCTATGATATCCAGGATCCACCTCCAAAATACCACGTATGGATCTCCTCAAAATTTTCAGATCGGCAGTTGATTTTTGGATAAAGCGGCTTTTGTCCTCTAAACTCGCACTCTCACGATATTTAGTATTTTAATGGTTCTAGCTGCGTAGCTGACCAGATTTTTTCCTGTCTTCTAAAGAGGAGCTATTTTAAGACCTTCTCATTGTTTGTAAACGAGATTGCGTTTGATTCCAAAAAGTTTTACCGCCTTGAAAAAACACCTTTGCAGTCGCCATTACGAAATTTTGTACTAAATTGTTAATCGAAAGTACTTCATTGAAGAGTGAAGACAAATTTCAAGTCCTTGGCGTTTTTTACTATTACATTATGTTCAAGTTAACTTATTCTTTAGATTAATATAATAAATGGATGGCCTGCAGCCTGTATGCCTTCAGGGTCAACGCAAAAATATGTGTATTCGAACTTATTGGACAGGGTGTATACTTCAGAAAAAGTGACCAAGCCCTAAAGGCGTTGTTCAGATATTTGTGACCACCTTGGCCGCTCCAATATATCTGATGGCGACTGTACAATGCTCCAAAAAACTGCAAGAACAATTTGACTACATATAAGGCCACCAGACACTGTCAGTAATAATGTCATTATTTCTCTACTCATCCTTCTCATCCTCCATATACATAGAAAAGGATGGGTAGAGAATTAATGTCATTATTACTGACAGTGTCTGGTGGATTTATAGGTACGGGACGGCGAAAGGATCGGGAGGCGATTTTAATCATAACCTGTAGGTATGTAAAATTAAACTCAAAATCTAAATCTATATTAAAGCCGTTAACGTGGGATAGAGTAGCAAACATGCAACTTTCAAACTCTTAACTTTCACATAAACAATATTATTAGAACTGGTTTTTAGAACAAACGCTATTGAATGAATAGGGCGTTATTGTTTACCTATAATAATACTTGACTCATTCCTGTAATTTAGTTCTTCAATACAATTATATACTTGCATACTTAGGTACTCGCGGGTATTTGGTCTTATTAACTAGCGTTTGGATAAACTGCATAATACAACAACAAAGTAGGCATTTGTTATTAACTCACAAAAAGGTTTTTTTTAATGCAATTGTATTTATTCGACAGCATAAGTATAATTAAATATACTAACTACGTAAACTACGTTACCATTGGCATCCATGCTAGTGTACTAACACTCCTCTATTAGTTAAAGCATGCTGTGTCTGCTATTTTAGGGTGCACACATAAGTTATCAAATTTAATGCTTGTGTCTATTTGCTGTAATGTAGTGTGACACTCAGTTTGTAGACCATTAAATAAAAAATAAAAAAAAAGCAATGACGCGTAGTTTCAGTGACCGCGAGGCAACCCGATGGCTCGCGGTATTTAAGCTCCTGAAGTGATGAGGAACCGCCCTGTGCAACCCGAACTGACCCAACTTTTTTTTCGCGAGGCAACCGATTGGAACATCGGTTGCCTGAAAGAATGTACGCTGGTTATATAATGCCATCCCTCATCACTGGACTTGGACTGGTCATCTAGTGACTTAATCAGCCGTCGTAATATGATATTTAAATCACAACATGTATACAATAAATAAATGCATAATATTTGTAATGTCAAGGTTTAATTTACACTATTCGCTTATTTTTCAGAAGGGGTAGACGGAGATCACGAATTAAGTAAAGCTTTGACGCATTATTTATGAAAGTGACCTTTTCTATATTTTTATTAACTTAAACTACATAAATATCTAACAATAAACACGTGAATGTCAGTTGCCCTGCTGGAACATTAGAAAGCCCGAAGCGACTCTTGCTTGATTGCTGGATGCACCCGCACTTTCTACAGACCAGGGAAACTGCAGTACTATATGAACGGGGACTAGGTTCGCTAATGATGGCAATCTGTACGAGAGAACAAGATTTTATTTACATTTAGATTGGAATGACATGAGGTATCTTTCCTATTGTTGGCTTCCCTGGTTAATGAACGTTTTTGCAGAAATTCAAGTGTTGTGTTTAGGTTAGGAGGCATGGCACTAGCTAAAATTCAAACTACATATTTGACTTATTTTGACAAATTAATTTTCATTTAAATTAAATGTGTGCCACAAAATGTAACACAAACTAAGACTTCCATGTAACTCTAAGCTAAGGCCATTATCACACTGGCACCGCAACCGGTTGCGACGACGGTGTGCAAGCGTGACAGCGCTATACACACGCAAAGCGCTATCTCGCTCGAGCACCGGCTCCTCTATAAATAAGATAACTTCGGCCGTTTCTACCTATTGTGGTGTTACTTTTTTCCAATTCAAAAACTTTGCTAGTCTGTCACTCTGGCATCCACCCATTAAAAGCTACCAGATGCCCGGATCTAGCAATAAGGATAGTATTGCAATCTTACTAGATGGGTTTCATTGCTCTCATTATTGTCATATCTGACGTGGCCAGCTCTTAGACCATTACTGTGGGTCAGGATTGGTTTGTGTAATGGATTGTCCCAAAATATGTATTTATTTCATTAAGTATTACTTATGATATGAGGTCAGGTGGGGTAAGGCAGCCTAGTTTTCATAAGAAATTCCATGTCCCACTTACTCCAGTGTTTCCCGGACCCCACTGGACCTTACAGACATTTGCATGAACTCTATGTTAAGCTTTTGGTATAATTCATTCATCAAGTCACAACCTAACGCCTCTTTCAAGTGTATAAGAAGTTACCTAGCTATTTATCTCATTCACAAATCCTACTCATGATGTCAGCATGACACAACTTTCGCGATATTTTTTCACACATAATATGTAATCGCTTTCACCTCGTGTAATACGGCAGTGATAAATACAAGCTAACTCTGTAGTCGGATTTCGATTGTTTCGATTGAAATGTGTTTTAAGGTTGAAGAAAGTTTATTTATTAGAGCGAGACAGTGAATATTTTCAATTTTGTATCGTTACGGTCAGTCTCAAAATAATAACCTCACGGCGTGGCTCTTTTACTTAACAGTAACTATATAGTTCACTTTAAGTTGAACGTTGTACCTACACAGTATTGTCATACAAAATTAGTCAAACATTACAAGCTGGTCATTATACTCGTACTTAAACATATAAAGCTCGAAAATTTTACCGAGTATTACAGTTTAGTTCTATTGAATAAAATAACACGAAAAGCAACTTTATGCTTATACCCAGGCACAATAGAAAAAACCGGCTAAGAGCATGTCGGGCCATGCTTACTCATTGTAGGGTTCCGTAGTTGCCGGCCCGTCACAATAAATGCGCTCAAAAGGACGTTTCCTATAGGATATTTTGCGGCACTTACGCCCTTTTACTGTTTGAAATGACAACTTTTTGCGATAACTCAAAAACAGCTGAATTTATTTATAGTACTTATTAGGCTTCACTTTCATGAATTTTCCAATTTTTCGGAATCCTAAAAATGAGATAGCTTAGTAGGTACTTAAGTAATTTTCTTTTAAAATGTTTTAATATTTTAAATAAACGCTACAATTTAAATGCGCACCAAAATGGCTTTTATATCCTAAAACCTTCCTAAAACTAAATTCGAAGTTAAATTAATTACCTCCATATAAAATAAACCCACTCCATACCAGATCCCTAAAAAAAACTTTTTAATTCCAAAATAAATATACACACATCAACATCATAATAATTATATGTTGAGTCCATATATCTTTTTTCTTGCCAGAATGGATGTTTTGCTCACCAAATATTGTTTTCATAAAAAATCAAAACTAATACCAAAAACTGCAGACTAATTTGCTTTAGTATAATCAAATTAGCTAAACTTTAGTTAAAATACGACATATGAAATACGATGATCTAAAATTACAATCGCTTCTCTTTCTTTCTTTACCCCGCAACCCGCACCCCGGCCACTGCCACGCGGCGCACAGGCCGTGACATTGTTCGTTTTAACGTCCCAGCCAGAAGTGGTTAGGTTAGAACTGCGACCCCCCAAGAAAACGAACTGTTGCCTGAAGTTGGTTAGGTTAGGTTAGAACTGCGACCCCCAAGAATACGAACTGTTGCCATAAGTGGGTTAGGTTAGGTTAGAACTGCGACCCCCAAGAAAATTTATTTAAGTACTATATCATATTGAAAATAGATGTCATATACTTCAGAAAAAGTGACCAAACCCTCCGGTTGGCGAGGCCAGATTTGAATTTGATTTGATTTTTTTGAGATTTTGATTTTTACTATATCATATGAATTTAATGTATAAAGCGATAAATGATGAACTTGTAAAGACTGTGCACGATAAAATCTGGACATGTATGATCTGGTATATCTTTTTTTCGGTACCATATATACAAGTATTTCTTTTATTTTAATAATCTGGAATTGTAGTAATATATACTAAAAATAGAATCATATTACAATTGTATGGGCTTGTGTGAGTTTTTGCCAAATATATTCCATCATATCTTGAATTATTTGTCCAGCATTTTTTGATAATCTTCACTCACTTCCTGCTACAATGCCACAATTGTATTTATATTTTCACAAGCTGTTTTATGCTCACTAGAATGTTATCTTACAAAAAAAATACGATTTGAAACTCTCTTCTACTTGAGGCAGCCAGGAAGACTTTCTACTCCAAGCACTAAAAGTAGTTTTTATATGGGAGGCATATTTTTGTAAAAAAGTCAAACTCACCATAGCTAGAACACCTCAGAACTATTTACATCTAAGTACAATTAGAAAAATGTAAGCTATTATGAAAAGAGAATGTAATAAGGTATAATTTGGTTTATCTAGTTAAAAATAAAAAACTATTTTTCACAGGAAAATTTGGTAAACACTGTCAGAACACCGTGGACAAAAAACTATAGGCACTGTGGAATATATAGTGATCAAAGTCACAAATAACGTAACGTTATATTATGATTGTAATTTTATTATATAGTTTGATGACCACAAATTATTTAAAAAAAGTCTTGCTTAAATATGTGGTACCGAAAAAAAGATACCTATACCAGATCATACATGTTCGGATTTTATCGTACACAGTCTTTATTTGGGGGTAAGTATTTAATATGTTAGGTATAAAAACAATTTCACGGTCAGCAAAAATGACTAAAATGGAAGTCATAATATAAAATATTGGTGACATCCATTTAACAATAATATAGATTATTTGGTCTGAAACTATCTTTAACGATAATTACATATTTTTATAGCATGTAACAAAAAGAAATATTAGCTTTATTTATACAATATTTTGCGATATACTATTTGGTGAGCATTCGTCCAGTTTGGTAAGCATTAAGAATTTATTGGAAGTAATTTATGAACATATTTGGTTAGCGTTTAAACACAAGCCTTAAATAAATTGCTTAACGTACCTAATGTTCTACCGTCTCCAATACTTTAATATACGCGTATGATATAGTTAGAATTCTACGAACACTGCTCGTTCAAGTGCTCACATACTGTATGCTCTCTAGAAAGTGGAACCATTATGGCTAAGTCTAAATTGAAGCTGGTCTATAATATAACCAAGTGTAGAATTCAAGGAACAGTCAAGAAGCCATTACCCGGCGAAAAGAAAGTAGTTTCCGACATTCGTTTCCTTACCTGGCGGAGAAACAAGGCAAGGACACGTTAGCCGACCCGAGAGATGTTATACAACTCTCCATATTTGTACCATACAGCGTCTGAGATACTTATCTTATGTTAAGAATAAACCAAGTGTGAATGCTGCACCGCCGCGTATAGGGCTGTAAGTAAGTTGGAAAACCAGGAATTTATTTCGTTAGAATATAATGTGTTTGGTTTGACAGCTATAGTGGAGTCGTTAACCATTTATTGAATATTATCGACAAATCACTCCTCATACCTATATTTTCTCAACTATTTTTAAACCCGACCGTACAACGATTATATGACCAAACCTCACACCTCACACATGCTTAAAAAAAGTGTCATTCGGCAGCTTATAAATTAGAACATAAATATCAATCAAAAAGTTTTCACAGTCACTCGAGAATTGAAAAAAAAACTGTTATTTACATTTCGTCCTTTTTTTAAACTAGGTTGTTGAACTGTATTTTTGATTAATTCAGAATATCAGCTAAAATTTTAAAATCTTATAGCGCAAGCTAGAATATAACACAAGTGACACGAGTCCAAACATTGCTACATGAGTAAGTAGCCAGTTAATTGACACTTATTTATCAACAACACTACTGGAAAAGTAAAAAAAAGACAGATGTAGAGGGAAAGTCACGTGTTGATTTCCATACATTATTTAAGTTTACATACAGGTTATCGCTTGGCTTGGCTAGACTCCCCCAGAGACCAAAGTATAGGGACCTATATGTTTAAAAGAAATGGCAACAATATGATTTGAGTGAAGTCAGTGAACTGTCATGCAACTGCAGCCTCGAGGAAGTAATGCGCATGTCATGTCGCGCAGCACTCATGCGCAGATCGTGCGATTTGCATGATCCATCGAAATGAAATAATTAGGTAATGAAAGTGGTGTGAATGTACTCCTTCGATTACATAATTGTGGATTTTGTAATGTCATTCTAAAACTACTTTTAAAAGTAGTTTTAACAGTAAACAGTAACAGTACCATTGCCAAAAAAATCTGTTGGGGGAAAGTAGTGCCAAACGACGTATAACGTAATTGCGTATAACGTAATAACGTAACGCGCATGTGACGCCTTTGGAGTTGCAGGCGTCCATAGGTTACGGTAGCTGCTTACCATCAGGCGGGCCGTATGCTTGTTTGCCACCGTCGTGGTATAAAAAAAAAAAAAAAAAAAAAATTCAAAGTTTGTCGTCTACTATTTTTGTTTCCGCAATAATAAGCAATGTAATTTATTCTAATGTTGAAATATAGGCCCTGTCCTCTATAACTTCGGCAGTTTTTACCGATTTTGGTATCACTATTTTCCAATTGAAAAATTTTTCTAGTCTGTCACTTTGACCTCCACCCATTAAAAGCTGCCCGATGCCCGAATCTAGTGTAGCAATATACTAGACGAGTTTTGTTGCTCTCATTATTGTGTCATATCACTCATATCATATCTGACGTGGCCAGCCCTTAGTCTATTAGAGTTTAGGGACATTTTTCAGAGCAAGAATTAAACAAAAGAAAATTGAATAGCTTGAAACGTAAATAGCATAACAATTGAAATTCGTGACTGTACCGTATTAACTATCGTATCTATTTCGATTTAACTCTAGATTAATCCGAGTGCTTTGCAAACTGCCTATTTTTCATAATTTTACAATTAACACTTTACGATTTTAAGTACGGATTAAGTACCAACAAAATATGTTTTAACGCAACCAACTTTATACCTGCAGGTTGTTCAGTTAAACCGTACCAGCCACGTCTCTACTTAACAAATGTTTTGATTTAATTAATGGCCAATAGCTAGTTAATATTCTCTTTAAATCAACAGATTGAATTTAATTAATTAAATCTCTGGAAGGTAATTGTAATTGCCGCCATTTTATTGAAGCAAAACTAAACACAAAGCTCTTATGGCACTGTGAAACGGTCTATTTATTGTCCTTTAATTAATACCTCCTATTCTTCGTGTTATCTTTTTTATCATACTATTCTTACTACAGTTTTTTTGTTAATTATGGCATAGTTAATTTATATTTTACAGTACCTACAGTTAACCAAGTCATAAGCATCAGAAGTAAGAGGTAGCATTATACTCATTATACCTGTTTGCGTCAAATGTCCCAAGAAAAAAATTGTTAACGTAACAACACTACAGGGCCTCAATTCGACATGGCATAACTGACAGTATCTAGCGAGACAACTATGAGATCACACTTTTGTGACAGTTGAAATTTAAGGCGGAATCACTCAAGAGTGACATCTAAAATGGTGGCCATATCCATAGACAAAACGCTCTAGCGAGACCTACTGACAGATTGACAGTTAGGGGTGGACACGTATGGACAGATGGATTTCACTCTATCACCTAGCGAGACAAGTGTGAGAGCCACCTCTCGCAGTTTGGGATGTCGAATCGTGGCCCTGGCTTGATCGCGATGGCTTCCCAATCGCATTACGTACCTACGTACAGAACATTTTTGTGATAGTCATACATTATGGGAAACATCTTACTTACTTATTTCCAACCCGATTTAGGAAAAGCATGGAAAGTTTAGATCGTTCATCTTTTTAGGGTTCCGCAGCCAAATGGCAAAAAACGGAACCCTTATGGATTCGTCATGTCTGTCTGTCTGTCCGTCCGTATGTCACAGGCATTTTACTCGGAAACTATACGACTTATCTGAATAAAATTTACACATAAGGTGTATTTTGTATGCAGCTACTTAGTTATGTAGTTAAATTTAAAAAATATATTTTTAGGGGGGCGCTCCATACAGGTAACTAAATAAAAATAAAAAAATTTAACCAAATATCAACATGTGACACATCAATCGATAGGTCTTTCAAAATAACATTGAAGTTTCTTTGACTATTTAGTG
Organism: Pammene aurita; assembly: GCA_947086415.1. Taxonomy (NCBI): domain Eukaryota; kingdom Metazoa; phylum Arthropoda; class Insecta; order Lepidoptera; family Tortricidae; genus Pammene; species Pammene aurita. The sequence continues at coordinate 32,295,670 of OX352294.1, forward strand.
ATTAAGTGAATATTTTCTGAAATAATCACTTCGAAAGTCAGAAAAGTTGTGTAGCCCCCCCCCCCCCCCCGTAACTTTAGAACCGTAAGTTCAAAAAATATGAAAAAATTTAAAGAGATGCGCCTAATCATATACTTTCTACGAAAATTGTTTTGAACATTATCGGTTCAGCCATTTTTGAGTTATCTCCAAAAAACTTCTTCCATAGGCATCAGATACGACCTTTTGGTATTAGTTTGGTTCTTATTCCATTGAAGGTACGGAACCCTCCTATGCGTGGTCCGACACGCAATAAGTACTTATGTAATTTATTTTTCGTTAAACAATCTGTACTCGTACCTTATAGGTGTTTTAACTTGAGACACGACTTGCCATTAGTTTACCAACTGCTTCAAATACTGAAAAATAAATAAATAATCGCATGATTGAATGTCGCATAACTGCAAATCGCATGATTGAATGTCGTGTAGGAAGCCGCGCCGATACCCGGGAAGTGGCTCGGTTACACTCTGTCGCGTTAATGTTTACGTTAATCTAATGAGTGTTATGTGGCCGCTCTCACTTTTAATGCACACGTAGTCGCGTCTAACTCTAAGGCTTAGTTAACGACTTACAACATACATTTAAATTAAATTAATTAACTAAGCAAAGCAGGGACTCGTTTTCAATCAACCGATAGATTTCCTGCATTTTTTTATAATTGTCTGGGGCTGACGTGATTTCAAATTTAAGCTCACAGGTTAAAAATTTATTCAGATCCCAAAACAGTCATTTTTAAAGGATTGAATGATTAAACAATGAAAGTTAACGTCTCGGGAACATAGTTTTTATACTTTCCCTATTTGAGCCTCAAGAGCTGAAAAAGGTAACTCACCAATTCAGGTGCAGCGTAAAACTTAAATTTTTCTTAATTTTTAGTTGTCTGCAAAAAAGACGCGAACGCATTTAACATACCATAAAATGTGTATGAATTGGAAAACAGCGGCGATAAGTAACATATATTTTTCTGTTAAAAGTCGAAAGCTCAGAGCACCAATTTCATGTCTTACATGCATGTTAATAAATTGTTATTTACCCCTTTATAGGGCCTTTATTTTTTTCTTGTTTAGAATTTTTAGGACTATAGATTGGCGGTGAGGCTTGAATTGAGAATTTTTTTCAGTCTTGCCCTTAAAGGGTTAAACTTTCGTGACACAAACTGAGTGAACTAAACACCTAAATGAAGGTTGTGAGTACGTATGTGAGCAAACTCTTCAAATTTATTTAAGGTATATTTTTGTTTAAATAACTTTTTTTTAACGGCCTCCTAGCTTAGTCGGTAGTGACCCTGTCTACGAAGCAGGTGGTCCCGGGTTCGAATCCTGGTCAGGGCATTTATTTGTGTGTTTATCACGGATATTTGTTCCTGAGTTATGGATGTTTTATATGTATTTATCCATATTTTTCTATTATATACCTACATCGTCGTCTAGCACCCATAACACAAGCCTTATTGAGCTTACTGTGGGGCTAGGTCGATTTGTGTAAGATTGTCCTATAATATTTATTTATTTATTTATTTAACACTTAATATTGTTTCAAATTACTTTTTAATATTTAAGCTGTAAAATATTATTAAAAATTTTGCCGGCTAATGATTTACCTACCTACCTAAATGTATTAATTTTATATATGATATACCTACACATACTGATCGTTTTCCTTATTAAATAATACTTAGCAACAATTTGGTGAAGTTCTTCTAGAGGGGATTGTTACAAATACTACCTACTACAAAAACAACAGACTTAAAAACCGCCATGTCAGCCTACTATGCCTATGCCCACTCCTTGTTCAGGTACGGTATATTGCTTTGGGGTAACAGCACAAGTGTAAATAATCTGTTTATAGTTAAAAAAAATGTATCCGGACTCTTGTAAATATAAAACCAATGCAAAGTTTAAAGATCTCGGAATCTTGACACTTGCGTGTTTACATTTTCGAAATTTGCAAGTTTATAAGAAAACACAGTCACCTTTTCTTACAAGCTAAAGACTGTCACACAAAGCCACTAAACCTTCGTCATAATAACGATCTTGCTTTATGTTCATCCAGTCTTACATTATATCATTAAGGTCTTCATATGATGTGCATAAAAATATATAACAAAATACCTCAAACAATTAAATGTATTGAAATTCCAAAATTATATGAAACTACATTACATAAGTATTTGTTGGATAAGAGCTATTATTCACTGCAGGAGCTTTTTTATGATACTATTTGAAATAAATAGAGAAGTACAATATGTATAGGCTAGGTATACAACTATACATACAAACAACATCATTAGTTTGTATAAAAATTACTTAATTATAATTAAGGTTTAAATATTATGTATTCAATGCCTATTATTATCTAAGTAATGCTATTATTTTGTAAGTTAAAGTATAAAATAGCTCTGCTATGTACTACATTGCTGTGCCCTTATAGGGTTCATATTACTTGTAATATGTTTGCAATAAACGTTTTGAGTTTGAGTTTGAAAAGCTTCTTATTCGACTCGATCGAATCCTAGAAGCTATGGCAATCGTGGGCAAGTTCACGGCTGCGGTAGAAAGTGAACGCGTCTTATGCGTCCGCGCACTTTTACCGCCGCGCCGATTTTATCGTTTCCCGACAGGTACGTGATAAAATAGCGTTTCTTTTACAAACATTTTCACCATAAAAACTTTTATCAGGCTATCGAAACAGCTGAGCAGTGCAGCTACTAGTTAATTGGGTATTTTCGCAAATGCTGTAAGATTAAGTTTTGTGTGGTATCCGAATGATTTATGGTTCTTGCTATTCAGAATCTTGAGTACTTACTGGGACACAAAAGGTCCTGTAACTTTTAATTTCCGCTAATATCACTTTTCTAAGTGCACAAGGAAGTAGCGTAATGAATTAATGAATCTGGTTACCACTCTGAGTAACTAGTTATATTATAACCTATTTAAATTCCTTGGAATCCCAACAATTTCTGAACTCACAACGATCTTAGAAAACGTCCATGTGTGTCGTAAAAATGTGCTATAATTTTATGTAATATTTCCTGTACCTAGTGTAAATAATGAGTGATGAAACGGTAGACAAAACTATTAAATCCGAACACACGAGCACGCACAGACTCTCTGTGAAAGTGACTCCGGCGCAGCATTTATTGAAAACACCTAATCAATTATAAAAGCCTATAGTTATCAGCTACAATCAAGGACAAAACAGATCACCTTGCATGAAAACAAATATCAAAGTCACCCGTGTTATTTGACGATTTCTTGATTGTTCGATTCCCGATGGTATGCCTAAATATCAACAATGGCCAGAGCTTTCCAAAAGCTCTAAAAGAAAAGTGATGCTAAATTAGCTGCTAATCCAATCATTGGGGAATCATCTCCATACATTGCCTTACAAAAGGTGGAGTAGAAAATGTTTTAATGGTTATTGGTAGGCTATAGGGTGGTAATTAAAATACTAGATTTGAGACCTTGAGGAGGGGGGGCGCGCGGCCGCCATCTTGGTTTAAAGGTGCCAAAAGTCCGTTTTTGAACCTTGGCGCTTAAACGGTTATAAGTATGCCTAAAATGTCTATGGAACGTATGAAGAAGATAAAATTGTCTACAATATTTCCATACACGATACATCTGTAAGTCTTACAGATATAACGATACAGGGGGTGAAAAAGTGTATATTTTCTTATATCATAAGAATTTTATTTATTAGCTTCAAAGTTTTGTGCTTCGAGATAAGGAAATGAAGTCTCTACCACAGATTTGTCATCTTCTAATGATTCTTTTAAAAGAAATTCAAAAGTTGAATTCACCCCTAGAGCGTTTATAGAGGGGGTGAAAGTAGTAAGTCTCACACACAAAATCAATGTTCTATTACTCATCATAAAATGCTACTAGGCGTTGTCGGGTATAGCTATCGATAAATTCGGGTATAATGAATTTAGATTTGACAAAAAACATATACGCTTTCATAGAAAAAAAAAATTTTTTTAAGAAAGTGCTTGAAAATATTTTTATTTTTTTAAACTTCATATAACTGTCAAATTATTATTAAAATATCGTATAGGCTCTAGCATTTTTAGGGTTCCGTAGTCAACTAGGAACCCTTATAGTTTCGCCATGTCTGCCCGTCCGTCCGTCCGTCCGTCCGCGGATAATCTCAGTGACCGTTAGCACTAGAAAGCTGAATTTTGGTACTAATATGTATATCAATCACGCCGATAAAGTGGTAAAATAAAAAGTGGATTTTTTTATTTTATTAGGGTACCTCCCCTATACGTAAAGTGGGGAGTGTTTTTTTTTTCATTTCAACCCTAACGTGTGATATATTTTTGGATAGGTATTTAAAAATGAATAGGGGTTTACTAAAATCATTTTTCGATAATGTAAATATTTTCGGAAATAATCGCTCCAGAAGTAAAAAAATATGCGTCCCCCCCCCCCCTCTAACTTTTGAACCATAAGTTTTAAAAATATGAAAAAAATCTCAAAAGTAGAACTTTATAAAAACTTTCTAGGAAAATTATTTTGAACTTGATAGGTTGAATAGTTTTTGAAAAAAAATTACAAAATAATTTCTGAATTAAGTTTGTAATTTAACCATATAAGCAGGTGTTTATTGTACCTGTGATTTCTACAAAATTACAATGAAATGACGTGCTTTCAAATAAAGTAAAAACGGTGAAAATCGGTTCACGCAATAAAGAATTATTCCATAAAAATCATCTCCCATACTTTAAGCTCGCGCGCAATAGTTTACTTAATTTGCCGATAGATGTCGCTGTACGTGGAACTCTCATATCATATCCTACATGGCGGTGTTATTAACTCTTAAGTGGGGACACTTACTGTGACGGACGGAAAACTACGGAACCCTACACTGAGCGTGGCCCGACACGCTCTTGGCCGGTTTTTTACATAATGCTTGAACAGTTCACTTTATGACAAAAATGTCTACGAAAATTATAAAGACTCTTTTTTTTTGTATTTGTATTTATTCTGTACGTCTTATAGATACAAAGTTGTAACTTTGTATTTCCTGTAGGAAGGAAAAAATTACTTATACTCATTGTCTTTGTACTTCTCGTAGAAATTTTTGTCATAAAGTCAACTGTTCAAGCATTATTTAAAAAATGCTAAAGCCTATACGATATTTTAATAATCACTTGACAGTTATATGAAGTTTAAAAAAATTAAAATATTTTCAAGCGCTTTCTTTAAAAAAAAAAATTGTATGAATGCATATATGTTTTTTGTCAAATCTAAATTCATTATACCCGATTTGATCGATAGCTATACCTGACAACGCCTAGTAGTATTTTATGATGAGTAATAGAACATTGATTTTGTGTGTGAGACTTACTACTTTCACCCCCTCTATAAGCGCTCTAGGGGTGAATTCAACTTTTGAATATCTTTTAAAAGAATCATTAGAAGATGACAAAACTGTGGTAGAGACTTCATTTCCTTATCTCGAAGCACAAAACTTTGAAGCTAATAAATAAAATTCTTATGATATAAGAAAATATACACTTTTTCACCCCCTGTATCTTTATATCTGTAAGGCTTACAGATGTATCGTGTATGGAAATATTGTAGACAATTTTATCTTCTTCATACGTTCCATAGACATTTTAGGCATACTGATAACCGTTTAAGCGCCAAGGTTCAAAAACGGACTTATGGCACGTTTAAACCAAGATGGCGGCCAACGCTCCCCCCCCCTCAAGGTCTCAAATCTAGTATTTTAATAACCACCCTATAGCCTACCAATAACCATTAAAACATTTTCTACTCCACCTTTTGTAAGGCAAATGCTCCAATGATTGCGCTATGCGGCTTGTCTACCAAATATTTTGACGCACCGCCACTGAAGACTATAAATATAGTAATCAGACAGTATTAGTGGACTTTATTACATATTTTATAGCTATACTACTATTATAGTTAGTACAATGAAGAGTCGGCTATTTTGGTACAGTCCGCATGAAATGTAAATCGTGCGCCTGGTGTTGCACTTGTCGTTAATATTGCAGTGTTTATTTTTAATAAAGTTTAATAATGTCTTTAACTACATACATAGATCCGTCAAGAAGAAAACACCCTTTGAACATAAATTATTTCTTTTTACCTACGTAACTTTAACTTCTTTCGAGTTTGACTGTACTCAACACTGTTGCAGTGTCAGTATTTGCTCATCTGTCTCCGCGACGAATCTGCTTAATGAACTGTGAATCTATCGACTTGTTTTAGCCGATTTGGCCATGTTGTCGCAAAGCGTGGCAGAGCGGCACGAACTTGCTCGTTTCATAAAATTTCGCAATTCAAATAAAACCTTTTATTTGTTTGTGGCTTAATTCTTCGATTGGTAATTGATTGCTTTACTTTAGAGTAAGGGTGGGCAAACCGCGACTGTAGGTGCTTTTCCGTTCCGAGGCTCAATAAGATGCGTCTATTCTGATTTCTGGCAACAAATTATAAATACTGATTCAAATACAAGGTGTCTATGCAGAGCCGGATTAGCCTTTAGGCAGAGTAGGCAACTGCCTAGGGGCCCCGCATCGATCAGGGGCCCCGCATGCACAGAGAAAAATTAAAATATTATGTAGACTGAAATTAAATTGGAAAAAAAAATATATCGATCGGCTAGGGGCCCCGTGCGTGCACAGAGGAATATGAAAATATTTCATGGAGTGGAATATTAATTGGTAATTTTCTTTACATCGGCTAGGGTTCTCGCGTGCGCACAGAATAAATTAAAAATAGGTCATAGAATGAAATCTGAATTGGAGAATTTATATGTAACGTATATTGGTTAGAGGTCCCGCGTGCGCACAGATGAAATTGGAAATATTTCATAGTGCTAAAACCTAAGGACATAATCTAAGGAACAATATTTTAACGGCCTGTCACGCTTATGTAACATCGACACTCAGTTGATAGAGAAACTGCATTTAAAGCGCAAAAAAGATACGTTAGATCTTTATGTGGAATTCAGCTACCAGCTTCATGTGTACCACACTTTAAAAATTTATGAACTAGTTATTTTTGTTAAAGGCAACCTGCACTTATTTAAAAGATTTAAGAGTATTCGTTTAAAAAATAAAATAGCTTCAATGTCTTCCGACACAGCATTTTTAAAGAAAACATACTTGGTATGGCTCCAAAAATCTATAATAAAGTTCCGAAACAAATAAGAAGTATAGAAAATAGTATAAGTTTCAAAAGAAAATTATTTGATTTTTTAGTGGATAGTACATATTATACTGTTAAGGGTTTTTTGTCCGACTGCAATTAATATTAACATATAGTTACAGATTAAAAAAACACTAAAATTTGTATGTCCTGTGGCTCGACATGGTGATGCTACTCTATTTCTGTAAAACCTGTACCTCTGTTTGTACTATATACCCATGTTGTACAAATAAACTATTTGACTTTGACTTTGAAACCTCACAGGAGTGTACGCGAGTTCCATTTTAATCTAAAATTAATTTCAGGATATGATGAAAAAAAAAGAAAAAAAATGTCTGATTTTAGTAAAAGTTGGGGCATTCAACTGCTAGTTGTTTATGGAGTTAGAAAAACATATAACTGATCACGTCTCAGATGGCACCCGTATTTTATTTTATTTATTAGGCACACCAGATAGACAACATTCCATACATTAATAGAAAATTACATGTAAGGTAGGTTTTTTATAACAATGCCAATAAATTTATTTAATTGTGAGGTAACCGGACCTAATCCCAACAAGACCTGCTTTACTCTCTAGGTTGGAAGTAGAAATGGCTATCGCTTTCGTAAAAACTAGTTGCTTCGCAAATTCTTGGGATTAGATCGACATTCGTTCCAGTGAACCTTGGCAAATAGTCGGGTGATAATCTAGGAAGATAATGATGATGTGATAATTAAATCCTAACTATTTTAATCAAAATCAGCTTTACAAACGATCGCTTCTAACTACCTACTCAAGTGCCTAAGGAAATTTACCAAAATTGCAGAATATTTCACTTAAACAGATTTCGGAAACTTCTTACAGTTTTTATGGGGATTGATTCCCTACACCTATTTCTTGTAAAAAAAACTATATTTATCCCACCGATTTTGATAAAGAACGGTATACACAATCAGCCCAAAAATTGGCCCCACAATCATGCTGTAAGAACGACTTGTACAGCAGTTTCTCGGTCAGTTTTATCAGACTTTAGTCAGTGATAAGGGCCGGTTACAGATTTTCAAGAGCCATATTTTCGGTAAATCTTGTTTAAAACTGTATTTCTACTAATATCCTCACTCAATGATTTATCCGAGAACTTTTCCAACATTTTTAGGATCTTTCAGCTACTTGCACATCCAAACAGACAAGTCTACTAATAGATCTACCAATGACCGAATTGTTGCATTGTTTTGTTCTAACATCGGAACTGCGTAAGAGTTGGATTTAAAACAAAGCGATAGTTTACCCAATTCACGCAACGGAGGTTATGGTCTTGAGTTCGTAACAGATGGATTATTACAAATTATTACCAAACCGATAACCGAAATGGTTTCGATTTCTGATTGCCAAATGTCATTGCATGCTTTGCGGATATCTGTAGAAGAAAAACATTTCGAACTTCATGCTGGAGCAAAATTTAATTATTGTCTTTAAAGACAATAATTTAAAACTCTAAAGTTTTCCTGCTGTGTCGGTAGTAATTATTAGTACCCTCTGTCAACAAATCCGAAGTCGAAACGTTTCTGAATTAAATATACCTACATATACTTACAGATATATCAGCACTGTTCTAAAAAAACTGTGGGCTCCATACAAAAGACTAGACACTAGAGACAATTTTTAGAATAGTGCTGTACCGTTTATCTGTTTTCTGAATTCAGCGCTAAAAACAAACCAAGTTTATGCCGGGGCTAAAGAGATCATGTAAACCAGTTTATCTATACAATACATTCAAGAGTCTCCTATTGAATTTTCCTTACAGATTGACCTGTTATCAGTGATCTTAAGTGTATTTTTCACCATCAAGCTAAAACAAATAAAATTATCTTAGTTAACAATCGGTTATGAATAAATAAATTAAGAAGATTCCAAAACTCGATCTAAACCTGTGAATAACGAACGCATTTCCTAAACCAATATAATGTATGCTAATTGCAATCGGATACTTCGAAAAACTTAATTAGCTTACTTTGTCAACTCATTGCACCAGCGAGTTGGGGGCTTGGAAGTGGTAGTATTTGAACGCACTCTACCAGCGCGCGCGCACAGTACCACGCCGCGCCGCGTGCGCCGCGCGCGGCTCTAGTCAGAAACAAAAGACGATCTACCGAGACATCGATGACTGGCCGTCGAGAAGCAATTTAAGACTGAGACATGACTAAGTTAAGACAAAGACTGACTAATGTGTTCAAATTTTTGGGACATTTTATCGCTGAAAGCTGACTTTTATTAAGTTATGACTGACTTGTGTAAATTTTTGTGACATGATCGCTGAAATGTGACTTCCTAATGACAACTTTGGAGTGATGACTTATTGACGAATTAGTGATGTGACTTGTGACATGACGATGACCAGTGACAGTGACATAACTTGACCTTTGACTGACTGGATTTTTGGAAGCTGAAGAGGGCGCAGGTTAGTAGATAGGTATATCATTTAAGAAAATAACATATAGTGAACATTATAAAGTAAACCTTGAAAACAAGCGAATATTTAGTACATATTGTAAGTATTGTAACTCTATTAGAGCATCGAAGTTCCGTCAGGTTATTTATTTATTTACTTATTTTATTTAAATTTTATTGCACATAATAAAGTACAAAGGGCGGACTTAATACCTTTAGGCATTCTCTACCAGTCAACAATAGGGCCAAACAGAAATGCGTCAAGGTGGGTGCAGTGAGAAAATTACTATCGGACTAAGATAACATTATTTGCATTAGCTAATTAAAATTAATTAATTAATTAGTTCTTCTATGGATTAATCTAAAATTAAATTTTTTAGGCAATGTCAGTGTCAGATATTTCCAAAAGTATTCAAAGAGTCGCTTTGGTGTCATGACATTGGTGGAAAGCTCTTACTTTTAACCTCAGACACAGAATGGTGCATTTTATCAACTTAACATTTTAGTGAGTATTGTGGGACTTGTTACTTATTAGTCTTATTACTAATATTTATTACCCACAACAGAACGGAAACATTATATGCATGTAGAAAGTTTATATGTGCATATAAACAAATGTTTCCATTTATCTCCAGAACGGCTTGTGCAATTCGGTTGCGGTTTTCGGCAAAGGATAGGTATTACCAGCGATGGTTCTTAGATAGGTTTCAACTCGATAGATGGCGGTAATATAATTTCTTCCGGCGATTTTAATTGTTTTTATTAGTCTTGTTTTTACCTACCCTGTTCAATATTAAAGGATACACTGACTAAGTTTGGTACCTACCTTCAAAGTTTCTAATTCTAATTATAAGAAAGCGTTAAGCGCCGAACTAAGTATTAGAAACTAGGATTTAGTGTCCGTGGTGACCGATGGATGACGCTAGTGCTTTAACCTGAAATAAGGGACCGCGATTTTGTATGGATATTGTCCATCTATGTCTATATCATCCTTGCTAAGAATGGAGACATTGCAGTTTCGGAGCATCCACAGAACTTGAATCCCACCGGCTTTCCTATTTTTAAAGAGTTGAGCTCGTTCACATGCAGTACTCGAATAAAGCGAATCCAAATTACGTCCGACTAACCTAACAGAGGTCATTAGTACAAAAACCTCCACAAGTTCACATCCCTTCCTAAAATGACAACGCCGGCTTACCCGCAGATGGCATAAATCATGCAATTATTACGTCCAAAAGCACCCCGGGGCAAATAATTGAATATTACAGCACGCACAACAAAGCCGCGTCATATTATCGAATCGGAGTCGAAAGCGGTTTCACTTTCCCCGGCGCGCGCGCCAAATTATCATGCGTGCGTTATCTTATTAATTTTCACGTGCTTACATAACGGAACTGGTTTATATTTAAGTGGCCAGCTTTCAAAATGTTGTTGGTTTTCTCGTTGGTTATTTAAAGAATGTTATTGTACGATTAATGGTAGCTTTGTTTTCCTAGCGCAGTATGGTACTGAAGTAATTACATATACAATTTCGCACAAAAGTAAAAATAAGATTCGAGTAATTTCGGAATTCAACGTAATAAGCTGCAAAAATGTAAACATATTTCTGACGTCGACTGTACTTACACCTTACCATAAAGGATTGGTATGTTAATAATACTTTTACAAAGTTTTTCCAAGTCCAGTCCCTGTTGGGCATGACTACAGAGTCATGCCCAACCAACTAGAGAACATTTTTTCTTTTCAAAAATGTTGGAGCAGAAGTAGGTAGATTCACCTAAAGATTATATGACGGGATTAGACCTAAGTTGGTACAACGTTTCTGTCAAAAAGAAATTCAGTAAGAAATTTTATTTATTTCTTAATTACCACTAACAATAAGAAACTATTTCAAAATGGATAACCGACACTAATCAGCGTCAAAACAGAATGCTGACTTCTTCTGACCGTAATCAGTGTAGCGTTGATACTCTCATTATAAGCTAATTTGGCATTCTCGAGAAACTGCGGGATCTTACAATTATTATAATTTTGAGTATAATTCGCTTTCCTAACACACTTCCGTGTCAGGTGATGACCATAAGCATACGTTTTCTCTCTCGTTGCTTATGTTAATTTGAAAAGTTTTGGCCTATATAATATTTCCATAGAAAAGGTCGTTTCGAATAGGTTATCTAATGTAATAAAGAATAGGATTTATGGTAGTGAGAGTGGACCGGTTCTTACACTCATACTAGATACATTATGGATTCTACGAGGTAGCAGATCAACTGTAGGTGTAGGTACCTAGAACAGAACAGATTTTTTTGCGTACCTACCTATTGTTTTAAAATGGGATTTTTTGCGTGCACGCATTAGCGGAAGTTTTCGGAAAGCTTTTTCCCCGAGTCACAGATTATATAATAGTTGCTGAGTTATTAACTTTTTATTACCCTATATTTAGTATTTTTTTGGCATAAAATATTGTTTTTTTCCACAGAACTTTTTCTTTACAAGTGTAATGAAAAACAGTGTGTGTATTCGGAGTGTAAGGTTACTCTCTCGATGCACAATAAATCATGATTGTCGTGAACGTTAGTTCAAACCATTAAAATAAGGTAGTTTCTGTCCTAAAGAATAATATCAATCCATGAGCCACAGTACCTTTATTAACGCGAAGGGCTTTCTCTCCTGGATCTAGTTAAAAATTAAATTAATGGACACAGATTGGCAAGCTTTTCCTTATTATTTTTTTTTGTCTGCAGTGGCGATGGCCTGGAGGGCCGCACGGAGGACCCTCAGTTCCCGGCCGCGAGCGCGCTGCGTCAGTCGTCTTTGCTGCAGCACTGCCCACTGCGGGGAGCGCCCAAGTGCCCGCCTGCCTCTAAGAGGTTGGTATATATTATCATTGTACTGGGGATGGCCGAAGGATCTGCACGAATAAGGACCCAAAAGTCGCTGGCCCAATATTACAAGGTTTTATGTTTCGCTTTTATCGAACACTGTCATAGTGACAATAAGTCTAAATTTATCTACCCTGAAAATCTGACATATTATATTGCCTGTTATATTGGGCCAGCGAAGTGTATATAGGATGCCACCACCATGGGCGACACAATACCGTAATCTGACTGTCCGATAAGCGACTTTGGGAAAATGTGAGAAGACAGAAGTCAACGTTTGTAATAACAAAACATTTGAAACCTTCAGCGGGTCATTGCTCCACACCATCAAACAAAAACAAGAAGAGATGCATGATAATTTCTGTATGTTCGCCATTACCACCTTACTGCTCAGGCAATAGAATTTATATTCCAATGGTAAAATCAGCTTTGTTATTTCCTTTGCTTTCTATGTTGAGTCGATCGGGACCATTTTTTGGCAACTATGTCCATACCTTAATTAGTTACTTTCGGAAGATTAACCTATATGTTTGTTTGTATGTTGTTGATGTCACGAATAAAGGTTTTCTATTCTATTCTATTCCTTTTATGTCTTACTGTCTATCATACGTTTTGTGGTCTCAATACAATAGATTTCTAACTCTCACTCCTGTCATTTCACTCCTACGGCTTTGAATAATAAACGTTTACCTGTCTTCACAACACTGATTAAATTTGTCAATATCGTTAAAAATTACGTGTTGTTTCCAGATACCGCACACATGATGGCACCTGTAACAACGTGAACCGCCCGAGATGGGGTTCCACCATGACCCCCGTCCAGCGCTTCCTACCCCCGTCTTATTCCGATGGTATCCAGGCACCTCGCCGTTCAGTCTTCGGCTCTGCTCTACCTTCAGCCAGGGAGATCAGCTCCACAGTCCACGAAGACCAGCATGTTGAAACCCCGGGCATAACGCATTTGCTGATGCAGTGGGGGCAATTCTTGGATCATGATGTGACGTCATCGTCGCAGACGCGAGGGTTCAACGGCTCTGTGCCGCGGTGTTGCAAAGATGGCGGGCGGGACTTCGTTCCTAGAGAGTTTTTGGTGAGTTTCCTTGCTGAAGTTCAATTCAAAATGTCTTCATCTTGGCACATAACAAAATGTTAATTTCTTGTAGCATCCCGAATGCATGCCCATCGAAGTTCCCCCATCAGACCCGTTCTATGGCCCGAAGGGAGTGAGATGCCTGGACTTCGTCCGGTCCTCTCCCGCGCCGCGAGACGACTGTGCCCTGGGTTGGCGAGAGCAGATGAACCAGGTGTCGGCGTATATCGACGGTTCGCCGCTCTACGCCAGCTCAGCGCGGCAATCGGACAAGCTGCGTCTGTTTAGAAACGGTATAGCATAGATTATTCAAATAGGTTTGAACCCATGTCAATGGTGAACACCGTTTAAGACTTGACTTTCATTTTAACTTCAAAATGTTTAACAAACTGGTATTTTTCTTAAATTATAAGCCAATGCCAATGTCACATAAATTACTTACAAGACCTTTAAAGATTATTAGAAAACTTCTTCGATCTCGACTCTGCATACCCAGACAGAAATACTGCTGGAGCTTGTACCTATAAACACGGAATGACAAACTGTTTTGCAACTAAACACAACTAAATCATTTTATTCAGGAATGCTCCAGTATGGACGCGTCCAGAACCGGCGTCCATTACTTCCACCGGAGAGAAGAGACGAGCTCTGCCGCGGTGGCGCCGTCTCCTCCGACTGCTTCAAGTCAGGAGATGCCAGGGTCAATGAGCATCCTGGGCTGGTCGCCGCTCACATTGTGTGGTTGAGGCAGCATAATAGGTAACGTCACAAGACAATTTCTTGCTGGTTCTCTGCTTGTAAAGTCATCAAGCAATTGTGTGTAGGAAAATTCATATGAATCATGCGGTCAGTTATGATGCCCGTCATGATACAAATCACTAAGATCTTACCACTCCTATACAAATTTAAACAACCTTAAAGAAGATGGTTTAAGGTAAGGAAGGTTTTTGTGCAAGACAATTTCTTGCTGGTTCTCTGCTTGTAAAGTCATCAAGCAATTGTGTGTAGGAAAATTCATATGAATCATGCGGTCAGTTGTGATGCCCGTCATGATACAAATCACTAAGATCTTACCACTCCTATACAAATTTAAACAACCTTAAAGAAGATGGTTTAAGGTAAGGAAGGTTTTTGTGCCTCACGCATTAAAGTGAAGTATTAGGGTGTTAACACTGTAAACAAAACTTTTTTCAGAATGGCGCAAGAACTGGCTCATCTAAATCCACACTGGAGCGATGAGAAAGTGTACCAGGAGACGCGGAAGATTGTCGGCGCGATGACCCAGCATATCACCTACAGAGAATTCCTGCCAATCGTTTTAGGTCAGCAACTAAAACATCGATTATTTATATTATGGTTACTGCACCACATTTTATTTATTACCATCACTGACACGAGGTTTTATAGCAAAAACCTTTTGAATGGCTGCTTCTTTATTCATAATAACTTACGTCGTAATTGTACCCCGAAAGACTGTACCTATTCTAATAATAAAGTCTCGTTTCCAGGCCAAGAGGTGATGCGTTTGTTTGACCTAGAACCCCTAAAGAAGGGCTACTACAAGGGCTACAGTCCAAAAATCAACCCAAGTCCCGCGAGCTCGTTCAGTTCGGCTGCCTTCCGGTTCGGTCATAGCCTAGTGCAAGCGTCCATGGTGCGGTACGACCGTTTTCACAGGCCTATGCAAAACAGTAAGTTTTAGTTCAAATCACTGAATACAAAATACAGTATTTTCGCTCTTTGTTCCATTGTTTCTTTAGTGCTCTAAATGTTTCCTTACAGACGTCTCACTTCACGACGAACTCACAAACCCCTCTAACATCTGGAGCATGGGCGCTGTCGATCGCCTCCTCCTCGGCATGGTAAACCAGCCAATCCAGACACGTGACGAGTTCATTACGGAAGAACTAACCAACCATCTCTTTCAAACCCCCTCCTTCGACTTCGGGATGGATTTGGCCGCTATCAATATTCAAAGGGGAAGAGACCATGGAATCGCACCGTATACTGCTTGGCGGGAGCCGTGTGGACTATCGCCCATAAATGAGTTTGAGGACTTGTTTAGAGTGATGTCGCCACGTGCTGCCAGGAGATTGCAGAGCCTATACAGGTAAAAATATGTACTTGTTCAATCTAGGAGCTGTTCTTTTTGCACAAGATTATAATAAAATTTATACTTTATATATTGCATTATATAGCCTTTCTTCATCTAAAAGAGTTTTTGTTTCAGGCACGTAGATGACATAGACCTGTTTACGGCAGGCATGTCAGAGAGACCAGTGGTGGGAGGGCTGGTTGGCCCCACATTTGCCTGCATCATTGCTCAACAGTTCTCGAACCTTCGGAAAGGAGACCGATTCTGGTAAGTTCAAATTACCAAATTTTAATTTAGCTTGGAATATTGTGTATTGCGTAGGAATATTGTTGTTTTGTTTTATCGATTGCAGGATAATTTGTTATGTGATATGTAGCTTCACAGTTTGTATTGTTTTAGGTACGAAAACGGAGGCTTCGAATCATCTTTAACACCTGCACAGTTACAGCAGATACGTAGGATATCATTCGCCCAAATCCTCTGCCGTACTCTGGACACTATTGACAGCATCCAACCTTTCGTATTCCTTTCAGCTGATAACACTGACAATGATCGGATATCCTGTCTTAACGGACTTCTGAACAACTTTGATTTGTCGCCATGGACTGATGTTAACTCGAGTAATGATATAAGTAAAGCTGACGCAGTAAGCACTGAGCGACCTAAAAGAAAGACTACTACGACCAAACGACCTACAACAAAACACTCTACCACAAAAAAGCCTCAAAAACTGACGGCTACTAATAAAGTTCCTCAAAAGAAACCAGTATCTGTTGCAAATAATACTCTTAATGTGACTAAACCTAAACCGACACACAGACAAAACAAAACTGACAGTGTTAATGACCAATTGAACGGAACGTTAACTGACAAAAATGTTACAACGACAACTGAACAGACCGTACAAAAGATAGACGACAAACTTGACTTTAAAAACAAAAGTCGACGATACGAAGAAGCTGATGCAAGACGAAACTACAATAAACCGACAAAACAATACGGGAATGACTATGACGATGACGAAGAAATACATAGTGTACAATCTGTAGTTATAAATAACTTACAACATAAGCGACCTTACAACAGACCAGTGATAGCCGTGACTGAGAACATTGACAAATATACTTACTTAATAAATTATGTGCCTAGACCAACTCAGTCTTGGCGAGGTACAACAACACGACCAAGACGCACAACGACAAGACGACCATACGACAGGGACGTAGTGAAAGTGACATATCAGACTTATGACGACACCTACAGACGACCTAACAAACCGTATTACAACAACAGACATGACGATAGATATGACGATTACAATAGACAAAATGATAGAAATAACAACTACAACAAGCAAGACAACAGAAATGACAATTACAATGGACAAGACGATAGAAATGACGATTACAATATTAGACTCGAAGATAAAAATGACAGTCACAACTACAGACATGACAGACCGAACAAAAACGACAATATTTTTTCATCAGCTAGATCGAACGATAAAGTACTGACCACTACTACAAAAACTGACGCGACTATTGACAAAATCACCGTGACTGACAGTAATAAACTTACGACTGAAAATCCATACAAGCTAGTAACATTTGGTTACGTAGGTACGTACAAAGGTGACATGACAAATGACAAAGTGACTAAAACTGATTCTACTGAGACAATCAAACACGAAGTGATAAGTAAAGACTTTTCGACTTACGAAGAAGACAGACTGGATACGGACGAAAAGAAAAACATGAAACTTTCAACATTTTTCCATTATGAGACTGTAACTAAACCTTACAACAATTTAAGACCGACGAGACGCTACGACGAGGACCAAGTTCCTGACTATTCAAAGACAAACAGCAAATATTACTTTGTTAGGAACGTTTTACGAAAATATCCAGACTGGACTATGACAGACGAAATTAACGAGACTAAAAAGGAAATATTAAAAGAAAATTATAACAGTCCAGGGCAGCCAGTGTCTGTAATGATAGAAGAAAGATCTTCTGCTGACAAATTAGCGCTCCTTGAAGAAGCAGAAGAAAAGTCGGCGTTTCCGGATCCAGAGAGACTGAGGCTGAAGATAAAGCCGTCGAATCCTGCGAAGACACCATCGGTGGCATTCCAAGTGATACCCAGTGAAAACAAGTAAGTAGTGGCGCTGTGTCTACAAACCTAAAAATATCAACATAACATAACTCAGAATACTTTGGCTTCTTTTTCGTTTAATTATCTTTAATCCGAGTAAAATGCAGACTTAATTTGAGAAGACTCATGATCATAGGAAGTGATGATTGATTGATTATTAGATGGAATTGTTGAATTTTACATGAATTTTTGTTTCAGTCCGTCACAATGGGCTACATACGAAGAAAAAGACTTGCCAGAAGGTCTACCGCATCGCATGCCACCAATGAAAATCGACCCATACGCGTTAAAGGAGATCCCCAGACCTTTCAACTTCGGAAATCTAAGGAGACGACATCCAGAGAGGAGGCATTAGTTTTAATCTTACCTGATTAGGAAACTTGTTCAATCATGATAAAACTCAAACAAGCTATAAATTTGGTTGCATTTAGGTAGAAACAAATGTGTACATTACTTTGTCGACAATGTGGTTAGTTTTATGCGACATACAAATGATGAAAGACTTAACGTTAAAACAAGTGAAAATAAGTAAACAGTTACAGGCAAGTTACTTGCCAAAACATTAAAATATATTATAGACATATTTATTGGATGAGAAATTAGTCAATGTCTCGTAGAATTTACCTTATCTAGGCTATTAGATATCAAGTATCCTAACTGAATACGACCTTTAAGAACACTAGACATGAATACCGTGACAAGCATTGTGCAAGCAACTGTCACAACGGCAAGGACAATAAACACAAGGAGTGAATGAAAGCATCAATGATGCTCGAGACAATCGTGATATGAATTTCAATGACGTGACGGACGGACAATAACGTGTGACTCGACTGTTTTAAATATTATGACATGACTTAATGACGGGTTAGATATGGACTCACTATTGCAACGAATAATTAAAATAATTTGATATTTGTCATCAAATTACTATAGTTAATCTCACCTAAAGCCAGACGATCCAAGTCGACTGATAAGATGTAAATTGATCGGATGCTACTTTAGCGTCATAGCAATGACTAGACTAACTGACTAGACTGGAGTGGAATGACTGAAAACTAAAGCAAATTGTGACTGAATAATATTACGACTGACGAAGATAACTGACGGCACTGACTAAAGTAAATATAATGTTAAGGATATGACCTACAATGACTGCGACAAATTACATTGTTATAATTTACCTATCCGACTTGTAACTGAAAAATTTAAACTTAACTGATTAAGCTAATACACTCCGCCCGTGACTGAATGAAATGACTGACTCACAGACAAATAACAAAGATAACCAATAATCTTTAAGTAGATAGGTATCGGTACCTAAGTACCTACTTAGTTTTGAGACAAGAGGATGATGACATTGATGACTGTTATCATTATTAGACATGAACTGACTGACATAATTCGTAACAACAAACGGATCATAAATAATTATCTTGTTCGTTGTGAACTTATGACAATGACTAGACTGGACGGGACTGGACTACTAGTAACTAAACAAGACTCTAAATTCTTATGCAACACACGTGTCCAAATATTCGTGCTCATTATATCTCTTACTACTTGTAATAAGAAAGAGAGCCAACGTTTGGACAGATACGCCGAATGTGTTGGCGGCATTGCTTACCAGTAGCAAATATGTAGGTGATTATTTGACACACATGACAATCGATGACTGCTATATACATGAACTGATAGACCCACAAGAGGATTTTTAGAATTTCGACTCGACTTATTCGTACTATAGTGAACTTATAACAGTGACTGGACTGGACTAACTGGACTCTAGTAGTACAATGACTGAAAATTGAACCAAATTGTGACTGAATAACACGACTGACTGACAGACAACTATCGAAACTAGCCAATAAATTAATGATCAAGGTAATAACTTTATGACATTGAACGAGACAAATCAATTGATATCTGACTGACCGAATAAATCTAGACTTTTGCCTGTTGAACTTGGGATACACAATATTTTCGAATGACATGGACTGAATACAATGACTGACCAACAGAAAAATATCGAAGTAGGCCAATAAATATTAATTATCAAGTAAATTGACATAAGATATTTCGAATGACATTGACTGAATACAATGACTGACCAAACAAATTTGGACTGAATAACACGACTGACTAACAGACAACCCAATAAATATCTGATCAAGTTATTAACTTTGTAATATTTGAACGAGACAAATCAATTGCTGTCTGACTGACATAACACCAGAAACTGACAAATAAATCTGGACTTTTGCTTGTTGAACTTAGATACTTACATAATATTTTCGAATGACATTGACTGAATACAATGACTGACCAACAGAAAAATATCGAAGTAGGCCAATAAATATGAATTATCAAGTAAATTGACATAAGACATTTCGAATGACATTGACTGAATATAATGTAATGACTTATGACCAGGGCCCGTAATTTTCATGCCGATGACATCAATTTGACGTCACGTTCCATATAGGATGATCCCAAATAGTTTTATTGTAAATTATTAATCATTAGTCGTCAATCATTTTAATCATGTACAAATGACTTCAAAAGTACTCTATTTACACATGATATAAATAATAACTACTTGATACGTGAAACGTAAATAAAACTATTTGATTTGTTTTTATACATACATTTTATTACATGGTATTGCTAACAACACATTACAATTCATTAGAAAACAGAATTCCTCTCTAACGTAAAGCACGCCATCCTTCTTGCATTAACTCCCATGCAATGAAAATCTAAGTCATCTTCGCGTTCATACGGAAAGCAATATTCATAAAAATCTTTTTTTTTTGTAATCGTATTTTTGTTTGTTGTGTGGTTAATTATTCCAACTTCTCTGCTAAAATGAACATGTATAATTGATGGACACATTTTTTCTGATTTTAACAACTAAAATTAGGAAATCAGTATTTTTATTTCTCAGTGGCACTTGTAACATTTTTGACAGAACGTTTTTTTAATGAGAACGAATAAAAAAGGTTACATTTAAAAAAGGTTTTATTACATATTGATTTATAAACAGCCAAGGAAATTGATTTGTGTAACATTACGTACTTTGTCATAGTGACAATCAACATCTAGACGATAGAGATTTCATATTATTGTCACTGTGACAAGGTTCTAAATGCTATGCAAATCAAAGTCCTGGGCTATACCTACACGAATAACCAGATACTTAATGATATTATTTACAAACGAGGTTTTGTACAATATAATATACAAGTTAGTTTTGTACATAATTATTTACAAATTAATTTGAAACATATTTACATTTCTACTTTATTTGCCCCTTATATTTTGATTCGAAGTTAATAATTAGAATTTGCTCAAGGTTTTTAGGGGTCATGCTGCATCGCCGGTTTGTAAAAATCCATTTTAATATTGAAAAGGACCTTTCAACTTCTACAGATGTAATAGGGGCATACTTAAAATAAGGCCATAAATCTATTTTCTCATTGCTTCCATCAAGACGAACTTCTTTATTGTCGTTTAAGTCGGCCATTATTTGCATGGTTGGTAATTCCTTGTTTTTGTGTAAGACTGTTTTATGCTTTTTATAAATAAATTTTCCTTTTTCATGCAGATTAACCCTTGATAATTTGCCTGTCACAGTTTTAACTACTTGTAGCGACTCACTCAATGTCAGCGTAGAACTCTCCATTTGCTTGGTAGCTTTTACTAAAACTGTGCAGCTTTCAGTTATGAATTTTAAATGCTTTTTCAGATGAGGTTTCCCAATTGCTAATTTAGCCCGTCTTACTTTTGCGGTATTCTGGTCATCGAGATTGTTAAGAACGTTTTTGATTTCATCGAAGTAAGTCATGTAGTAAATACAGGCCTCAATCCACGTATTCCATCTTGTTATAACTAGACGGGGAGGTTGTGGCATATTAGGATATAACTGTTTTAACTTTTTTGTTCGTGATGGGGATTTTAAAAATGTCGTTTTCATACTACAAATAAACTCGTTTACATCCTCATACAAACCTCGAACTGTGTCAGCAACACGGTTGAAGCCATGGGCCAAGCATGTCACGTGTATCATATTTGGAAATGAATTCCGTAGAGTTTTACCTGCTTTTACCATATAGGGAGCCCCGTCAGTCAAAAATAACACCACCCTTTCATTGTAATTGTCATTTCCATAAAGATTTTTCAACGATTCGATTACTAAATTGTTTACAGTGGCATGATTAGTCCTGTCAAGGACCTTGGAAGCTATTATGTGTGATTTACTTGCGTTAGTCTTTCTGAGTGCTCCAACGATAACATTGGCCACATTTTGGTCCAATTGATCTTTCGTCTCGTCAACACTTACGTAAATATACGAATCCGCGATATCATTCCTGATAGAATCGAAAACCTTTTTGAACATTTTAGGTAAATACTGTACTCTTAAGTTTGACTCCGATGGAACTTTTGCTGTTTTCGCATACTTGCCATCAATGCATTTTTGAAGGAAGTTACGGAAATTTTCATTTTCTAATTGAAACCATGGTATGTTTGACGCTACCATAAAATTCGTAAGATCCAGGTTAAACTCATTTTGTGTTAATTTTCCTTCTTCTCTTACAATATGTTTAGTTGTTTGCAAATGTGCTGTGACATTGCTGACTTTTGATGTTATATATTGATCACAACAGGAACAATAAACGTTTTCGTCGTATACGATTAAAAACGGATATCTGTAGCAAAACTGGTGTAAAGATGACATTGTACCTATTTACATTTATCCAACAATACCTAACAAATAAATTAACAATAATTAAAACACAACAATATGTATTATTTTAAGCTGACAGCTATATAAGTCAATTAGACATGGTACTGATTATTTCAAGTATCGATATCGGTTACCTGCAGAGGTTGTTCAACATAGACATAAACAAAAAGGAAGATGAGTGACGTTCATAGTAAACAAAACTGAAATGTGGTCCAGCACCTACACACTTGTAAAATGCTACACACCGCTGTACTCAAACTCAAACTCAAACATTTATTCAGTAAGTAGGCCACAAGGGCACTTTTACACGTCAAAGTAAAAGAGAGAAAAAAAATCAAACTACACCGGTTCTAACCCTACACTTCTGACCCGAGAAGAATTATGTCCGGCAAGAAACTCGGCGGGACTTATTTTTTCAAAACAACAGTACATCAAAACTAAACAATACATATAAGTGCGTTATTCTATAAGAAAACATATCAAACCAAGGTTAGATTAACCAACAATAGGTTATAGTTTAAGAAAAATACCAAAGAAAAGAGAGTCTAAATCTGACTATTTGAAAATGAATTACATACAAGTTTGATATACTTTCTTACCTGAACTGTGTCTTCTACATACATTTCCAAATTATAATAATCCATCATCAACAGTTAGAAAAAAAAATTGAATTTAAATTTAAAAAAAAGTATGTGTGTATAAGGTCTCCAAGTGTCTTGATCTATAAATTCTATATAATAATAAAAAAATATGGATAATCAAGCACCGAATGTTGTGTCTAAAGCCAATTAAACTAAAATTAAATATAATTAATAAAAAGTTACGTGATTGTGTGGCCTCAGTTAATACATGTGTATCATGGGCAAAAGAGATAAACCTATATAGTTAACACGGCTATGCAAGCGAGACCTCCATATTTTACGTATTGCACAAAGTGTAACTGAGAGACTCTGCCACACGACTAATTCAATATAGGTCCCGGAACCTATATTTGATTGTACACAATCGAGCGCCTGGTACCGTATCTCTCTTTTTGTATAAATCAATGTTGTTAAATGATTAATTATGACGAATTTAATTGGAATCATACTCTATGCAGCATGACTCTATGTAGCAATTGGGAAACATCATCTGAAAAATCATTTAAAATTCATACCTGAAAGCTGCAGAGTTCTAGTAAAAGCTACCAAGCAAATGGAGAGTTTTACGCTGACATTGAGTGAGTCGCTACAAGTAGTTAAAACTGTGACAGGCAAATTATCAAGGGTTAGTCTGCATGAAAAAGGAAATTTTATTTATAAAAAGCATAAAACAGTCTTACACAAAACCAAGGAATTACCAACCATGCAAATAATGGCTGACTTAAACGACAATAATGAAGTTCGTCTTGATGGAAGCAATGGGAAAATTGATTTATGGTCTTATTTTAAGTATGCCCCTATTACATCTGTAGAAGTTGAAAGGTCCTTTTTAATATTAAAATGGATTTTTACAAACCGGGGATGCAGTATGACCCCTAAAATCCTTGAGCAAATTCTAATTATTAATTTCGAATCAAAATATAAGGGGCAAAAAAAGTAGAAATGTAAATGTGTTTTAAATGAATTTGTAAATAATTACGAGTATGTACAAAACTAACTTGTACAGCCTTGGCCAGAAGTATGCCCCTATTACATCTGTAGAAGTTGAAAGGTCCTTTTTAATATTAAAATGGATTTTTACAAACCGGCGATGCAGTATGACCCCTAAAAACCTTGCGCAAATTCTAATTATCAATTTCGAATCAAAATATAAGGGGCAAAAAAAGTAGAAATGTAAATATGTTTTAAATTAATTTGTAAATAATTACGAGTATGTACAAAACTAACTTGTACAGCCTTGGCCAGAAGTGTTGAGCATAGCTCTTTTTTGCTTGCAATTTTGATGTTAAGTATTAATTCCCTATCATAACAATGTACAATGACGTAAAATGTTATATTTTATTGATATATCTAGAAAACTTCACTTAATAACACTTTCAAGGTACCTATAAAATATGAAAAGTGGAGGTCCCAAAAATGCGAATTTAGGTCGGTGCGAAAAATTGCAAATATTCGATGCAGTTACTACTCATTTCAACAAAACATGCCTGTTCAGTTTGAATTAATTGATAAAATAACTTCAAAAAAGTCAGAAACACCGGTCTAAACTTTCGAGTTTTGTATGAAAATCACAAGGATGCTCAATACTTCTGGCCAAGGCTGTATATAATAATGTACAAAACCTCGTTTGTAAATAATATCATTAAGTATCTAGTTATTCGTGTAGTTATGGCCCAGGACTTTGATTTGCATACCATTTAGAACCTGGTCACAGTGACAATAATATGAAATCTCTAGCGTCTAGATGTTGATTGACACTATGACAAAGTACGTAATGTTACACAAATCAATTTCCTTGGCTGTTTATAAATCAATATGTAATAAAACCTTTTTAAATGTAACCTTTTTTATTCGTTCTCATTAAAAAACGTTCTGTCAAAAATGTTACAAGTGCCACTGAGAAATAAAAATACTGATTTCCTAATTGTATTAGTTGTTAAAATCAGAAAAAAATTGTCCATCAATTATACAAAATTACAACAAAATTAACAGGGAACTTGACATACACTCAAAACCATACCACGAGTGTAAATCGCTCATCACAAAGTGGCTCAAAAGGAAATCCTATGAGGATACGGAGAGTATGTTGCGACCGCTATACTAGGAAGCACCACACACACATGTACACACACACACACACACACACACACACACACACACACACACACACACACACACATACACTCACACTCACATACTACTATTATTCTAATATTAAGTATGTTCAAGCATGTCCCATGTATGTAGTGCCTAAGCTAAAAACCATTAATTACCTACAAAACTTTTACCCTTTTAACTTTTATAAACCTAAGGGAAGAGCGGTGCCTCCCAACACAGGCAATATTTTGCTTACCGGGTGGCCCCATCCCCTGCATCATAACCCTGTATGCATTTATGAAATAAATCATTTTGAATTTTTTTTTTTTTTTTGACATTTTCTTTTTAGCAGAGAATTTGAAATAATTAACCAAATGTGTGACACAACAAACAAAAATACGATTACAAAACAAAATGATTTTTATGAATATTGCGTTAGGTACGTACGAACGCGAAGATGACTTAGATTTTCTTTGCATGGGAATTAATGCAAGAAGGATGGCGTGCGTTACGTTAGAGAGGAATTCTGTTTTCTACGTAACAATTGTAATGTGTTGTTAACAATACCATTTAATAAAATGTATGTATAAAAACAAATCAAATAGTTGTATGTACGTTTCACGTATCAAGTAGGTATTATTTATTCCATGTGTAAATAGAGTACTTATGAAGTCATTTGTACATGATTAAAATGATTGACGACTAATGATTAATAATTTATAATAAAACTATATGGGATCACACTATATGGAGCGTGACGTCAAATTGATGTCATCGGCATGAAAATTACGGGCCCTGCTTATGACTGACCAAACAAATTGTGACTGAATAACACGACTGACTGACAGACAACCCAATAAATTAATTATCAAGTTATTAACTTTGTAATATTTGAACGAGACGAATCAATTGAAGTCTGACTGACGTAACACCAGAAACTGACGAATAAGTCAGGACTTTTGCCTGTTGAACTTGGGATACATAATATTTTCAAATGACATTGACTGAATACAATGACTGACCAACAGAAAAATATCGAATATTAATATATGAGTGTAGACAACCTACTTAGTTTTGAAACAAGAGGATGATGGCATTGATGACTGTTATCATTATTAGACATGAACTGACTGACATAATTCGTAACAACAAACGGATCATACATAATTATCTTGTTCGTTGTGAACTTATGACAATGACTAGACGGGACAGGACTGGACTACTAGTAACTAAGCAAGACTCTTATAATTCTTATGCCCGCAACACACGTGTCCAAATATTCGTGCTCATTATATCTCTTACTACTTATAATACGAAAGAGAGCCAATATTTGGACAAATACGCCGAATGTGTTGGCAGAAATGGCTGACCACAGGCAAATATACACATGAAAATCGATTACTGTTATCACAAAGACATGACTTGAGAGACCCACAAGACCATGTTGAGAATTTCGACTGGACTTATTCTTACTATAGTGAACTAATGACATTGACTGGTCTAACTGGGCTCTAGTAGTACAATGACTGAAAATTGAAACAAATTGTGACTGAATAACACGACTGACTGACAGACAACTATCGAAACTAGCCAATAAATAAATGATCAAGGTAATAACTTTATGACATTGAACGAGACAAATCAAGTCTGGACTTTTGTCTGTTGAACTTGGGATACATAATATTTTCGAATGACATTGATTGAATAGAATGACTGACCGACAGAAATATCGAAGTAGGCCAATAAATATTAATTATCGAGTAAATTGACACAAGACAATATAAGAGTGTAAACAACATCATTAACTGACTGACAGTGATGGGTGACAACAATTCGCAACCACGACTCCAACTATGTTATGACTATTAGACATAAATTGACTAACGCGACTAACGACTGATCATTTTGACTTGACTTATTTGTACTGGAATTGACTTGAAAGATGGACGAGGACTAGAAAATAATAACTAATTAAACTAAAAACGATTTTGGTTGGACAACGTTACTGACAACGGAGCGTAACTATACTGACAATTATTATCACTGTGATTGATACTGACATTGACTTTACTTGTAACCGACTATTACACAGACTAACTATGACCAACATTATCTGACATGACTACGACAGTAGGTGCTACATATAAAATTGAGTTTGTTCTACTATGTAAAGTTTTACTATGACTGACTAAATTGACGTTGATTTTATGTGGCACTTTAACCTTTAATTAAACTGTAACATGAGACGGGTTGCAACCCAAGCTGATTTATTAATACCTACTGATTGTCACTGAATACTGGCAATCGATATTCAAATGTTACTGACTGACTGACATTGACTATGACTGCAACGGTACCGACTAACTGACCGATAATTGACTGAGTGACACGGACAGACAAAGATATTGGAACTGATGACTGCGCCTGCGACTGATAAGACTTAACTGACTGGTGCTAACAATTACAGATTAGTTAACTGACGCTAACGGAAACTGATTCTGACTTTGGACTAACTATCTGTGGTTGTCAATGATGCTGTCGTAGCTATAATAATTTCACCTAACTAATATTTCAGAAGACTGACTGTGACTGAAAAACTCTACTGGTAACGGATAGGTATCTTACAAATTTACATAGACAGTTACTGATTACTTGTGACATATGACACTGACTGACACATACCCACACAGACTGACCACAAATGACACCGACTTGCTGACAGTAACGTTGAGTGATATTTACTAACTAAAAATAGATGGTTACTAATTACTTGTGATATTTGACACTGACCAACATTTATACCGACACAGATTGACCGCAAATGACACCGACTTGCCGACTGATATTAAGTAACTGAAACTGACTTTAACTAATCTGGACTACGTGACATTGACTTTAGCTGATACTGATTGACAATGATCTATAGACCGACACTGACTACGACTAATTATTCAAGTAATGTATGAGTAACTAAGATTACGTTTACACGACGATAACTAACTAGACTGACTTAACTACATGGCTAACTGTGACTGTGACTGACAGTTTCATATCCTAATAATGAGGATAACGAAAAGTATTTAAATATTAACTATAGAAAACTATAGCACAGTTAGCTACTAACTCTGACTATACTTTACGGACTACATAAAAAATGACAATAACTGACACTGACTGTAACTATTTAAAGCTGTGCTGACTGTAACTGATGATTTAACATATCCTTACAGTGAGTAGTGGCATTAACTATATGTACCTCTACACCAAACTACCTTCTGACTCTGACGATAAATGTTTAACGGTACGGACTACATAAAAAATTACAATAACTGACACTGACTGTAACTACTTAAAGCTGTGCTGACTGTAACTGATGCTGTAACATATCCTTACAGTGAGTAGTGGCATTTACTATAGGTACTACTACACCAAACTACCTGCTGATTCTGACTATAAGTACTACATAAAAAATGACAATAACTGACACTGACTGTAACCAACACGGACTGTAAGTACTTAGTTAAGACAACCAGTATTTGAAACCAGCAATACTGATACTCCATGACACAGACTTCATTTTACCTACTGATGATTTTCTATTTGACATTGACTAACTGACACTGAAATGTGTTACTGACTGTAAATGACAATGACTGAATAACTTAACTGAATATAATAATTGAGGCTATCAAATGTAACGTGAATGCCCGACATATTTAAAATTAATTATTAGGAGCCTAGTATACTGTGTCTGTGTCCAGATATTTAAGGAATTATTCTTTTGAATAACAGTTTAAGTTTATATGGACACTGAATAACGGCCCTGCAGATTGTGAGCGAACTAAGTATGACAATAATTTAAAATTAGTTTATAAGAAAACGTTGGTTAAGCAGAAAAGTCACACTTAAAAAATTATTTTAAGGGAAATCCAACTTTTCTGTTTAACCGAAAAATTAAGGGTAATGGTATGTGGATAAGTTTTTATCGGTATAGTCAGCATTATTTAACTTTTTGCATAAACAAGATTCTGAAACATGATTTTTGATTGGATACTACCGCGTTGACCATTTCGGCACCGTTACGCGTCCACTAAATATAGGCTATCGTATTGATGCGGATACCGCCCGCCGGTCCGGTGTGCGAGCGGGACAGCACTATGTATGTCTAGACAAAAGTGATGTTCCACTCGCACTTTGGACGGCGCATTCGATGTGGAAACCGCTTTACTCTAGTGAACAGCTTCTTGTAACGTTTGATAAATGTTTTTAATGCTGACTATACAAATATTTTAAAAAACAAAGAATTTATTAACATGTACGGTCACGTCTGAAAATATGGATACATTTAATGTGACAAAAACATGTATCCACGACTTTACGCCTTGGTAATAGAGTCGTGGCTACATATTATTGTCACATTAAATGTATCCATATTTTCAGACGTGACTGTACTAACAATGATGAAGAATCTCACAATTAATAACGTAATTTAATGTAAGTACTTAATAGGTAGTTATAATAAAATATACCTAATGTTCTGGTTTTGATAATGAAATAACCACCGATGGTACTATAAGTATATCTAAACAGTTTGTTATCAGGTTTTCAGAGATATGAATATTATTCTAAGTAAACAACAGAGAATGAAACTATCATTACAATGAATGCCTATCTATTTGAACATCAATAAAGTTTGTAACATAATTGAAAATTCATGTATATTATTAGGTCAAAATAATAGTGAATAAAAGTTAAAACAACAGTACATCCTTTTATTACATCACAACACAATATACATTTTTGTATGCTTATAATTCATAAATTATGCGCAGGTAATATCTATATATATAAAACTATCATAGCCAATTTTTCAATTTTTTTTTTATATTTTACATAAATAAGTAAAAACTGACTATTTCCAAGATTCTTGACCATACAGATTCATTCATTTGATATAGTTATTGATCACAACAAATATATTATCAGAATCACTATTCAATAGTGTAAAATGTCTTAATAAATAATTTTCTAAATTCTACCATTAAGTACAATTAATTCTAGAATAGACTAGTCACATTACCCATAGAATTATATGACACAGGGGTTCTCAAACTGTGTGCCGCGGCGCTGTAGAAATTACATAGGGGCGCCGTGAGGCAATCCTCTTCAGCATACTATACCTATCTATTTCAAAGAGCCTAGCTAGGTTAGGGCGCCAAAACGCAAGTGCGCCACGGACTGAAAAAGATTGGGAACCCCTGACATAACATAATAACACATATTATAAAGTCCATTTTAAAAATGGTAACTGATAATTTCTACACACAAAGTTACATAGTAAATTTAATTTCATTTGGTTCTGAAAACACATTGTAGTTTTACAGCAATGGACTATTTTAAAAACAATAAAATATTTTATGCTCCTTCATAGAGAATACTAGCCAACTAACCCCTACACCAACCTAGAACAATCATAAATGTTGCTTAAATAAAGGCAATCATGTATGGTCACGTCTGAAAATATAGATACATTTAATGTGACAAAAACATGTATCCAAGACCTTACGCCTTGGTAATACAGTTGTGGCTACATATTTTTGTCACATTAAATGTATCCATATTTTCAGACGTGACTGTACCAATAACGTCAAAAACCTAGAATCAACTTTACATTAATATTTAAATTCAGATTACAATTGCTCCTGGTGTCTATATAAATCCAGTACCGGAACTGGTAATTCCCATTTCTCACCATACGAAATCAGGCCTGGTAGCATTCCCTAATTCAGATCACGTCCAAATATTTTAATCTCTCTCTGGGTAGAACTGGGTCAAATTTTTGGCCATTTCTTGTGCCAGCTCTTCAGTGCTCGCACACAATACTCTACGAGACAGTACATCAAAGGGGCCCCCCGCGGGGTCTATGCAGACTCCTCCTGCTTCACGGACAATTATGTCACCCGCTGCTATGTCCCAGGCATGAATTCCAAATTCAAAGTTAAGATCTGCTCCTCCCATGGCCACCATGCACATGTTCAAGGCAGCAGAACCAAGGGTTCTAATACCATGGGCTTTAGTAATAATCATTTTAAAATTTTCGAAGAGTACTTTCTGTCTCTCAGGGTCTCGACTCGTGCCAGCCTCCGTCATAATCAAAGATTTACTCAACTCCTTAATTTGTGACACACGTATCTGTCTGCCGTTGTAAAACGCACCTTTACCTTTCTTGGCTGTGAACAGTTGCTCTAGAATAGGATTGTACACAATTCCAGCAACTGATTCCTTGTTAATTAGAAGTCCCAAAGAGATGCAGCTGTGTGGAAAACCGTGGACAAAATTCATAGTACCATCGACGGGATCTATTACCCATGTAGGCGCGTCAGTCAGCTCACATTTAGCGCCTTCAGACACCGCTTCCTCGCCGATAAACTTGTGATCGGCATATAATTTCGAGAGCCCTCCTACCAAAGTTTCTTCTACCTTTTTATCTATTTCTGTCACAAAATCGATATCACATGACTTCAGTTCGAACTCTTTGCATCCTGTAATATGATCTTTTATAAGGTTTCCGGCAGTTTTTACAAGCGACAGCGCGGACTCGAAGTATTCGTCGACCAATGCAGACTGGTCTGCCATCGTGCGAGTGTGGCTGCAGAACGGTTTAAAAACTGATTGTACAGCAACACGGAATACTTGTTTGGTACAAGTTAATTTAATTATACTGTTAGATAAATAAATTGTGACTACTTTTATAAAACAGCAAGAGACCGATAGCCAGTCGCTATTGCAATTAGTTTGACAATTTTGACATAATTGACATTGACAATTTGACAAGGGAAGCAAGCACGCTTAACGGGTCTTAGGTAATTTGTAGGGCCCAATCTGTTTTGTACCCTGCCTCTCGCTAACCCTCCTTCAGCTCCCTACGGGCCCGACATCCTATTACACATCCCAAACTGACAGATTGGACCCTGCACATTGCTATGTCTAATAGCCACTTTAGTCAAAGTGACAAAATGACAGCTGCAATTGTCAGACACGACCTTCAAATTACTTTTTTATTTTATTTAGGTACGCTCCAAAACACGCAAAAAACAAATAAATCCGTAGTTTGTTATTTTTCCTGTTGAAACTTGATTAATCCTAGTGAATCATCGTTTGTGGAGCTCATTGTTTTGCTTTTAACCATCTTCAGCCTAACAATCGCAGTCAAGGTTATCAATGGTTGGGGATCAATGTTACTCTGCGTCCGTAAGAAACACCTTAGACACACACGTGATCCCTGGGTGATGCTACAAGAGTAAAAGAGATGTTTTCTTTTACCGAAATACCCAGACTACATTGTTATTCGCGGAACATTACTTTATATAAAAATCATTCATTAAAATTTCTCGCATGTTTACACAGAGCACCAACCGCTTTAGTGCGTTAGTGCTCTCGCACATGCAAATACATTTTTACGTTAATGTTCATGTTCCCATATTTTTGTAGGTACAGTCGACTACAAAGAAATGATCCACTTTTGGACCTTATGACAACGCAATAAGGTGAAAATGTGGATAAAACACTTTGCAGTCGACTGTACATACCATTGTCCGAATCGAAACTTTCGACCTTGATTGTGCATACAACATCAACTGTTAACCATTGTCCACAGGAAAGATGAATTTGTTACTTCTAGTCTATATGTAACAGGTGAAGGGGAGTAAAATTGAGAAATAAATAAAACCAGTGATTAAAAATCATGAAAAATTGTTTAATTGGCATACCAACTGATAACTTGTTACAACCTATGGCCAATTTTACAATTATCTATAATTGTTAATAATTAAATATAATATTTATGTAAAATATGTTTATGCTTCAATGGTTTACTTACATTTAAATTTTATATTATTATTCAGAAAAAGAAACTATATAATTAGACTTCGGTAAATAGTCATATAAAATGCTCGCAAAGTTACATCGGGTGTATCAAAACTGTCTCTCGTAGGAGAATGTTAGTCATATAAAAACCTAAGGCCACAATTTATTACTATGTGTCTTACCTAAGTCTAAAAGTAACGAAAGCCGTAGACGCCTGGCAACATTACGAACGCAGTATAACAGTGTTGCCCGAATGACGAGAGCGGTGTATTTACAAATCAAAGGAGTACAAGGGTATAGTTAAAATCTGTTAAAACACCCACGAGGCGTGGCGGCAGCGGTAACATTTGTACAGTATAAAAATCTGTAAATTTGTATAAAAACTGTACCAATTATCGTTGTATTGGGTAGTAAAGATATTACAATTAGTTTGTCATTTCCATAAAAGATTGATAAATCACACAATTAATGTCTTTCGTAAGCGAACATTAGTAATTTATAGCCATTTTTGAAGTTTCGTGCCGCCACGCCACACATCGAAAGCTTACATGTTCTTACTTAACTACTAGGTATCATTAAATTTGTATGGCAACTAAGCGCTCAGTGACAACCACTGATATTATTTACATGTACAAGCAACCGACTGAGCGTAATTGAGCGCGGTTGAGCATTATCGAACCTTGTCGAACATTGTCGAACATTGTCGAACCTCGTCGAACATTGTCGAATATATCGAGCAATCAAACACGCTCAGTTTGGAAGCAAAAATTGAATAAGGATGCGGATTTTGGGGGACTCGATATTGTCGCAACAGTCTTCATTACTCAGTCGCTTTAAATCAATTAAACCAATTACTATGAAGTACTTTTGCCACTATTAATAATACTTTTTTTTTTTTTCATTTTTAATTTCATCACAATATCACCCAATGAGTAATTTCAACATTTTACCCGCTAGACTAGGTCAAAGGTAAAATAGCAAACTCTCGATTGTCAGGAATGTTCCGTTATTAATACTGGATTGTGAATGCTCCAATTTATTAAAATGCTTGATGGGGTTTTGTAAATAAAATTAAATGCGTAATGATTCGCAGACCGTTAAATGTATAAAATAACATTTAGAGGTGCTTTTTTTATCGGACAGAATAGGTAACAAAACTCAACTTTGACAGGCCGCTGGCACCCTATTTGTCTCTCTCTCAACAGAAAGAGATGGATAGTATTCTTATGAAAACAAATCCGATAAGAACGCACCAAGTCGCAAATATTTTAACAACAGACATGCAGAATGTTCGACTATTCCATTAGGACAAGTTCATTTTCAGGCGATATGGTTTGGGGTGTACAGTAATATACATACAAGCTGACGACGAACCTACACGAAGTATGTACTAGCTTAGCAACACGGCCTCAAAACGATAAAACATTCGATATAACAATTATTGTAAACAAACATGATTAATGGTAATTTAACATAATACATAAATATCAAAACACGAGTTTTTACTGTAAGTATAACCAATATACGAACTTCACTATTGCCATACCTATAGAACACTTTTATCTTCGAAACTAACATGAAATAAGTAAACTGTAATATAATTTACGTCACACCTGGCCATAATGTGAGTATTACCGCACGCCACGCGTACGGTAAAACTCGCATTATGGCCAGGTGGAGACGTAAAATTGTGTACTAACCACGGGCAGTAAAAAAGAAAGGCCTCTATCGCATATTTACAACGCTCGCCTGCGGCTCGGGTCTCAACTACCTGCGATTTCGGGCTTTCTTTCTTTTACAGTCCTTGGTAAGTAATGTACTAAAATCGGGGACGCGGCAAACCCCGCAGGCGATGGCGGGATGAACTAGACTCCTTTTTGAAGGAGTGGACAGGCACAGCACAGGATAAGGAACGGTGGAAAGATTTGGGGGAGGCCTTTGCCCAGCAGTGGGACACGACAGGCTCCATATAATATATAATAACAATGCAAATAACATTAGAATATTAGTGTCACCCCGATCAGTAAGTATCTCTACCTTTACCAGTAGTTTCTTGCTTAATAATATCATGTAGCCATACGGAATGATAGCAAGCAATCCTTGGTGATACGTGGTGACATTGACCACTTTAGTTATAACATCGAGAAGTATTAAATAACAGAAACACTAGTTATTAGCTCAAATAGTGATTGATAAAGAAAAGTAAAGTTCGATATTGTCCTATACATCATAGTTACATGATCAAAAATAATATTGGTTTCAAAAGCGGTCCAGACACTGTCAGTAATAATGTCATTATTTCTGTACCCGTCCTTTTCTAGAATCGTATAGAATGAGAAGGATGAGTAGAGAAATAATGTCATTATTATTGACATAGTCTGGTCAGCTTTAGAACAACAACTGTTGTAAGAAGAGAGCATTAGGATCTTGCTAAAATGAGGCTACGTCCGTCAAATGTCAGTGTTAGGTAGATTTTGATTGAAGAGGAATCAAGTTAGAAAAAAAAAGATATATGGTCATTTCTATTCCAACTTGCACAGTCGCCATCAAATATATCAGAGCGGCGACGGTACTCAAAAATATCTTAACATGCACTTTATCGCCTGGGCAATGTAGGCGTTGTTCAGATATTTGTGACCTTGGCCGCTCCGATATATCTGATGGCGACTGTACGTTTAAGCTCAAATTCATATTTCATATATCTTGTCCTATCTCTATCCCACGCTATTTGGATTTAAAATAACATAAAATAACAATTTTAAGGTCATTGATTCAATGGAAAATTTTGAAATTAATAAATGATTTACTTTTAGACATGTTTTTAAATCGCATTTAAACTGTCTGTTTAATGAAGAGAAACCCATCGAGACCGTTCATATGTTTAACCTTTTCGATGCCAACTACGGATATATCCGCACCGCAGGTTCAACGCCAACGACGGATATTTCCGTCATAAGATACCATACGATTTACTCTATACTCATTATTGGTTTGACTTACATAATGTATTTCCATCGGGAAAACTCGGATGTCAATCAGAATAAGACGACACCCGAAGTGTCTATTAATTATTGTATTAAATTAATGTCATTTTCATATCCATTAATATGGAACTTCATTATTTAATGTCAAATGTCAAAGTGGTACGGTAGGTACTGAAGCTAGAGAGAGCACGATAAATACGAATTTATCCGAAAAAACACGATGGAAAACCATTAAATATGCTCTACACCTGTATGAATGAGTGCATTAACATCTGTCATTGCATCGGAAAGGTTAACTCGCAGACTACACAGACTACTCATCATTAAGCTTTTACAAGGAGCACAGGGTCACCACAGATCAGCGCAATTTTATTCGTCAATTTCTAAGATTCGAACAGCACATCTCAATAGTATACACCATAACAATCCAGGTTAGTCCTTATAACTTGATTTTTGTGGATATTTTTAATTCACATGAGTAATGATCAGAAACATTAACTCAAATGAAATAAGCGGTCGCGCTCTCATACTAAATTAGTACGGGAGGGCTGATGTATGGTGACCTCGAGTTGTACTTATGATATATCTAGTGGTTGAGGTTATCTGTGGGTTAACTGAACATGTACGTGTCGGGCCGTGTTGGTGTTGCCGTGTGTACCCTACTCGACGCTGTTGGTGGTGTCGTTGACATCGTCGAAGGACTCGTCGCCCGAGCCGCCGCCGGGCGCCAGCGACGACCGCTTCATG
The DNA here is from genome assembly GCA_947086415.1 of Pammene aurita. Classification (NCBI taxonomy): domain Eukaryota; kingdom Metazoa; phylum Arthropoda; class Insecta; order Lepidoptera; family Tortricidae; genus Pammene; species Pammene aurita. The sequence goes on from OX352294.1 coordinate 32,332,627, forward strand.
CGGGACGACGACGAGCCGCTCGAGAGGCCGATGGGACCGCCGCCTTGCCGCCTGTAACACATCACACTTGTCAACTTGTTTCATCTGACTATTTATATAACGTATCTCGTTGTAATAAGGTTCGCTGATACAGGCGCGGATCCAGGATTTTGTTCAGGGGGGGGCACTTTCCTTCACAAAAAAACATTGCGGTCCGCACCTATGGGCCCCGTAGTATACGAGGTTTGCGTTTCAAGGGGGGGGGGGGACGGACGACACAATTGCCCCTCCCCTGTATCCGCGCCTGCGCTGATAGTCAAAGAGTTTAAGTATGTAGATAAATATCGCATTGGAAAGGGAAGCAACAAGAATGTATTGTAAGGTGTATGCGCTGGGGTAATAGTTAGTTACATGTATAAAGTAATACAGTCGCATCATATATATCGGAACGGCCAAAATAGTCATAAATATCTGCACAACGCATCTATTGTCCATGTTCAGATATTTTTCAGTACCTTAGTCGCTCCGATATATTTGATAGCGACTGTACTCAAAAATATCTTTATACATGCACTTTATCGCCTTGACAATAAAAGCGTTGTTCAGATATTTGTGACCACCTTGGACGCTCCGATATATCTGATGGCGACTGTACTAAGACGTGTAGAATAGTGCTAGTTATTATAACTTCAAATTTGCCGATTGAAGTATGTATTCGCTATGTGCGAAGTGCATGGTGGGGGTAACGTGAACGATCACAGTGCACAATGTGACAAGAAATTAAACTGAAAGGGACATCACATATGTCACCTCAACCCGGTCAACTTTCAAAATAGAGAATCAGCCAGAGACATTTCATATAAGCAAGGAGTAGAAGTCATTCATAAAAAAAGAAAAAGAAAAAAATTGAGCCTAGCCCAAAAGATCGCGCCACAACCATGCACACATCGAATATGACGCTGTGCGGTCGAATATAATACTATTATGGGCTAGGTCGAGGTTGTCGAGCGCTAACGTTTGACAGTGAAGGTTTCCGCGATCGAGTTTTTCACTAGATGACAGCACCACGCCTAGAGGTCTAGCTGTCATAATCCACCAATCATGTTTAATCTTTTTTTTTTTTGTGGATTTTGACAGCTGCTGTCAAAAAGACTTCAGTTACCGCAAAAACTATAGCTCCGAACAGCACTATTGTTTTAGTTGTCAAATTTGCTGCTACAATATTTTGCACTATTTTAAACGTCTTAGTACTTAATTGTCTATGGTTACAGTTGGCCTTCTGTATGAATACGAGTATCTAAAACCTCGTTGGGATATTAATTAACTTTAGTGGTTTTACTATTTTATCTTTTACAAACACTACTAGAAAATACTTGAAGAAGTACAGTATTTGTTAGTCCGAAGAACCCTAATATGAAAATTAAGTATTGTCAATTTGCAGTCAAATGGATTGAACTTGTCTAATAAAGAGATCAAACCAAAACAACACAATGATATGGGTTCACCCATGAAGTGATCATGGAACCAGACGACGGCACAACAAACGTTCTTATTATGTAATAAATGATGACCAGTTGATGTTTTATAATTGGGATACGAAGGAACCTTGCAAATGTAATGAAAATAATGAAGAAGCAATGAGAGTTTCCGCGATCGAGATTTTTACTAGATGGCAGCACCGTGGCGAGAGGTCTAGCTGTCATAATCCACCAATCAGATTTAATCATGTTTGTTATTAGTGGATTTTGACAGCTGCTGTCAAAAAGATCTCTCGCCACGTGCTGCCCTCTAGTGAAAAAACTCGATCGCGGAAACCATCATTGTTTACTTTAATGCGATGAATTTAAGATCTTTAAGTTAATTTAAAAGCGCTGTTTCATAGATGCGTTCGACTTTGGTGAACGCAATGCTAATGCGATACAGTATGCGTACAATGAGCGCTGCGAATTTCTTAATCTGGACATACCTTTCAATGTTCTTAATATATTTGAAAGGAGTTTATTACACCTGATTAGATCAATAGCTTGCTTATTGCGCGTAGGTAGTAGGTACAGGCATAGACAAATAAAATAGGAAGACGCGGTGCCGTGAAGACCAAAGTGAAGACAAAATTGTGAATCTATAATAAGCCGATTTCCTTGTGTTTACGCGCGACACGCACACATACACAACTCGTAGACGGGCGGTAATTGGTTCAAACGTCATAAGTGAGTGTGTGTGCATGAGACCGCGGCTTATTATTTTATATGTCTATGGGTACAGGTATCCATTTTTTTCTAACCGGTACATTTGAAAGAGAAGTATGCTGTAGGAATAAATGCAAGCAATGATTGTGAAAATTATCCTTATTCTCAGTGAACGTACGTTATTAAAACATATGCGTAAGCTTAGACATAGAACGTTATGCTAGATCGGCAATATTGTTTGGCAAAACATACACGAATTCCGAGATGATGATTAACTTGAGCCATTTTAGTTTTGATTTGGCATCTTTTTTTCTTTTTTTTCTCTAATGGACTTTAGGACGATGTTATTTGGCATCTTTTTGACTAAGTATTTTTTTGAGTACTTAAGCATATTTTTTGCTGCTGTATTTCGACCTTAAATTATTTGTACAGTCAGCAGCAGAAATAGCTAAGCGGGCAAAGTGTTCAAAATGAGCTTGGCACGACTTTATTGTTAAGAGAATAAAAGCGCGTGAAGGTCATTTGGAAACACTTCACCCGCGAAGCTACTCATCTCTACTGCTGATTGTACTAAATACTTTTAATACTCGTTGACGAAGAAACCATCCTTTGAAACTCTACTAGCATTACGCCAAAACGTTGCAAAACAAGTCATGCCGTGTCCACACCTTACGCACCGCCTCGCGAGGCAGCTCGGCTAGTGTGAACGTGCCTCGCCCGAGGCATTGCGGCCGTGCGTGCGTTTGCCTCAGCCGAGGCACGTCTACACTAGCCTCGCTGCCTTGCGAGGCGGTGCGTCGGGTGTGAAAACAGCCTATTTAAAATGATAAAAAAAAAGATAAAATTTAAAAGCTTAACGAATCATCATCGTGCCCATGTTTTACCAAGCACCGCGACCAGCACAAGCCGTGGTTAACCGCTTGTAAGCTGTTATCACCATAGTATTGCCAAGTCTTACTGTACACGTTACCGCTGGCTAGTCCGAGTGCGACTCGTCGCGCGAGGGTCTACACACAACACACCATATTATACATTTATATAAACTTGGAACCGCCATTGCAAAAAAAAAGAGTATTATAAAATTTACGAGATATCAGAAACAAAGTTTTGAAGTAAAGTGAAGCTATTACAACATTTAGTTCAACTCTGTGGCTCTCGTAAAAAGGGATACCAATTAAAATTAGCTCAGCGTACACAATACCTGTAAAATTTACGGCCCTTGTACTCTGAGTCAATTTGTCTGGTCAATTATTTTTTTGCACATTGGGTCTTTATACCAGGAATATTAAGTTTAAGACGATAAAATGTAGTACCTATAGTAACATTATTACCACACATCATTTCAACATCACTTCTGGAAATAGGTTAATTAGAATTATAATAATTTTGAACAAAAAAGAACCGACTTCACTAAACATCCACCATTCCAAAAGCAAATGCTCGAGCTGCTGTAAAAAATACTCAAATCACTATAGGTGTGCCTATAATAGTTGAAGAGTTCCCTCGATTTCTCCAGGATCCCATCATCAGATCCTGACCTGGTTACAATGGGACCAACTGTGAAGTATACTCTTTCAAACGAAAAAAGAATTTTTCAAATCGGTCCAGCCATCTTCGAATAATCGGTGAACATACATAAAAAAAAATAAATAAATAAATAGCAAAAACAAAGATACCGACGAATTGATAACCTCCTCCTTCGAAATCTTGAAGTCGGTTGAAAATAAGGAAGAAAGGAGGTATGTACATACTACAATATAAAAGAATTACTTAATTAATATAAAATGATAGAAACAATAATAGAAAGTGAATACTTAGGCTTAAATATTAGAAACGAAAAAAATATGTGCAATATATTATTTTGTGCTTCTTCGTGTTAAACAAACAATATGTTACATGTGAAAATGAAGTAAAGTATTTAGAATTTGTAAAAAGAATTATACATAGAAAATAAACATACAGTCAATCCGGGTAATATTGAATCACAAAACTATTAAAAGTGAGATGAGAGAAAGAGTTAGTTATTGTCAAATTTTCTGATAAGTTCTCGTAACTTAATGACAGTATTTCTAGGTCCATTAATCAATCATAGTTACCTGGTTTAACTGTAATTATCGAAAAATGAAATTAGTGCATTTACTTTACGACTCAAAATTAGTAGTATAAATAAAATCACAAAGTTTTAAAAGAAGCGAAGGAACTAACAAAAATAATACTGAGTACACAAGTGTACAGTCAGCATCATATATACCGTGGCTGTTAAGATACCCAAATATATTGTCACATCCAGAGTAGTAATTAATAATAACTCAAACAAAGTAATCTAATTCTTCAGACCATTTACCGTTTACAAATATACAGGAGCACTCACAAATCCTAATACTTGACAACAGTCAAGCCGGCAATAATACCGGTACAACCACACCGCCACTGGTTGCGTAGCAGCCAAAGTATTCATAAATATGTATACAACATGAAATCAAACTTTATTCCGGATGCAATAAGGCTTATAACGGTTAAGTAGCTTAAACTTCTTAGAACTTTAAATTTTGTTCGTTCATTTTGTCACTTACATTTGATACGTTGTACTGACATCAATATGTTTTTGAGCTCTATGTCATTAAAAATAAAGTTAATTTTTCTAGCGTGTCCCGTAATTTTGGATACTTTGAATGCTACGATACCGATGGTGTTATGGGTGTTCCAGTGCTAACAGCGGATTGGAAGTAACCAAGTATTAGGCGTTGTGCGTGCTCCGGAATATTTGTACTCGTCGGATGGCCCGAAGAATTTGATCACTCTGGACGAACCGGTATTAATGGTTATTGTAGATGTTGCGGTAAATTTGGAAGTATTCCCTGTCACTATCTATTTGATGCTGACTGTACGGTGTAAACTGCAGATTTTTGTGCGGAAAGATCACCAGTTACATTAATAAGAAGACATCAACATTTCTATAAAACATCCAGAAAGTCTAGCCAACGTGCCAATCGTTTACGCTCCGTATCGAACGAAACGCAACTGTCACTGTAACACGAATATGGAAGAGCGATAGAGAGAGATGACTACGCTACGCCACGGAGTGTAAACGATTGCCACGTTGGCTATACCCCCTGTATAGTCTACGTCAGACGCACACGTCAGCGTCAGTTGACGTCGACTGTACGCCGCGTATAGCGTCAGCTGACGGTTGGCAGCCACAGATTAGAGCACGGATCTCTAAACTTTTTTTACTTGAGGGCGAGCCTTCGCTGCCTGTTCGCGGGCCGGATTGTAATTTAGCTGTTCGGCCCGATTAGCAGGCTCGCATCTCGCAGGCCAGTGCTGGTGTCCACGTAACACAGACATGTAGTGTAGACAGATGGAGGACTCACCGCAGCTTGTTGCGCAGGTTGTTGCACTCGCGCGTGAGGGTCTCGTGCGTCTCGAGTATGTCCTCGAGCTCGCGCTGCGCCTTGCGCTTGCCGACCTTCTCGCGCTGGACCTCCTCTTCCGCCTCGTCCAGCTGGCGTTTGAGCGCTTTCACGCGGTTGTTCATCTGTGGAAAACAGTGGAATAGGCATAATTATTTTTTTTCACGTATAGTATTAATCGTTTCTTTTTTTAAATAAATATTTATATGCGGCCAATTGCTTTAAAGCAACACAAAAGTCAGAAATGAGACTTAAAGTCTGAGATTAGCTTTTGTTTCTCAAAACGCTCCTAACAAAATGACGTACGAAAGTGACGTCACGATCATATACTCGCCCTGTTCAAAGTATGGAAAAATTACGAAATTGCTATTTTTATTTTGATTTTTGAATTGAAATTTTGCGTTTATGCAATTGCAATTTATTTTACAGTAAAATGTTAAAAATCGAATGGTACCATTGTTTTCTTAAATTTCTTACTTTCAAAATTGTAAATTTTCGGATCTTTGAACCATTTCAATAGATTTTTTTTAATTTTCACTGTTTTTGGATGTATAGTGTGACACAGAATTTGTTTCATCACACTTTCGAAGAAAAAAAATAAAGTTTCAAAATAAGGCCTCTAGTTGCTTCTCCAGGTCTTCATAGTGATGAGTGTGTTACCTTTTCTATCCGCTCCTTGTATTGGTAGTTACCGGGAGAGTATGATGTAAAAGGGCGAGTGAAGCGAGGCCGTTTAGTAACACAAGGCTGTCAGTTACGTTATGTGTATATTACCTTTTCTATCTGCTCCTTGTACTGGTCAGCATGGCGTCTCTCTTCGTCCAGCTGTAAAGCCAACTCCTTCATCTTCTTATCCAGCTTGCGCGACGCCTTCTGCTGGGCGAGACGCTCGCGCGACTCGGCCTCCAGCTGTTCTTCCAAGTTGGCGACCTTCAGCTCTAGCGAGGTGATCACGCCCTGGGAACGAATCGGAGGTTATGTAGGGCACCGGTTTATAGATGGATACAGTGCCGTCATCTAACATTACCGTACACAATCTGTCTCCAACACAACAAATAATTGATATCAACCAATATTGGAGATGTATTGGAGTTGTAAGCAAATTCTAATTCAGACGTATACTATAGGCGTTAGCTATATAGCATAGATAATGCATTGGATCTGTTAGTATTGGGTCGTGTCTCAACGTGTTAGGATACGGCCCAGAAAAACCCTGAATATGTAGTTAAAAACAGCACAAATAAAATATTTTACGTCACACCTGGCCATAATGTGAGTTTTACCGCTCGCTACGCTTACGGTAAAACTCGCATTATGGCCAGATGGAGACGTAAAATTGTGTACTCACCACGGGCAGTAAAAAAGAAAGCCCTCTATCGCATATTTACAACCCTCGCCTGCGGCTCGGGTCCCAAATACCTGCGATTTCGGGCTTTCTTTTTTTTACAGCCCTAGGTAAGTAATGTACTATAGTCATTGAGTAAACGCTTTCAACCAAGCCTTAAATCTAGTGAAACAGCTGTCAGTACTAAGGCAATTTTAACAAACAACAGTATGCTTGCTTTCTTCCCAAACGTAAGTGACCTTAGTTTCATTAACATACGGAAAAATCGTGTTCCAACATCATTTTTGGCGTCGATCAGGCTTCTATTGCAATGCAAAGACTAAATTCTATGATGGACGGCAGTGTGGTGTACGGTAGCACGTCGGACCGGCAATCCGGAGGTTATCGGTTCGAATCCTACTGCTGTTAGAGTCGTTCACGGTTCATTTTTTCATTGCAATGTACTTCGCATCTAATTCGCAATAGCAATAAATGCTATTAGGTCATTTTTAAAGCCGGGGAAGGGGAATATCAGGTCAGTTTTTGTAAACCATTCATATATATTGTATCGTAGGTGGTATCTCAATTACAAGTTGGTCAAACATGAAGCTTACCTTGGTCTTCGTCCTCTGCGCGGTCTCTAGTTCGGCGAGCTTGGCCTTGAGCTCCTTGTTCTGGCGCTCGAGCACCAGTTTGCCGCTCTCGAGTTTTTGCGTGACGGACTTCTCTGTGCCCAGCTCCATGGTGATTTGATCGATTTGGTTCTGAAAAAATGTACATCAAACATGATTATTCGGGTTGTCATGCTTTTACTTGACAATATCTTAAATATATATACGCTTATGACAATAAGACACAGAATAGCGAGTTTTAAAATCGTTTTCCCAGAAATCACACAACGATAATCACACAATTTTTGTAATCTTGAAAAAAAAAACGAAGTATAATGCAAATTCACAGCTCAGTGCGCTGCTGGCATCAACACCTGAGTGTGTCTTGTTTGCGTGGCGATGGGCGGCAGTTTATGGTGAATGCTTGAGGGTATGTGAGGCGATGGATGCTGGGTGCTCAACAGTTCCGCTGTGATTCATTTGTTATTTTATATTGTTTTTTGATTATTTGTGTAATTGTTAGCTTAAGTTTCGTGACGAATTGGTTTTACTGTAAGGTCATGTAAGCGCCAATAAAATAAATAAATAAATAAAATGAATTCGTAGCAATTTCTAGGGCGTACGTAGTTAGTAGTTACCTGTGCCTTCCTGAGACGGTCGTTGAGTATTTCGTTGTTAGACTGTTCCTCGTCCAAGTCTTCTTCGAGCGCCGCTATCCGCGCTTCTAGGCGTTTCTTCTCGTCTATTAGAAGTGTACCCTGCGATAACATTGCAAGTATTAAATCAAAGTACAATTAGAATAAATTAAGACTTTATTAGTGAAGATTGCATATCTAGATATGCATTTCTATATCTTTAGTGGTATTTCATTTTAAATCAGAAAGTGGTTGACGTTTGTACTGTTGAAATATTAGACCGATCGCATCACAATTTTTTTTTTTTTTTCAATATGTCGTGGCGATTAGGGCATGGCACACAAGCTTTGTAAGATTAATTAAATTAGCGAACAAAGTTTTCCGTCTCTGTTTATTGTCTGTAGGAAAAACTTGAAAGTTTAAATTATACACAGTGTATTGTTATTAGAAGAGTGTTTGTGGTAAATACTAAAGTGAGGTTTAGACTAGCAAGAACTTGCATGCAATTTTCTTTACATTGCTGCTATGAATTCAACCGGTAAATTACTGCAATGTAATGAAAATTGCATGCAAGTTCTTGCTAGTCTAAACCTCGCTTAAGTTTTAAAACAGGCGCCCTATTCACGCCCTCTGTCCGATCCTCCCTCAGTCTCATAAATTGATCATGTCAAGCTTTCGGTCTAACCAGTTGTATGGAGTGAGCACTCTAGGCTTAGCTATTTCTCTATATATGTATGTTACTCAAGCACTGGAATAGCCTACATGTGGCAAAGTCAGATGTTGAGAAATGGTGCATCTAGACTTGTGACATGACATGTAATGTTATGTAAGTATACTGTTCCGATTGTTTTTCTGTTTTTTAGTTTTTATTCTTATTTTCAACCGACTTCAAGATTTCGAAGGAGGAGGTTATCAATTCGTCGGGATCTTTGTTTTTGCTATATTTTTTAATTTTTTTTTATGTATGTTCACCGATTATTTGAAGACGGCTGGACCGATTTGAAAAATTCTTTTTTCGTTTGAAATAATATACTTCACAGTTGGTCCCATTGTAACCAGGTCTGGATCTGATGATGGGATCCCTGGCGAAATCGAGGGAACTCTTCAACTATTATAGGCACACCTATATTGATTTGAGTATTTTTTACAGCAGCTCGAGCATTTGCTTTTGGAAAGGTGGATGTTTAGTGAAGTCGGTTCTTTTTTGTTCAAAATTATATTTAATTATTTTGTAATTCTATGTTACTAACCCTAATTTTAAGTCTTCTCTAGCTGTATGTACTAACAATCTATGGAGTCTTAATTGATTCGAAATAAATTGAGATTGATTGATTGATTGATTGATAGTATACCTTGCTGGTGGTGTTGTTGAGCTCGTCGAGCAGGTCGTCGCGCTCGGCCTCGGCCTGGCGGCGCGCGCGCTCGGCGCCGGCCAGCTCCTCGGCGTGCTGCAGCCCCTCGGCCTCCAGCGCCTTCACGCGGCGCTCGGCCTCGCGCGCGCCCAGCACCGCCTCCTCCTTGCCCGCGCGCGCCTCCTCGGCCTCGCGGACGGCCTCCTTCAGCTGCTGTTGCAGCTTCTTCAGCTGCTTCGTGGCGTCCTCTTTAACCTGCACAATATGTAGTCATGTGTAAAGTAAATATATATACACCGCGGGCTGGAATAACCCGACAGATCTTAACCACGAATGTCTAAGACCAAAAGAAGGAAAAAATATTATGTGATGAGGTCAATTTCGCCAAAAAAGATTTGTTTTTTTTTTTTCATTTTTTGAATGTTTATTGCACATGAAAAGCAAATGTTATTAATAAAGTTATCGCCTAAAACAAATTGGTACATTTTTTTTTGTAAAAATTTTGTTTCTGCAAAGTTTTCCTTGTCACTTTGATATCTGTCAATAAGGACATGTAAACTATGTCTAATAGTGGCAACAATGCCATTAGAAAGGCGTTTTGTGATGAGTTATAATAAAAAGTGTATTTTTTTTTAATTGGTATTAACTCTGAAACTAGGCGTATTCCAGAAAAGTTTATAGGACATTTTAGTATCTGTTAAAATCTGTCTAGTTATATGGGCCCACGATGTATATATGTATATATAATAATTGTATTTATGTAGAATAAATTTATATTTAGTTATACGTAATGTAATTTCGGATTTTAGTTTTCTGTTTGCTACCCGTTCCCCGCACTATTGTTTTTATCTGTTTGGCCTGATGGTTGACTGGTAGAGAATGCCCTGTGGCATTAAGTCCGCCCTTTGTACTTTGTATTATTGTGCAATAAAGTTTAAATAAATATCATTCAAATGAGTCAATTCTTAGAAATCCTGGATTCTGCTTTTTAGACAGATTAGATGGATAGCTCTAACATAAACTACTTAAATAACATTGCAAACTTCATGACGAGTCATAACAAAATAAATCAAATTCACCGTTCAAACGGTCGAAAACCATGGGTTACCGTCTTCCCTCTATTAGAAGTAAAAAATATCGCTAAACATTTACGTAAAAGCTGTTACTTTTACTTTATTTCGCGATTTGTCGATCGCATATCAAAATGCATACAACCAGGGCTTGTAACCGGTGTTTTGCTCCATACTAAAATACCGGGTTTTTTTTTCGTTCTTTCGTTTACTATTTCATATTTAATCGAAAATCTTACAATATAAAGTCACAATCATAACCTAAAAACAATACGAGTTCTACGTAAAAACCATAAAATATGTAAACATATTGGGTTACTTTGGGACTTTTTGCGAAAACCGGTTACAAGCCCTGCATACAACATAAAATATTCATAGCCGTTATTCCTAAAACTAATATAAACGATCCGATACATATTAGGCTACCGATATCGTTTGCTTACTTTACACTGCTGCCTGCGATGCCCATACCTTGTTAGCCAAGTGCAACGCTTGCTCGGCATCCTTGAGCTCTCCCTCAAGCTTCTTCCTCATGGCGAGGGCAGCAGCACGTTGCTTACGCTCCTCCTCAAGTTCAGCCTCCAAATCTCGAAGCTGTTTGACGATACCGCGCCGCTTTTCTTCGCCTTGCTCCTCTTTCGCCTGAAATTTCAGATAAGAGTTAGGATTTAATAACAGAAATTACTTTCACAAGAAATGACTTGCACTACACTCTACATACATAGAAAAAGCTTTTTACGTCACACCTGGCCATAATGTGAGTATTACCGCACGCTACGCGTACGATAAAACTCGCATTATGGCCAGGTGGAGACGTAAAATTGTGTACACACCACGGGCAGTAAAAAAGAAAGCCCTCTATCGCATATTTACAACCCTCGCCTGCGGCTCGGGTCACAAATACCTGCGATTTCGAGCTTTCTTTCTTTTAAAGTCCTTGGTAAGTAATGTACTATTAATGTACTAGTGGATATAAGACCAACCTGCGTCAACAAACATTAGCTCGTTTACTCAATACTTCTCTCTATGCTTGCATATTCTAGGCGCAACTAGAACATACCAGCACCAGCAGCAGCAACAGCCTTTACAGCTGCAAATTTCTGTAGCTTCGTGACGCTTGGACGAACGAATATTTTTTTACTGAACCGACCGCGCCACTAAATACAAATTACAAGCTCACCTGCAGGTCCCTCTTAAACTGCGCTCAGATGGCCTGCCTATTAACTACCAGACGCATCTTCGTATTCTCAGTCAACTGCAGGTCACCCTTGATCTCATTATGTGCTTGCAGCTCGGCTTCTCTATTGAATCCTACCAACCGCGCCAGTAAAGAAATTTACCCGGAGATCCCTCTCAAACTATGCCCTCACAGCCTGCATATTGACTTCCAGACGCAGCATAGCATCTTCAGTCAGCTAAATATCATCCTAAACCTCCCATTCTAGGCTAAAGCCCGGACTGGGCGGGAATCATACCGACCGCGCCAGTAAACCACACATTACAAACTCACCTGGAGATCTCTCTCAAACAGTGCCCTCACAGCCTGCATATTGACTTCCAGACGCAGCATAGCATCTTCAGTTAGCTACATATCATCCTAAACCTCCAATTCTAGGCTAAAGCCGGGACTGGGCGGGAGTCCTACCGACCGCGCCAGTAAACCACACATTACAAACTCACCTGGAGATCTCTCTCAAACTGCGCCCGCATCGCCTGCATGTTAACTTCCAGACGTAATTTAGCGTCCTCAGTGAGTTGCAGGTCATCCTCAATCTCCTCGTTCTGTGCTCGTAGCTCGGCCAGCTGCGATTCTAGAGCTCGCTTGGCCTTCTCCAGCTCGTGCACGTTCTTGTCGGCGGTCCCTTGCGTGTTGGCGAGCTCGTCGAGCTCGGATTGTAAGAGTCGCTTCGAGCGCTCTAGTTCTTCGATCTGCGGGAAAATGTATATGATAAAATATCTGCGTGTCTTTTCTTAAGGTGACGGGTATCGCGGTTGACGACTGCATTTTGCGTTTTTATAATCGCAGCTTCCGCTTCTGCCATCTAGTATACTTGAGATGAACTATGACAATTCAATGTTGACATGTTTAAATAGTCAAGCAATCGCGGTCTTTTACAGTAAGATGGCGCTTTGGTAATGATTCCATTTTATGTGTACTTACTTAATTAAAGTTACTATTGTATGTAGGTAATCAATCAATGACGAAATAATTAAAGTTACCTATAATATAAAACTACTTGACCAACGCACGCCATTACCTACAGTATCATAATCGCACAATTATAATGTTTTATTCTAAATATCCAAAACAAGCATTCATCATGGCGGTTATATTTCTATGTGTCAAGTACGTGTCAAGTCTTTCAAAATAAAAGTTCAAATAAAATGTACTTAACTGAAGATAATATTATTTGTAACTAATTTGTTTTATGTCCTCTTCTGCTCTGAAAAATCCAGGTTTTTAGTATCTATAACGAAATTAGAGATGGTCAAAATCGCTTTCAATGAGGACGGTAAAGTGCGTTGGGATAAGACCGCATCGGGAGAACATCGGATAATTCAATTACCTATCTGGAAAATTATCCTTTAGTTGCAAATACAAACCACACATCCTCCAACACTATTGTGTACCTGTACCTAGTTGCATTTTGATATAATGGCGATGCCGCTTTTTTCAGGTACATTAACATTTTACTTAAATGTTTCTTCCGGTAGGTATGCTTAATAAAAACGACTGTTGTTTAAGTGAAAAGTTTAAAAAACCGGCCAAGTGCGTGTCGGACCACGCATAGGAGGGTTCCGTACCTTCAATGGAATAAGAACCAAACTAATAGCAAAAGGTCGTATCTGATGCCTATGGAAGAAGTTTTTTGGAAATGGCTCAAAAATGGCTAAACCGATAATGTTCAAAACAATTTTCGTAGCAAGTATATAATAAGGCGCATCTTCTCAAATTTTTTCATATTTTTTGGACTTACGGTTCAAAAGTGACAGGGGGGACTACAAAATTTTTCTGACTTTCGAAGCGATTATATCAAAAAATATTTACTTAATGCTCAAAAAAACTTCAATATTATTTTTAAAGACCTATCGATTGATGTATCACATATTGATATATGGTAAAAACATTTTTTTTTAAATTTAGATACATGTATGGAGCGCCCCCCCTTAAATTTTTTTTTTTTTAATTTAAATACATAACTAAGTAGCGGCATACAGAATACACCTTATGTGTAAATTTTATTCAGATACGTCGTATAGTTTCCGAGTAAAATGGCTGTGACATACGGACGGGCAGACATACAGACAGACGTGACGAATCCATAAGGGTTCCGTTTTTTGCCATTTGGCTACGGAACCCTAAAAATCACTTATTCTTTATTTGACGATCTCCTAGCCCTGTCGGTAGTGACCCTGCCTACGAAGCAGGAGGTCCCGGGTTCGAATCCTGGTCAGGGCATTTATTTGTGTGCTGATCGCAGATATTTGTTCCTGAGTTATGGATGTTTTCTTTGTATTTAAGTATTTATCCATATTTATCTATTATATATATCGTCGTCTAGTACCCATAACACAAGCCTTATTGAGCTTACTGTGGGCCTAGGTCGATTTGTGTAAGATTGTCGTATAATATTTATTTATTATTTATAGTAAATGTATGGAAAATATTTAATTTGTGGCTTTTTAGTACAATACCTAATAATAGGAAACTATTAGAAACGATAGGAATAGAATCGATTGGCATGCTGCTTTTTTGCATGTGAAAAATAAAAAAAACAATTTTCATAAAGTATGGGAAAAAAAATTCTCAATTTGTGGCTTTTCTAGCCGCAAATTATTTTTGATCCCATACAAGAATGGGATCGATTGGCATCAAAAAGAAGTTTACCAAATGTGACCTCATCTCGCATCCTGTATGTTTTTTTCCAAAATCCGTAGAAGACCTTCCCTCAATTTCAAATTAATGAAGATTGATTAATTTGAAATTGAGGGAAGGTCTTCTAAGACCATTTTCGCGTTGCAGCGAGGGATCTGGTAGCTGCCCCCACTGACCCAAAAATAAATTGAACTTGTATATTATTTCAAATTATCGAAGTTACAAGTAAAAGTAGTTAAGATAAAAGTAATTGCAATTACAAATTATATGTAATCGGGAATACTACTAACATGTAATCTCAATTAAAAGCAATTTCAATTACTTAATATAATTGATTTTCTTGTAATTGAATTAGCAATTTAATTCATTACAAAAGTAGGTACCATCTAATAAATTACGCCCAACACTGAATAAACATCAGGTTTAAGAGGGTCGTATGGAGGATGTATGCTATCTGCTGCCGAAGTCGCGCATACATGTGATCTTTATAGACAAAAAAGTTTCGTTCTATAAATTCAATTGTTTGTCACAAAAAATGGTTTGATTTGTTTTTGCGTGGCATTTAAGACTGGATCTTATTAATTGTTGCTGTGAACATTTTTTAAATGTGTACCTAGTTGGTTACTAGGAACAGGTTTAGACACGGGTATGTTACGTCCAAAAGGGAGGTATGGGCACTCCGAATGTTATCTCGCTAACTGTGGTAAGGCACAGTTCAGCGAATGTTATCACGCTCAAATCTGGACCTGGCTCAGAGCTCGACTGGGGAAGTACCTCACAGAAAACCATAGCCAAAGAGCAAATAACTTAATTCAACGTAAAGTTTAAGATTAATTTTTTAACATGTTTTAATCATTTTCATTTATACATATACCATAAGTGTTCTTTACTAAAAAAAATTACAAATATAAAAGCGTTTGTCGTCTCACATAAGAATTATAAATTGAAATTACACAAAATAATTAAAAACATGAAAAGTCAGCACGAGTAAGTTAATAACATATAATACCTGCTTTTGCCCGCGGCTTCGCTCGCGTTAAATTCGGGGTAACACACCATACAAACTTCCACCCCCCATTTTAGGGAAGTGAGGGGTTAGAAAGAGAATAAAAGTAGCCAATGTCACTCTCCATCCCTTCAACTATCTCCATTTAAAAAATCACTTCAATTCGTCGCCCCGTTTTGCCGTGAAAGACGGACAAACAAACAAACACACACGTACACTTTCCCATTTATAATATTAGTATGGATTAGTTGTATCGTGTCGTGTCGTCACGGTTTTTTGGGTACATTTTTGGGTTAGTTTTGGTTAATTGCCATCTGTTTCAAAAGTTTTACCATATCAAAATCCATTACAATATTAAAATACTAGCTTTTACCCGCGACTTCGTCTGCGCGAAATTAACATGAGCGATATGGAATTACATAATAAAACGCAAAATAAAAGTTACTAGTTAGTAAAATCTAAGAGCAAATATAAAACTAGTACGTATGCTATTTCAAGTCGACAGGGAGCAACAATTCCATATAAACTTCCATTCCGTTTTCACCCCCTTATACATACCAAATTTCATCTAAATTAGTTGAGCGGTTTAAGCGTGAAGAGTTAACAGACAGACACACTATAATATTAGTATGGATACGTCCATATAATATATCTCTTCAAGTAGGGTGGGGAAAAAAAAAGAATTATAGCCAAAAGAGTTTTTTAATTTTTTTTAAATTTTGAAACATCTTGCTTCAAAGGTTTGAAACATCTTGTCTTTCCACTCTCAATATTTTTAACTCACTCGTTTTTGAAAAGTTTGAGAAAATGCTGAAAGATTGACATGAACATAATACCAGGCGGTTTATAATTATATCTATTATTAGAAACCGTGCATAGGGTGGTTATGCTAGTTTCCCGTCCGGGTTGCCGTCCACCTGATTAAACTGCTACAAATTTATTGGACTAAGAGCTGGCCACGTCAGATATGACACAATAATGAGAGCAATGAAACCTGACTATTGTGTCATATCTGACGTGGCCAGCTCTCCGTCTACATGGAAAAAACTTTTTGAGGTCAAATTGGCCATTGATAATAATTATTTATTCTTTAATTGATATATTAATTATAAGCTTTAATTTGAAAAACTTGAATATCAATATATCAATAAATATGGACGGAAAACTGACACATACTCCACTTTTACAAAAAATGTTTTAGTATAAAAAACCTTTCGAGTATGATTTATTTTCGTATAATATTAATCTAAACAAGATCATATAAGCTCTAGAACTTATTGCATTACAAAGCTGGCAAAATCGATAAGTGGAAGAAAACTAGCACCTAAAAACTTACTAAGAGTACATTTTATTGTATAGTCCAATCTTAAGTAGAAGGAGTAGATTTTGAAATTTTATACACGACAAACAGCTTAGGTACACTTCATACTGATTTGAAACAAGGATTAATATTTCGAGAAATTTTTACAAAGGTAAAGCATAAAAGTCAGCCCTGAAAGCTGACCAACTAGTTCAAAAATGGTCCGATCTTACCCCATCGTACCTTACGAGTACTTATTGGTTTTTTCATTTTAGGGATTGTGAGAAATTATATTGGTATATATACTTATACGATTAAATTAATTCCATATCTACTTACCTACCTAATAATAACATTAATAATTCACTATATCTTTTAAATCGTACGAAAACGAACATACAATAAGCCATATAAACCTAATGGCGCGACCAGACATCGCAGAGTACCGGGACAGCCGAGCCGATTGTTTCTTTCTTATTCCATAGTAAAGAGAGAGATATATAACCTATCACGATGATGTGGACAAATCATTGACAAATGCACGAATGTGTTCCAACTTCAAGCCCATTTGATTCTATTCAATGAATCCGTCATTCATATCATAATATAGATCTAGCTTGCAACAGCGCAAAGCAAGAAGCGAAATGAGCAAATGAAAGTAAGCTGGCAACGTCGCCTCGGATGGAAACTGCTCGAACAAACGCGCTCTTGTAATACAAATTAAAATTATGGTAAAAACATGGACGAAGCCGTCTATGGTAAAAAGTACCCATACCCACTGTAAAAATTGAATAATGAATTAGTATCTTTTATAAGTTGGTAGTTTAAATATATTGGGTAAAAAAGTCAAAATAAAAAGATTAAACTAACTAGTAACTTGACTATAGTATGATTTGACTTTTTTTTGTCCAAAAATACCTATAAATCGCTTAGGATCAGGATTGAAAATATAAATGAGAAATGAGATAAAAAAATAAACAAAAAAGTTAACATCAGCCTAGATTTGAACTCGGACATATCTACTTAGTAAGCAAGCGTACTATAACATAAGCTATGTGAAACGAATTTCCGCACGCAAAATTACTAATCATATTACTCAAATTTGACACATGAAACATGTCTCTGGCTGCAATAGAATAAACGCCTATAAGTTTTATTAGCAATTGCATAGTTCTGATTATTACAGGCTCTTACAAGGTTTTGCGTCTTAAACCTTTATCAAGCGCTTAATACGACTATAGTATCTGCCGAACATTAGTAATGTGCTAAGACGTAGTTATGTTTAATTTCGCAACATAGAATTATTTCTGACCGACATAAAACTTGCGACAAGTTTTCTCCAAAACAGTTTCTTAACGATGATATATATACCTAAGTATGTTATACAAGACCAAGCACGTATCGGTAGACCGAACCCAACTATATGCCCCTACAGAAAATGTAACATTCATGCTCCAACGTGGTTTGTTTTCTTCAAAAACCTTGCACAAAAACACCTCGATTTGACGTGTTTGCATATATCGTCGCCTTAAACCTCACCTCATCTATATATTCTATTTTACGAATTAGACAATTAACGAACTTACTAAACTTTTCGATATTTATTTCAGACGTCTTAGGGAAATATTAAATAAAGATTACTTGTTGTAAGAATCATAAAGAATTTCTTAAAACTAAATAAGCAACATATTGGACAGAATTAATGTTGTATTTTTAGAAATAGCACGATTTTTTAAATCTTAAATAAACGAAGATGAAAATAGGTAGATCACAATAACTTCTAGTTATACCACTTTTTTAGGATGAGAAAAACATATATCTTTTAAATTTTTTCCAGCTACATCAGTCGAAAAATTAAACGAGATTACTTGTTCCCATTATCATTGATACGCTTAAGACAATGAGAGGCAAAACACAGTCAACACAGTGAATAGTCCTTTTTGTAAAGGGTCGGCAACGCGCATGTGACTCCTCTGGAGTGCAGGCGTCCATAGGCTACAGTAGCTGCTTACCATCAGGCGGGCCGTATGCTAGTTTGCCACCGTCGTGGTATTAAAAAAAAAGATAAAAAACGGCGAGTATTAAAATCGTTTTCCCAGGGATCGCACGACGACAATGGCAGGATTATTGTAATGTTAAAGAAACGATGGTACCTTCTCGGCGGCGTCGTCCAGCTCGCGCGTGAGCGACAGCACGCGCGTCTCCTTGTCGCGCGCCTCGCGCTCCGCCTGGTCGCGCTCCGCCGCGTACCGCTCCGCCACCGCGCGCTCCTCCGCCACCACCTGCCGGTGTACCGTCAGCGTACCTTCTCGGCGGCGTCGTCCAGCTCGCGCGTGAGCGACAGCACGCGCGTCTCCTTGTCGCGCGCCTCGCGCTCCGCCTGGTCGCGCTCCGCCGCGTACCGCTCCGCCACCGCGCGCTCCTCCGCCACCACCTGCCGGTGTACCGTCAGCGTACCTTCTCGGCGGCGTCGTCCAGCTCGCGCGTGAGCGACAGCACGCGCGTCTCCTTGTCGCGCGCCTCGCGCTCCGCCTGGTCGCGCTCCGCCGCGTACCGCTCCGCCACCGCGCGCTCCTCCGCCACCACCTGCCGGTGTACCGTCAGCGTACCTTCTCGGCGGCGTCGTCCAGCTCGCGCGTGAGCGACAGCACGCGCGTCTCCTTGTCGCGCGCCTCGCGCTCCGCCTGGTCGCGCTCCGCCGCGTACCGCTCCGCCACCGCGCGCTCCTCCGCCACCACCTGCCGGTGTACCGTCAGCGTACCTTCTCGGCGGCGTCGTCCAGCTCGCGCGTGAGCGACAGCACGCGCGTCTCCTTGTCGCGCGCCTCGCGCTCCGCCTGGTCGCGCTCCGCCGCGTACCGCTCCGCCACCGCGCGCTCCTCCGCCACCACCTGCCGGTGTACCGTCAGCGTACCTTCTCGGCGGCGTCGTCCAGCTCGCGCGTGAGCGACAGCACGCGCGTCTCCTTGTCGCGCGCCTCGCGCTCCGCCTGGTCGCGCTCCGCCGCGTACCGCTCCGCCACCGCGCGCTCCTCCGCCACCACCTGCCGGTGTACCGTCAGCGTACCTTCTCGGCGGCGTCGTCCAGCTCGCGCGTGAGCGACAGCACGCGCGTCTCCTTGTCGCGCGCCTCGCGCTCCGCCTGGTCGCGCTCCGCCGCGTACCGCTCCGCCACCGCGCGCTCCTCCGCCACCACCTGGAGGACATGAGCATTACTACACAGTCTGACATAGACAATCAAACCATTTAGATAAAACTACAAAATACATCTACTTGGAAAATGGAAGCGGTTTCAAATTTAAAGTTCGTTTTTGTTGTTCGTTTTGTTGTGAATGACTCATAGAAGGATTAAATGCGACGTTTTCAAATTGAATAAGGTACAACATCATTGTCAGTTGTCAATAAGGCGTCTGCAATACTGCCATAAAAATTCATTAATAATAATTTTAAACAAAAAAGAACCGACTTCACTAAGCATCCACCTTTCCAACACCAAATGCTCGATCTGCTGTAAAAAATACTCAAATCGCCATAGGTGTGCCTATAATAGTTGAAGAGTTCCCTCGATTTCTCCAGGATCCCATCATCAGATCCTGACATGGTTACAATGGGACCAACTGTGAAGTATACACTTTCAAACAAAAAAAGAATTTTCCAAATCGGTCCAGCCGTCTTCGAATAATCGGTGAACATACATAAAAAAATAAAAAAAAAATAAAAAAATAGCAAAAACAAAGATCCCGACGAATTGATAAGCTCCTCCTTCGAAATCTTAAGTCGGTTGAAAACTCTATTAACAACCTACAATAACTTTTGACTTGGAAACGTCACAAATAGGGGTAACCGAGATGTTTAGGACACAATCAACTTTCTTGATGATGTAATAACTAAAATTAGACGGCTCTTTCGCTAATTTTATTTATCTCACCGATGTTTTGACACACGTTTTACTGGCCAATTCCACGAACAACTCACGAAAAACCCGTCAAACGTAAAATACGTGTACAGTCACCGGCAATAGTATCTTCCTACACGAAGGCCGCAAAAATATGTGACGCGCTCTTATGGCACTACAAATAAGAGCGTGTCACATATTTTTTGCGGCCTTCATGTAGGAAGATACTATTACTGGTCATTCAAAGCTGATCATGTCAAAGTATCATAAGAATCTAACGACATACCTTGTCAAAGCTCTTCTGTTTCTTTTCGAGCTCCATGACCTTAGCACGTTGCGCTTCCAGATCGATGTTGGCGTCCTCCAATTCAGCTTGGATCTTCTTTTTACCTGTAAATCACAATATTAACATGAACATTAATTTAACATTGCGTTTGACATCTGTAAATTACAGTTGATGGAATTTTTTCACGGTAACAGACTTTCGGCATTTAAAAATAAGTAATCTAACTTAAACTATAGATGCAGGCCATGTAGCAAGACTCGAAGACAGAAGGTGGACAACAGAGATTACTAAATGGAAGGGCCCCTCGGACAAACGCCACAAAGGCAGAGACTATATACAAGATGGGACGAAGACATTATAAAGACAGCTGGAACTAACTGGTTCAATAGACAAAGATAAAGTGGAAATCGATGGAGGAGGCCTTCTCCCAGGAGGGGGTCTAATGCATAAACAAATTCAAATTTATACAATAAAACATATAAATACATATATAATAATAATAATAGTTTTAAAGTGCATAGAATAAAAAGTATTTTTTATTTTTATTTATAACTGCACACACTTAGCTGCATAGCAAATAAATGACATGAAACAATCCGTTGTGGTAGGCATAATGTTCCTCCAAGATGGCGGCCGCTTCCGCCTAATCTTCCGCCTTCTTGGCTCAGCCACTTAAAGGCCGGTTAAAGCGACCTGATTATTACAAACAATATAAACCGGCACTCACTCTTGTCAAGTTTATCGTTGGCCTGCTGCAGCTCGTCGATCTGCCGGTGCAGCGCCTCGATGTCCTTGCTGAGCTTCTTGCGAGCCTCCTCCAAGATGGCGGCCGCTTCCGCCTCCTCTTCAGCCTTCTTCTTGGCCTCAGCCACTTGGACGGTTAGAGCGGCAACCTAATTATTACAAACAAGATAAAATCAGCTTATAATAGGTAATATTTTTACAACAAGGATAGAGTAAAAAGTAGGTAGGTAGGTTTATTTCCTTTTTTTTCTAAAACGTCTACGTCCATGTCGATAACAAACACACATACAACACCCCTTAATGATAAACGGTTATCGTAACCAGTCGAAGTATGCAACTCCAGGAGTGTAACATGGATCATCCTCCGCTTTCACACTTTAGGGCTACGTTTCCAACAGAGATGACCGAGGATGCGTTGCGAGAGATGTGTTTGTTAAGAACCAATAGAAAAAATCATTTACCTATCCTCGCTCAGCGCAGCTATAGGATTGGTTCCTAACACATCCCTCGCATCGCTATCTCGCTCATCTCTGGTGGAAACGCAGCTTTAATGTAACAAGCGACTTGAACAAACCCAGGTTCGAAATAATTTACCACAACGATGTCCGATTCGCTTGAAGAATGACGTCGAATTGTATATGCAGAATAATGTCTGGTACTGATTTAAAATTATTAGTTTACAAAACCGTTTTTGTCAAAATAATAATGTCTGGTATCCAAAATAGAACACGTACGTGTTCTTGAGTGGAGACCGCGTCTCGGCAAACGTAGTGTAGACGCCCTCAGGCCAGGTGGGATGACGATCTGCGAAAGACTGCTGGCAGATGCTGGATGCGGCAAGCTGAAGACAGGGCGCTATGGCGCTCATTAGGGGAGGCCTATGTCCAGCAGTGGACTAGTATAGGCTGATGATAATGACGATGATCATCCAAAATAGATGCATTTACCTGTTTCTCGAAGTTCTTCTTAGCCTCCTCCTCCTCGTCCAGCTGGTCTCGGGCCTGCTCCAGCTGTTGCTCCACGTTGCGCAGGCGCGTCTGCAGGGCTAGCTTCTGTTTCGTCTCCTCTTCCAGTAGCGCCTGGAAATAGAATAGCGTTAGTTTAACGTCCTAGACTGTAGATCATTATGCAAGATTACATTTTTAGAACCATTTAATTTTCCAATGCAAATGTTTGAATTACTAAAGAAGATGTCAAAATCACCATACATGTGCCTTTCAAGATGGAAATTCCTCTGTTCCTCATAAAACACATCATCCGGTCAGAACGAAAATTCAACGGGACCACCTGGAAGATTTTTCAACAAAGAAAATTTCATTCAAATCCATTCGTAATTGACAGAGTAATCGCATAACAAACGTACAAAAAAACCCTAACAGCCGAAAGGTAGTGACCCTGCCTACGAAGCACGAGGTCCCGGGTTCAAATCCTGGTAAGGGCATTTATTTGTGTGTTTATCACGAATATTTGTTCCTGGGGTTCCTTATGGGTGTTTTCTATGTATCTAAGTATACATTTATCTATATAAGTATGTATATCGTCGCCTAGTATCCATAGTATAAGCTTTGCTTAGTTTGGGACTAGGTTGATTTGCGTAAGATTGTCCTCAAATATTTATTTATTTAAAAAGCCCTGGTTTATGTATGCAAAACGTGAAAATAGCGCAGTGCAGCTCCCATGGCAGTGCCCTCCCAAGACCCAATAAACTCAACCCTGAATACCTGTGCCTCAGCGTGTTGCGCTCCAATGGTGGCAGCCTGTTTGACGGCGGCCGAGGCCTTGAGCTCGGCTTGTTCCAACTGTGCCAACGCCTGCTCAGCCTCGCTCTGCAGCCGCACGCACTTTTCGTGGACCTCCGCACTAAAAAGTAAACAAATCTTTTATGATTGTGCCTAAATCCTAAAGCACGCGTGTCATTCCTTTAGACATCAAAATAAATTATTACCTAGAGACGCGCTCCATCAGCAAATCTTTACTTTTCTGAGTTTGTACAACATCGAACATTGTACGTGAAATGGTGTTTTGGACATACTATATTTCTCGTTGAGCACAGATCCAAGATTTATTTTATAATTTTACTGTTTTATAAGAATGTTATATCTATCCATGCGTCGCGCTCGCCCACTTCAGTCAGTCAGCCAGTGGCCAGGTCGTTCTCCGCCTCCAGGTCTGCTGGTCTCTGGCTGCAGTATGTGACCTCTTACCGTGACCTCTCGTTGTCCTGCAGCTTGGCAGCCAGCTCGGCCAGCTGCGCCTCGGCCTGCTTGCGGCGGCGCTCGCCCTCGGCGCGGGCCGCGCTCGCAGACTTCAGCTCCGTGGCCAGGTCGTTCTCCGCCTCCAGGTCTGCTTGTCTCTGGCTGCAGTATGTGACCTCTTACCGTGACCTCTCGTTGTCCTGCAGCTTGGCAGCCAGCTCGGCCAGCTGCGCCTCGGCCTGCTTGCGGCGGCGCTCGCCCTCGGCGCGGGCCGCGCTCGCAGACTTCAGCTCCGTGGCCAGGTCGTTCTCCGCCTCCAGGTCTGCTTGTCTCTGGCTGCAGTATGTGACCTCTTACCGTGACCTCTCGTTGTCCTGCAGCTTGGCAGCCAGCTCGGCCAGCTGCGCCTCGGCCTGCTTGCGGCGGCGCTCGCCCTCGGCGCGGGCCGCGCTCGCAGACTTCAGCTCCGTGGCCAGGTCGTTCTCCGCCTCCAGGTCTGCTTGTCTCTGGCTGCAGTATGTGACCTCTTACCGTGACCTCTCGTTGTCCTGCAGCTTGGCAGCCAGCTCGGCCAGCTGCGCCTCGGCCTGCTTGCGGCGGCGCTCGCCCTCGGCGCGGGCCGCGCTCGCAGACTTCAGCTCCGTGGCCAGGTCGTTCTCCGCCTCCAGGTCTGCTTGTCTCTGGCTGCAGTATGTGACCTCTTACCGTGACCTCTCGTTGTCCTGCAGCTTGGCAGCCAGCTCGGCCAGCTGCGCCTCGGCCTGCTTGCGGCGGCGCTCGCCCTCGGCGCGGGCCGCGCTCGCAGACTTCAGCTCCGTGGCCAGGTCGTTCTCCGCCTCCAGGTCTGCTTGTCTCTGGCTGCAGTATGTGACCTCTTACCGTGACCTCTCGTTGTCCTGCAGCTTGGCAGCCAGCTCGGCCAGCTGCGCCTCGGCCTGCTTGCGGCGGCGCTCGCCCTCGGCGCGGGCCGCGCTCGCAGACTTCAGCTCCGTGGCCAGGTCGTTCTCCGCCTCCAGGTCTGCTTGTCTCTGGCTGCAGTATGTGACCTCTTACCGTGACCTCTCGTTGTCCTGCAGCTTGGCAGCCAGCTCGGCCAGCTGCGCCTCGGCCTGCTTGCGGCGGCGCTCGCCCTCGGCGCGGGCCGCGCTCGCAGACTTCAGCTCCGTGGCCAGGTCGTTCTCCGCCTCCAGGTCTGCTTGTCTCTGGCTGCAGTATGTGACCTCTTACCGTGACCTCTCGTTGTCCTGCAGCTTGGCAGCCAGCTCGGCCAGCTGCGCCTCGGCCTGCTTGCGGCGGCGCTCGCCCTCGGCGCGGGCCGCGCTCGCAGACTTCAGCTCCGTGGCCAGGTCGTTCTCCGCCTCCAGGTCTGCTTGTCTCTGGCTGCAGTATGTGACCTCTTACCGTGACCTCTCGTTGTCCTGCAGCTTGGCAGCCAGCTCGGCCAGCTGCGCCTCGGCCTGCTTGCGGCGGCGCTCGCCCTCGGCGCGGGCCGCGCTCGCAGACTTCAGCTCCGTGGCCAGGTCGGCGTTCTCCGCTTCCAGGGTCTGCTTGGCTTTCTCTAGGCCTGGAATACATAATTGAAATCACAAATCAAGGTTGAATACGTCAACTTCCTACATAAAAATTGCGTGGACATTTTATGAAAAGGATTATGAATGAATTACGTTCATAACGTGTCCATGTATGTGTGTCCAATTTTGTAGTAAATTATTTACTTACATACCACTTGTTTCAAACCCGATACACGTGTCAAGGTCAAATGAAAGGCGTCCTTAAAGTCCTAAAACTATCGAAATACCCAACTTACAGCCCCCTAGGTAGACAGGCAAAGAAACCTTCGATAACTCTGTAAATTTTGTTTTTAAAGAAAAGTTTATTTGACTTTTTAATATTTTTTATGTATTCTATTGGTTTGCATTGAAAAATGAAAAGGTACAATACAAAACAAATTTTTGATGAAAATTTTTTAAGTCACTAAAATCGCCCCCCCCCCTGTACGAAAGGGGGGGGGGGGGCTTTCGTACAGTCGCCATCAGATATATCGGAGCGGCCAAGGTGGTCACAAATATCTAAACAACGCCTTTATTATCAAGGCGATAAAGGGTTGGGGTATAGCAAAAGGGGCCCGATTTTAGGACTTAGAAAATTTACGACCAAAATTTTTTTTGTAGTGACACAAAAAAGTCAAAAAAGTCAAAAAAGTCAAAAAAGTCAAAAAAGTCAAAAAAGTCAAAAAAGTCAAAAAAGTCAAAAAAGTCAAAAAAGTCAAAAAAAGTAAAAAAAAGTCAAAAAACTCAAAAAAAATCAAAAAATTCAAAAAAGTCAGAAAAAGTCAAATAGTCAAAAAAGTCAAAAAAGTCAAAAAAGTCAAAAAAGTCAAAAAAGTCAAAAAAGTCAAAAAAGTCAAAAAAAGTCAAAAAAGTCAAAAAAGTCAAAAGTCAAAAAAAGTCAAAAAAAGTCAAAAAAGTAAAATTTCAAAAAAGTCAAAAAAGTCGAAAAATTCAAAAGCGTCAAAAACGTCAACAAAGTCAAAAAGTCAAAAGTCAAAATTCAAAAAGTCAAAAAAGTCAAAAAAGTCAAAAGTCAAAAAAAGTCAAAAAAGTCAAAAGTCAAAAAAAGTCAAAAAAGTAAAATTTCAAAAAAGTAAAATTTCAAAAAAGTCAAAAAAGTCGAAAAATTCAAAAGCGTCAAAAACGTCAACAAAGTCAAAAAGTCAAAAGTCAAAATTCAAAAAGTCAAAAAGTCAAAAAAGGTTAAAAAAAGTCGGAAAAGGTAAAAAAAGTCAGAAAAGTCAAAAAAGTCTAAAAAAGGCAGAAAAGTCAGAAAAGTCAAAAAAGTCAAAAATGGTAAAAAAAAGTCAAAAGCGTCAAAAACGTCAAAAAGTCAAAAAAACGTCAATAAAGGTAAAAAAAGTCAGAAAAGGTAAATAATTCAGAAAAGTCAAAAAAGTCAAAAAAGGTAAAAAAAAAGGTTAAAAAAAGAAATGACGGATTGTAAAATGTAAAATATTCAATGATGGAATATTAGCCTGCGAAAGTCCGAATCTAGGGCTCTCGCTGGTTAGGACGCGTGCCAACACAGCGCGCCCTAGAGTGTTTTTATAGAGCCGGAGGCGCGGAGGGAGAGCAGCCCTCGCCCGCCATGACGAAGCGCGGGAACGAGTGACGCGAGCGGCTGAGGCTGGTCGCCGAAGGCGACCAACAAGCCGAAGCTGCGGAGCCGAGCGAAGTGACCGTGCGCCGTCATGCAAGGGCGGTAGGGCTGCTGTTCCCGCAGCGCCGGAGATACGGAAAGTCACATTCAGTCACATGAAAAACGAGCTGCTACCAGAAAACTAGGTTAGGTTTGAACTGCGGCCCCATTAGAAAACGAATTGCCATTAGAAACATTTCGGCCATCTTTAATTTTAAAGAAAAGTTGTTCAAATAAAATATGATTATTTTGACGTGTTCTACACGTTACAATCATTAAAAGTAGGTGTTATAATGACACCACTTTCGATGTAAAAATTACAAGTGCTAGAAATTTGCCAACTTTGAAGTCAATTATCTCGGCCATTTTTGATTTTAGAGAAAAAAAAAATTCTACAAAACATGCTTATTTTAGCGTATTCTCAAGGATAACATCATAAAAAACAGGTGTTATAATGACAACAACATTCATCGAATTTTTTTCAGTCCTAAAATCGTGCTAACTTTGAGGTCCAATATCTCGGTCATTTTTAAAAAAAAAAAAAAATTATTTCAGCGTCTAGAATGAAATTTTTCTAAGTGTTTTATGATTCATACATATTTTTCACTTTTGGTCAAAAAAATTCTATCTTTTTATTGCGTACCCTTTGGTACACCTTGACCCCGAACTCGCAACTTCAGATCGCTCTAGTTCCTAAACGGTCAAGTTTATAAAAAAACTTCTAGCAATAAAAGAGGCTTATTTTAATGATTTCTTTAAAGTAAAAAAAAAAACTATCAAAAATGCAAAAAAAATATTTTTGGTTGTAAATTTTCTAAGTTCTAAAATCGGGCCCCTTTTGCTATACTCTGACCCGATAAAGTGCATGTTCAGATATTTTTGAGTACCTGGGCCGCTCCGATATATTTGATGGCGAATGTTCACCCCAACCCAAGGTTTCGCAAGCCAACCGATTCCCCACTTTCAAACACACTAGACTACAACACAGAAAAATATTCACACTGGAGACGGCACGCATCCACTTGAGGTCTGCCCGGCTCCGGTGGCGCGCACATATTCTGCCAATAGTCCCTAGCGAAGCTGAACGAGCGGCCCTCTTCCAAAGGAAACTCCGTTACAGTAAGCATTGTATCATCCTTGCACAGTCCAAATTTTCCGTTCTTTATTCTTTTGTCGCCAGACATGGCGTTTTGTTTGCTTAAAAATATAATTTATCAGAAATTATTGTAGAGCTTCGAAAAGTGATTTGACGCTTTAGTTTGATTTGTCATAAATGGAATTTGTTTGTTTTTTGTAGTGTCACTGTCATTGTCATAGAGAAGGAGTAAACCTACAAAGGTTGTGGCAGGAGTGGCTAAAAAGTTTAAACTGAAAAGCAGTTTTGTGCTAAAAATTATTAAACATTGAAATAAGTATTTTTAACCAACTAAAAGGAGTGCGGAGTAGGTTTTCGATTTACTGACAAACGGCTAGTATTAAATTAAATAAATCATAAAATTATATAACCTAACTATAATAAGGCTAAATTGAAAAAGTTATGGCTTTCAAACCCATGACAATTGGAAGGTGGGTGGGCGTGTGCCCAATATATGTTTTATATATATATGTATGTATTATTATATTTATTTATATGTATTTGTATAATCTATACCAATACGTTACGTATTTATTAACACTACCTATCTATAGTTCTAGTATCTAGGTTTAGTAACTTCTCCGTAGTTTTGCCGTCATGTACCATCAGGTTCAAAATTGCATGGTCAATTTATCAATGAATTCATTCATAAATTGGCCATGCAATTCTGAACCCGATAGTACAAGTAATGTACAAATCTTTGTCTACCATGTCTGACCGATTTCTCTCAGTTGCTAAAGGTTAGCTGGAAGAGATCCCTTAATGGGATAAGTTCGCCTTTGTACACACTCACTATATTTTTGTTGGTCATTTATTTGTTTTGTGCAATAAAGTGTTTTACTACTACTACTACTACTTAATACTGACGTGCGCATCAAAAAAAAACAAAGCAAATAGCTTTGATGTGCATTTGGTTTTTTTTGCGCATATTTTTGTAGGGTGATTTAATAATTTCTCGTTTTTTTTATGCAAAAGGTTAGACCGAATTAGCATGTAAGGAAACATTTTGGTCTCATTATCTTTTAAGTCAAGATCTTATGATTTGTGTTGGTATTCCACTTGTCACTCACCAGCTTTAGTCTTCTTGATCTGCTCATGCTGCTCCATGAGCTGCTGCAGCTCCTGCGAGTGCTTGTGCCGCTGTTCCGCCAGCGAGCTCTCGTGCGTGGAGGCTTCTTCCTCTAAGCTTCGTTTCAGAACTGCTACTTCTTGCTCGCGCTTGGAGCGGAGTTCTTGTTGAGCTGTTGGAGAAAAATATTATCATTATCATATCAGCCGAAAGACGTCCACTGCTGCATAGGCCTCCCCCAAAGAGTGCCACAATGACCGGTCCAGCGCCACTCGCATCCAGCGGACTCCCGCGACCTTCACCAGGTCATCAGTCTATCTTGTGGGGGGTCTACCCACGCTGCGCCTTCCGGTTCGTGGTCGTCACTCGAGAACCTTTCCGCCCCAACGGCCATCGGTTCTACGTGCAATGTGTCCCGCCCACTGCCACTTTAGTTTAGCGATTCGGAGGGCTATATCGGTTACTTTGGTTCCGTTGCGGATGGTCTCATTTCTGATGCGATCACACAGACTCCAATTAGTCAATAGCCCTCTCCATTGCCATTTGGGTCACTTTGAGCCTTCTTTTGAGGCCCATAGTAAGCGACCACGTTTCGGTTCCAACCAAAAAAAATAGTTCGGAATAATTGGAACTAATGAATGATTATAGTAGTTTATTTTTTGAAACGAACCGACAGGTGAGTTTCTTAATGAGATCACCTGAAAGTACGTTAACACTACTTTTTAATATATGTTTCACCTCAGCAGCTCGAACAAGCCTATTTCCCTGCGAATACACAGTGACGAAAGTAGTTTTTTAATTTAGTGAAGGCCATGAACTGCCACTTCATATTTCGGGGTTTATTACAAATTCGAAATACATATTTTTAACCTTTAATATGTTACCACTACTGAGGTGAAAAGTTGTATGTGTCACACGAGAGCAGTTATTTTACATCTCGTGTTTTTGAGTCCCTCGCTACGCTCAAGATTCTAACTTAGAATCAGTCGCTTCGCTCGTGATTCAATTATAGAATCTTTCGCTTACTCGGGACTCAAAATCAACACTCGCAAGAAAAATCAACTTTCCTCTCTTGTTGCACAATAGTACATTACTTACCAAGGACTGTAAAAGAAAGAATGCCTGAAATCGCAGGTATTTGTGACCCGAGCCGCAGGCGAGGGTTGTAATAATGCGATAGAGGGCTTTCTTTTTTACTGCCCGTGGTGAGTACACAATTTTAAATATTGACGTAAATAACTATTCCACATACAGCAACAACAAAGTAGTACAGTAGAGACTGACCGGCAGTGGTGTCGAGCGAGTCGAGCAGCTCGCTCTTGAGCGCCTCGAGCTCCTCGTTGAGGTCGCGGCGCAGCTTCTCGGCCTTGGTGCGCGCGGCGCGCTCGGCCTCCAGGTCCTCGTGCGCGTCGGCCAGCGCCGACTCGGCCTCGCGCGCCGCCTTCTGCGCCGACGCGCGCAGCGCGCCCTCCTCGTCGGCGCGCGAGATCGCCACCGCCAGCTCTTCCTCGCGCTTGGCTGCACAAAACATTACTCATTATAATTCAACTATTTTAAACAAAAAAAGAACCAAATTCACTTAGCCTCCACCTTTCCAAAAGCAAATGCTCGAGCTGCTGTAAAAAATACTCAAATCACTATAAGTGTGCCTATAATAGTTGAAGAGTTCCCTCGATTTCTCCAGGATCTCATCATCAGATCCTGACCTGGTTACAATGTGAACCAACTGTGCAGTATACTCTTGCAAACAAAAAAAGAATTTTCCAAATCGGTCCAGCCGTCTTCAATTAATCGGAAAAAAAAAACAAAGATCCCGACAAATTCCTAATTCCGATAACCTCCTCCTTCGAAATCTTGAAGTCGGTTGAAGATTGCTTTCATTTCAATGTCTTTATGACATAGAGTTTTCAACACAACATTGATACTAGAGCCAGGTGTATGTAACAACTAACCCAGCACGATCTGCAGCTCATCCAGCTGCGCTTTCCTCTCGACCAGCTGTTCCTTGACGTCCTGCAGCTCGGTCTCCAGCTTGCGCTTGGAGCGGTCCGCCTCCTGCCTGAGCTGATGGTCCTTGAGCAGTTTCTCTTCTAGCTCGGCGATGGCAGACTCCTGCTTCGCCTTCAGCTTGGAAAGATGTTTAGCCTTCTCTTCTTCCTCGGCTAACGCTTGCGAAAGGTCGTTGGCACGTTCTTCTAGGATCTGGATTTAGAAATTGTTGGATCAGTTTTTAAGTTTGAAATATGTCTAAGCTCTATTAAAAATAAGAGAGAACAATATGTCTACCTCGATAAATGGAATATAAGAATAATTTCACGTAACTGCATGACATTAGTTCAATCAAATATTACAATTTATTCGCAAATGCTTTTGCTCACAAAACAGAATTAACACTACCCGAGGCAGCCTAGGCTGTCTGCATTTCAACAATGATTTCGAGAGCTCGATATTCCCAGACGATGGATGACAGTATATAATCATCATCATAATCAACATTTGTTCATAGAAACCAATAACCAAGTCTTTAAACGTACCTTCTTCTCCTTGACCAGTTTCTGGTTGGTGTCGTCGCTGAGCGCCAGGTCCTCCTCCAGCTTCTTGAGCTTGGCGTCGCACTGCACTCGCTCCAGCTGCAGCTTCTGCCGCGCCGCCTCTTCCTCTTCCAGTTGCTCTTCCAAATCCTGAAAAGATAATTACATTAGTTTGCTGTCTTTCAAAATAGATCAATCACACACTGACATGTATTTTGAGCTGCCGCAGTTCCTCCAACTCCTGCTTCCTGACTGCTGCACGCGCTTGGGATTCTTCCGCTTCGGCGCATAGCTCCAACTCCACCTGCATAGTGATAATAATTTCCAGCACTGACCTGTATGTTGAGCTGCAGCCGTTTCTTCTCCTGCTGGAGCGCGCTACACCGCTCCTCCTCCTCCTCGATCCTGCCCTCCAGATCATGAAGCAGTTCCTCCAACTCCTGCTTCCTGGCTGCTGCGCGCGCGCGGGATTCTTCCGCTTCGGCGCATAGCTCCAACTCCGCCTGCATAGTGATAGGAATTTGGGATTATTGTTTGCAATCTTAACATGAAACGCATCACAAAATATTATATTAACGCTTATCGATTTCGATTAGTGGATTTTAGGGCTTTAGATAGGACCAATGATAGGTTTTCATATTTATGTAAATTCAAAATGACGTTGTACGGTGTCAGCAACCTTTTAGGAGAGGAAATTATCAGAATCTATGAATACTTTATTATTTGCTTTTTTTATTGTTTTCACGAAAAGGTTAAAAAAACTCTGTTTGCTTCTCTTTCTTAATCTGTGTCTCGCCTCCAGAAGAGGTTGCACCTGGAAAACTTACCTGCAGCTGTTCAGCCAGCTGCGTCTTCTCGGCGCTGGCCTGCTGGAACTTCTGCTCGTACTCCTGGCAGCGCTTCATCTGCGTCTCCAGGTTGTCGCGGATGTGACGGAGCTCGTCTTCCTTCTGAGTTAGCTTTTCCTCCTGCTTCGTCACTTCTAGGAGAGGTTTCACCTGGAAACGTTTGGTTAAAGCTTATTGAATTTTAGATTGGCAAGCGTTAATTTAATATCAAATGTCTGTTACTTCTAAAAGCGATGTGAATTTTTGTCCTGTAAAATAGCAACTTAATAAATTTAGATACAAGTCCCTTCAAATGTATTTGCGAATTCTTTAAATTAAGCATTTGGTGAAGTTTAAATTTGGTATAATGAGCTAAACTATGAAAACAATAATGACAAAATGATTTACAGGTATTCATCGTTAACCGTCGCAGAAATTATTAGTCATATAGTTCATAAACAGTATATCAGAATTATATTCCATAAGGTCAAACTAAAATGAACAATGATTTGTTTATAATTGGATAAATAATAAGTAGATATATTGAGCATACTCCCAAGCATAATCAATCTACACACATTCACTAATCAAAACAATGAGCAGTATAAATAAACTTACGAGCAGTGAATAGATAAACTCGATAGCTCCGCACCATTTTCCAGACTACACTCAGGTGAACAAGTGGGTCTATTTACATAACTTTCGCATTACACTCGAGGCTGTTGCCAAAACTCTAGGTCGTTTATAATAACTAATTGTTTTAGTTTAACGTTGGTATAGTACCTGTTGTACTTAGAACTGGGTTAGTGAGTCCTACGTTTGACAATAGCTTTCATTGATATATGTACATACAGCGACCGAGTATTTTGTTCCTATTGTATTGTTTTGATTTAACAATCAAGCTTCGGAATAGCTTCCTCGTATATTTATGGTTTTAATATTTATACTGTTATTTGAGAATACAGACTAATCACAATTGATAAAATGGTGAAGTAAGGATCTGATAATGTTTAGCACATAATAATACAAAACTGTAAAATAAAATCTTACCTTTATGTATAGTCTCCACCATTGCCAATTCCTTAGCTTGAGGTAAGCAGCGCAGTTCCTCTGTATAATCCTGATCGCGTTCAGTTGCTGCAATCTCTTCTGGTAGTTTCTCCTTGCTAGGAACCCTCGGCAGAACGCTTGGAAGTTCACTATTAAGTCCGTGATCTTGTAATCTCTCTCCTCTTCCAAGTGGGCCAGTACTCCAGCCCTGAAGAAGATCTTCGACTGTCCAACACGGTATAGATTATGGTCGAGCTCTAGAGCCTCGATCATTTGCTCGCACGCCTTCTTTCCGTCCATGAAACCTTTAGGAATGATGTTGGGGGTGAGCAGTTCATATCGCTGTCTGAACTCCTGGAAGGGAATGCGGTTAGGGAAACCTTGTCTGCATATCCTGATGCCCTCCAACACACCATTGCATCTGAGTTGATCTAAGACCAGAGGGGCTTCGATCTTACCCGCCCTCTTTTCGTGGTTGGGAATGATACACCTGACGAAGTTCGGATTTGTGTTTCTGAGTGTTGCCATGAGTTTTGTCAGTTGCTCCTTGTAGAGTTGGGAGACGGTTCTGAACATGCCCTTTCTTGTTCTTGCACCGAATTGAGTGTCAGTCATCGCTTGCTGCGCCATGCCGACGATCTCAGCGTCCTTCCAGATGTGGCACACGAAAGGATCCTGGGAAGACTGTAGAAGGGACACCACATTCTCGTTCAGTGGGTCCATGTTCTTCATCAGCCATTTCTCAGCGGAATAGTCCACTTTGCCAGCGTAGTGGATGATCGCAAAGTCAGCGATGCCACGGAAGTCGGTCTTCATGAATTTGGGGTGGACGGAGTGAGCGGAGACCAATTTCTCGACGAAAGTTTTGTCCGTGGCTTTGGGGAACCAGCATTCCTCGTCTAACAAGGCCATGATGCCCATGGGTTTATCAATAAGATCGATAGTCGGCTGGAGATCCAGACCGAAGTCGATGAATTTCCATTCAATGCCTTCCCTCTGGTACTCTTCCTGTTCTAGGATGAACATGGTATGGTTGAAGAGTTGTTGGAGCTTTTCGTTTGTGTAGTTGATGCAGAGCTGTTCAAAAGAGTTTAGGTCGAAGATTTCGAAACCAGCCATATCAAGGATGCCGATAAAAGACGCTCCTTGCCTCTTGGTCCTGTCCAGAGACCTGTTGATCCTATTGACGAGCCACCTGAAGAGCCGCTCGTAGCAGGCTTTGCCGATGGCTTCCACGGAGAATTCCACTTGTTCTTTGGTCTGCGCTTTCGTTACGAAGTCGCGACCGACCTTTATCCTCGGTTTGAGGAAGGCCTTTGTCATCTCCGTTACGGAGAGACCTGGGAAAAACAAGCAGATGATTAATACTAATAATAAGCAGCCGTAGAGAATATACTACTTGGGTAAAGTTTTCTTAATATTAGAAGAAGTATGTCCGCTCTACTTTACAAGTAAATCTAGTTTTTTGGAGATGAGTCTACAACATGTTACTTAACACCAATATCAACTTACCAAGTAAATGAGCAATTTTTTGAGCAACAGTGTTATCAGGCAGCGTAGCCTGGTCCGAGTTCCTCTCCTGCTTAAACTGCATGGAGCCAAACAGCAGCGTCGCGGAGACTATTCTGAATATCGAGTTGAAGTCCTCGTTGTTCATTCCCATGATGTTCATTGACTTGATCGTCGCTTGGAACTCCAGAGCATCGTCGATTCCGGGCACTGTAAAGGATTCTAAACTAAATGTAAAGTGGATGTCGTTCAAATTTGGAAGAAACTTAATTAATACATTTCAAAGTTTAAATGCCAAACGGGTGGTGTTTTTTTGCGCACATGAAAAATAGTGCGATAATGAATAAGAGAATTTAGATTCCGTTGTATTGTAAAACATTGAGCAAAATAATGAGGTCAAAATTGACAAGTTATTGTAGCGCTTGTCTAGTAATAAGATTTCTTTGAAAATAAAATTAATTTTATAATTTCAAATGCAACAGAAACATTTGATCAAGTAAATTTTCAAAACCAACTACCTGGTAACGCCGCATTTGACAGGAACGGGTAACTCTTCGGGTCCTCAAGTATATACTCCGCGCGCTGCTCCGCTGTGGCCCCAGTGAGGAGTTGGTAGAAGATATGGAAGGTCCGCTCGTCTTTCGCCTGGCGAATGGCTCGCGACTTTTCGAGCAGGTACGTCTCGATGTTCGCGCCCGCTATGTAACCGGACGCGTCGAAGTTTATTCTTATGAATTTGCCCTAGAAATGGGGTAGAAGCGTGAATTGTTTGCAGAACATGGCCTACGATTGCTCAAAGTAGTACAAAAAGTAGTATCAGTGGCGGGGTATCGACTGAACTCGATTCCCATTGGCACGTTTGCCTACTTGGGACTAATAAACACAAAAAAACTTGACAAGAATGTAAGCCGAATTACGGGGTCTTTCAGGTTGCCCAGTGGATATGTTTTATGTCCCGCCACTGCTATATCTTATAGTAACATCAGAATAGTATTTTATACAATCGTGACATAATTAAGGGCTTTTCAGTCGAGTACCGTGTTTAGGCCACGAAGCTTGCTGAGTAGCCTAAGTAAGGTACGAGATTAAAACTCAGTCACTATTTTATACAATACTTTTTCTACGAGTGCTCAATATAGGCAAGCCGGTAAGAATAGAGTTCGACGCCGCGATTCCTGCCTCTATACAATAGAGTAACTTGAATCTCCCGGCAGAGCGTGCCCGTCCCCCCGCGGCGATGGCCGCGCGGGCTCGTGCAACAGTGTTACAATATTGTATGAAAATCCTTTGTACAGTCGAGGACAAAGAGATGTATACACTTTTGGACCTTATTGCGTTGTAATAAGGTCCAAAAGTGTATACATCTCTTTGTCCTCGACTGTACCATCGTTGGCGATGTCACAATATGCGACCATAAAAGCTCTATCGGAAAGTATGCGCTAGTTCGGTCTAAACAATCTCAATTCAAGCATTACAGTCGACGAGTAGAAAAATATTATTGTTTTACTTACGAATCTTGATGAGTTGTCGTTTTTGACTGTTTTAGCGTTACCAAACGCTTCCAGTATTGGATTGGCTTGCAATAATTGTTGTTCTAATTCTCCCTGAAAGTAAAAAACGGGTAAATTAAAAATCACATCTTAAATACACTCAGTAAGGTGCAGAGGGGCAAACTCGACTGCGGGTAAATTTCAACTAAATCGCAATAGCTTACGTGTTTTACATCATTAACTATATTTCCATCTATGTATATCCGGATAGCGGAAAAGCGCGTTTTCGCTGAATAAACGGCACTATAGTTAATGATGTTAAATACGTATGATATTTTGATTTAGTTCAAATTTCCCGCAGCCGAGATTGTCCCGCTGCACCTTATTTTATTTAAAATGCGTCCACATCTAGAGAATTCGCTACGATTGTAGATTGCACGCTTTTGCGATCCTTGCATGAGTTTCACTCACAAGGCGCTAATATGAAACATGCCTGTGCCTGCGTACTTGCAGCATTTTCGCTAGATCTGGACGCACCTTAACACAGAAAATAATGACATTCGACTGTTACTTATGAACGTTAGTACAAACACATGACACAAGCGAGGGAGGGTTAAGTCACGGTGAACACTGATCTACCACCAATTATTATTTAGTCTTTAAGCAAATTTTACCTCAAATGTAGGTCCATACTAAGAGTTAGCGTGAAATGTAATGACGACTATGTTAGGATTAAATTTAGAGTCTTCTTCGAGATTAAAGATCTATTATTATATAACCGTTAGAAATAGGATAGATTCTTTCACGTTTAACATAAAATAATGTTAGTAAATATAACTACTGAAAGTAATGATTTTCAAAAATGTTGTACTACTAGCATACTAGGCATTGAAAGTACTGAAAGTAGCAACACATTAATAATTAATTGGCTAAATAAAATCAAGCATGATCAAAAGTTAAACATTGAATAGACACATAGGAACTAAAATATGTAGAACTATTCGTCACAAGTCAACACTATTTGAGATAATATGAACATAAGATGATAATGGCCCAAACCCAAATTACATAAATATACAAGTATAGTCTATTCCTTATGAATTTTCAAATAATGTACCCAAAAAATCACGTTACCCAGACGTTCAGCAAATGACATGTGAAGGTAGATCGATACAAAAGGATGTACCTCCAAATAACTAAGTTACGTGGTTTTATTTGTTTACATTCTTTAAAATGCATATGAAATTGAATATAGTTTTGTAGGATACGCAACGCAACATAAAATAGTAAATAATGAAAACAAGGACTGCTCGCTGGTAGCATATTACGAAAAATATCTGAAATAAAACATGCTCAAATTGCGTCACATATTCATATAAATCAAAGCGTACGGGACAATGGTATAAGTTGGAATTTTCTCGTTGGACTTACTATTATCAACTGTGGTGAGGGCCCCTGCAGTAGTTCCAGGCATCAGGAGGGAAGAGAAAAATATACATCAGTGCATGTTCGGAAGTAAGTACAGTAAGTAGACTTAAATTATAACGGTTGTTGCTAAGTAAGGATACAAGTACAGTCAGCAGCAGCAGTAGCTACGCAGGTAAGATGTTCAAAATCAACTTAACACTTGTTCTCTTAATAACATTCATTTTGAAAACCTCGCACTCATAGGTACTTTTGATACTGACAGTGACAGTACGTTTTGTACTGACCAAAGTTTGTAAGAGAAAATAAGTACTCTTTATTAAGAGGTTTAAACTAAATAATTTCATGGACTATAAATCCTCGGGCTTCCATCATTAGATTAGTCGAAAAATTGCTTTTGAAATTAATTCGTTGATTGAAAAATCATTGAAACAATATAATTGTGTATGATGAAATTGATGAAACTACATTCTAATTTCATACTTAGTAACAACAGTTCTGAGCAAGTTGAGAGAAAGAAAATTCTTGCATTTTGTGACCGGAACTGTCAATGGCCACACAGTTTAATATGCAGTTCAAAAAAAATATATTTATGCAAGAATTTTCAGTATTCCAATATAAATAAAGGTGCTATACAGTGAGTTTTCAAGCCACCTCAGGCATGCAGGTGTGCCAAAATATACACTTTTTATACCTAAATGTGGTTACAACCAATAACAGCTAGGTAATAGCGAAAATGTGCTTTAATATCATCGTAAACTGCACCAACGATATTCAGGTATTTTTTTAGCATACCAAATATTCGTTCTTATGTAAATAATCATAAGATACAAAATAGCATGAAGTCTGGCTAGCGATTACGAACTCCTTACCCTCACACGGTAGTCGAACCAGTATACTTGTGAACGCTTAGGCAAAATAAAAAGTTTATACAAAATAACTGACTGATTCGTAATTAAATATATAATCAGTAAATAATGAATCATTTGACTATGTGTACATAATTGAATGCGAAAAATATATACCGCGCCCCCCTTAGAATGTGGTCGCGCCCCCCTAGGGGGGCGCGCCCCCCACTTTGAACACCCCTGGTTTAACAGATGGTAAAAAAACTTAATTTTTATATTTTCATGACACAAAACACACTACTATTCGCCATTTTATTATTAAATGTTCATACAAAAGTATTGGATAGACGTATTTTCTTTTAAAGGTCAACATACTTATGGAATCGGTGGCCCGGGTTAATAATTAGGGTTCTAAGTTGTAGATGATATGATATTGTAAACGAGGCGAGATGGTATGTTATTAATTATATATTTTCCGCAATACAAAAATCTTCGCATTAATTATAATTATAGACTAGACGATCCTCATATTCATAATACCAACTAGTGACATGGCAGTCTCGACAAATATTAGCAGGCGGTGACCCTGCGGCAAGGCGACGTTGCTAAATAAGTATCTCAAGTGTTTATTGCCTTATCCGGCGCATTTATAAAATTTTATATGACATTTCGTTGGTACAGTTTTTGGTAAGTTAATATACATACTATTAACTGTTATGTAACAAAATATAGTTGTTTAATATTTTTATGCCGTTGGCCAAAACTTTATTATATCTTGAGTCAGATCTGCAGGCGATAAAAGTTGTTGCTCTGGGTGAAATATTTCATACTGTGGTAAAAAGCCTTGTATGGGCAGATTTAAAGGCATATGAAATGAATACGTTTCGAAACGCATTTAAAGCCTTTAAATATACATTTTTATTTTTATTATTCAGTGCAGTACTTTGATTAGGTCTTAATTAAACGTGAAGCAAAAATAGGTATAAATCGCACCAGACTGTACCCAAAAAGCCATTTAACAAACATGGAAAGACCAGCCTTACTTATATTATAGGCTTGCGAACGATATGAGGCTATCGCACATCTTTACGCAATATACAAGAATGAACTCCTTTTTACATCAGCTCGAAATTATACCTCTTGTACTAAGATATACGGTCGAAAATGCTGTGAGCAACGTACGCTTTTAAGTCTTTTTGATCGTATAGCCCTGATAGCCCAATGTATTTATGATTCCGTACACTCGATCGATCCTTGTCTTATTAAACCTTATATGGGATTTATCTCTCGAGGTGTGAAATCGAGTACGAATAGTCCAATTAGTACAATTTAATATAAATAAATTGTGGTGCATTAAAATTTGGAAGCAAGTGTAACTTTCGAGATACGGTTGCACTAGTTGGCAAGGGTAAAATGTACTCTACGTAAATGGAAGTAGGTTGAAAATTGAAGTATAGATAGGCGACTTTTAGAACGGTAAAGGACAATTTGTCTTTCTTGGGAAAATATGCGAAAAACCTGAGGTGTATTTCCTGATTTAGTCTATACATATAATAAAGCTGAAGAGGGTCGAAAGTCTGTACATGGAAGATAATCGAAAAAAAGTTGGCTGGGGATACTTAGAATCGATAACAGAACACGTTACAACAATTTTTAGATTTTTTGTCTGTTTGTCTGTTTATCTGTTTGTCTGTTTATTTGACCGCACATCACGTGAAAACGGCTGAACGGATTGTGATGAAATTTTGTATAGAGATAGTTTGAGTCCCGGGAAAGGTTAATATATAGTTTTAATCCCAAAAATCCACCCTGGTGGGGGTGAAAATGGGGTTGAAAGTTTGTATGGAGAATTTATAACCGCTGAAACGATTTAGATAGAAATGAGTATCGAGATAATTTGAGTCTCGAGAAACGTCATAGGATAGTTTTCAAACCCTTGTGGGGGTGAAAAGGGGGTTGGAAGTTGGTATGAGGATTTTTTTACCGCTGAACTGATTTAGATGAAAATTTGGTATGGAGATAATTTGAGTTCTGGAAAAGGAAATAAAATAGTTTTATCTCGGAAATTATCCCTTAAGCAGATGCAAAAGGGGTGGAAGTTTACATGGGGAAGAAAGAACCAATAACCGCTGTACGTATTTAGATGAAATTTGGTATTGAAATAATTTGTAATTTTTTGGTCAAGGTGTTCATATTTATAACATGTCACCCGTCGATGCTTTCAATTTACCTTTACCCGCTCTTCTATATCTATACATATAATAAAGCTGAAGAGGGTCGAAAGTCTGTACATGGAAGATAATCGAAAAAAAGTTGGCTGGGGATACTTAGAATCGATAACAGAACACGTTACAACAATTTTTAGATTTTTTGTCTGTTTGTCTGTTTATCTGTTTGTCTGTTTATTTGACCGCACATCACGTGAAAACGGCTGAACGGATTTTGATGAAATTTTGTATAGAGATAGTTTGAGTCCCGGGAAAGGTTAATATATAGTTTTAATCCCAAAAATCCACCCTGGTGGGGGTGAAAATGGGGTTGAAAGTTTGTATGGAGAATTTATAACCGCTGAAACGATTTAGATAGAAATGAGTATCGAGATAATTTGAGTCTCGAGAAACGTCATAGGATAGTTTTCAAACCCTTGTGGGGGTGAAAAGGGGGTTGGAAGTTGGTATGAGGATTTTTTTACCGCTGAACTGATTTAGATGAAAATTTGGTATGGAGATAATTTGAGTTCTGGAAAAGGAAATAAAATAGTTTTATCTCGGAAATTATCCCTTAAGCAGATGCAAAAGGGGTGGAAGTTTACATGGGGAAGAAAGAACCAATAACCGCTGTACGTATTTAGATGAAATTTGGTATTGAAATAATTTGTAATTTTTTGGTCAAGGTGTTCATATTTATAACATGTCACCCGTCGATGCTTTCAATTTACCTTTACCCGCTCTTAAGAAATATTTGAAAATGTCATGAATGTCAAAGGGTTATTGCAGGTTCGAGGACAATATATGACGGACAAATATGCATGGCCCAAACCAAAAAACTACTACAAAATCTTCTAACATTTATAGGACACCGTTTAGGTAGGAAAACATATCAAACGTTTTGTGAAGCAGTCAGATTAGGATTTATTTTTCTTTATAATTAAACAATGGGTACATTATCTGTCTCTCAAGCTGTTTAGATATGTCTTCTTGAACAACTATGCATTATTTTGTATCTTTAAGATCTAATAATATATTACTGTTTTGAAAAAAATGAGTCCCGTCGAGTTTCTTTTCGGTCATAATACTTCTTGGGCCAGAGGTGTAGGGTTAGAACCGGTGGTAGTTTTGGAACGAAGTTCCTTATCGGACGGTTCGCGGATGGGAGGTTAGGCGAAAAAAAGTCACGTGACCGTCACGAAAAAGCGTCACGTCACGAAAACGCGACACCCATACAATTGAGAAACATGTAAAATGGAATAAAAATAAAAAATATATACAATAGAATAAAGTGAAGTGAAGTGAAGTGAAGTGTAGTGAAAAGTTAAAGTGAGAAGTGACAAAGTGATAAAAGTGAAAAAAGTCGAGAACCTAAAAGTGAAAAATGTCGAAAATGTCAAAAATGGCACAATTTTCAAAAATTTACACAATTTACAAAATTTACAAAATTTCCAAAAAATACAAAAAAAAAAAAAATTTGCAAAAAAAATTCTAAAATTATATAAAATAACATAACTTCGTTCCAATCGCGTGTTCCACGACACTCACATATTTTATTTTTCTTTGACGTTCATTAGTGCATTGTAATGTGCTTACATTGAAGAATAAATATCTTGATCTACACCAATACGAGTATTATAAATCCTCTATTCCGCGTTCGCAACCGTATGTTATTACCACCATTATTGCAACCAGTAACGTAACATCTGTGACAGTGTGGTAAAAACGTATGAAAATTCATTACCTAATAATAAGGAATATCCGCCCCCCCCGACCGCCGGTGCAATAAGGTTGGTCATGGCGGTGTAATGGCGGTCATTCTAATGGTTTCAATGGATTTTTAATATGTGTGTAGGTAAAGCAGTGTATGTTTCTGTACATAATTAGGCCTTATTACGTAACATTACGTAACAGTTACATAAACTACAATTTATCTCTTTTTAGGGTTCCGTAGTCAACTAGGAACCCTTATAAATTCGCCATGTCCGTCCGTCTGTCCGCGGTCTAGCTCAGTTACCGTTCGCACTAGAAAGCTGAAATTTGGTAAGGCCTGATAAGAACTTTCAATAAAAACTACATTGAATAAAATCGGTTCAACCGTTTTTGAATTATCATTATCAGTCAAAAACGCATAGTGAGAGGAAGTGCCGAATAGTAAAATGACGTAAGCGCCGCCAAATATCCCTTAATAAACGACCTTTTGAACGGATGTTTTGTAACAGGGCGGCATCTACGAAACTCTACACTGAGCATCGCCCGACATGCTCTTGGCCGGTTTTTTTTTTGCATTGTTATCCCGGAAATCACCCCTTAAGGATTACTAATTCCAA
Organism: Pammene aurita; assembly: GCA_947086415.1. NCBI lineage: Eukaryota > Metazoa > Arthropoda > Insecta > Lepidoptera > Tortricidae > Pammene > Pammene aurita. The sequence continues at coordinate 32,376,111 of OX352294.1, forward strand.
TTCAATAAAATCCCCAGCCAGGTTAAACGAAGCCTATAAAAATTCAACGTCTAAAAAGGGGGGTAGCCACTACACTCGATTGAGTTAAATTTGCATGGGTCGTGGACCCCCTCCCCCCCCCCTCCCCAAATAGAAAAAAATCATTTCTGCATTTGTGACCCCCCCCCCCTACCCAATTTCAACCGGGCCTGTTCATGCCTTTCATGCTTAGACTGATTTGACGGGAGGATCGATTTGGATGATATTTGCCGTGGACATGAACGTATAAATACAAAAGTATCCTGTATCGTCCGATATACAGGTACTACTCTATGTCGTTTAAATCATGCCAAAAAAAATTTATATGATAAAAAAAGTATTCATTTTGAGTGTAGTTTCATTTAGTGATAATTGTAAAATATTTTATTAGGACTACTGTCCTCTAGCGTATCCATCTGTCAACTTTACTTCAAGTTCCGCCTCCAGGGTAGCGGGAGAGAAATTAGGGGTGAATTAGCCGCTTACTGACACAGACCGAATTCCACGCGGGCGGAGCCGCGGGCACAGCTAGTTATAAATATATTCATATTGATAGTTATAAATATTTAAGTAAAATTTTCAGTCCCTCCCTTTTTGTCCCGGCTTTTTGCCACGGCTCCATTGAGCCTTAGGTCCGCTCGACAACCTAATCCCAGGAATTAGCGTAGGCACTAGTTTTAACGAAAGCGACTGTCATCAGACCTTTTAACCCAGAGGGGAAACTAGGCCTTATTGGGATTAGATCCGGTTCCCTTACGATGTTTTCCTTCACCGAAAAGCGACTGGTAAATTTCAAATGATATTTCGTACATAAGTTCCGAAAAACTCAGTGGTACGAGCCGAGGATTGACCCCGAGACCTCCGGATTGAAAGTCGGGCGTCTTACCACCAGGCTTCCCGCCCTCTCCAGGCTACCAGCGCTCTCTCGGGACGATAATGTTTAAAAAAAACAGTATCGCTACATCACTCTCAGAAACAGTTCAAAGCGACGCGACGTCTAAGCATGTTTTTAATCCCGAATATATCACTAAAACATTATATTGTCTGGTTGTAGTAATGCATATTTACATGACATACACAACCACGAATAAACATTTGCCAATTGATGACGCATAACTCCATTACACATGTAAACCAATAATTACTTAGGACTATTAACTCATGATTTACAAAGTCAAAAGACAAAGCTTTTTAAAAAGTAAAAAGGTTTGGTTGTAAAGAAAATATGCTATGGGCCTTTGCATACCTCCGCGGCGAAATCATCACCGCGGAACTACACTTCACGTTTTGCCGCGAGACCTTGGCGAACAGAGAGAGAAACGCTCTTGCTTCCCGCTAGTTTCGCGGCGAAACTAGCAGCGCGGTACCGCGGTGTCGCTTCCGCCGCGGAATTGTGCAAAAGCTCTATAAGTTTAAAGATGCAATGTTTAAACGAAAATAAATAAGCTATGAAAACACTCTCACCGCTCCAGATCCTTTAGGTTTTGAGGCAGCGACGTACGCGAGATACTGTATGACTTTTTTCGTGTTTTCTGTTTTGCCGGCGCCCGATTCTCCTGTGCAGAGGATTGACTGGTCTTCTCTATCTGAAATACACAAATATACATGCATTAATTATTTACCTAATCAGCATCTATACTCAGCCTCCCTGGCAATTCTAAATTTGTATAGCATAGTCAGTATAATACTTATCGAATTCGGTCAGTTTCTGACTATAGTTATGTAACCATTATCAAGGCAGAGGCGATTTAGACACATGTACATCTCTTCAATATGTGTTTTATTTTTATCAGTAACACTAACATTCAATTTGTCAGCCCGGTTAAGGGTTAACGTTATCATTGAAGATCCATTTACCATTAGCTTACCATTTCATTGTGAACAACATGTTTCTCAGAGCCTGCTATGTTTTATGGACCACTGATCATATCAAACCCTATAAGATGATTGACGTGGGAAAGATCTCTAACAAAGTTTACATTGACACTGTAAAAGATGCATATCTAAATGTCACCGGGTCATCATTCAACGACACCTAATTAACGTCACATTGTTGTTTTATTACAGTCCTATATCCTATTCTGAACCGCTTTATAACAACATCTTTCACATTTTAATTTTTATAGTAAGTAACTGGTTTTTAGCTAGCCGTATTACGATTAGGCATAGAGATGTTGCCGGAGATCTGGCGGCCAGATCAGGTCCCTATTTCTAGTTATATGGCTAACTATATGCAAATATAACCCTCCGAGCATATAACGGTCGGCGGGGGTATCGATCGAGCGATATCACTCGGAGGGTTTTTTTGTGGCCGATGTAAGTCATTGTCTGATCTTCCACACTCCACACCCAGCAAGTGTGGATTTTACGTGCATCATGTCTTTGTCCAACTAGTATGCAAGTCATGAGTCAACGCATCGATCTCACAATACGGCAGCAGCGTATATTCTTTGTTTACTATTGTCGTCATCGTAGGCAATTCTTGCAGTACTTAGCGAGTGACTGAAAGTGAAAACTAATCCATCGGGTGATTACACTCGGGAAATCTGCCCCTGCATCCAAATACGCAAGGTAAAAAGAATGATAACGTCTCTTTGTAATGAGAAGACAGTTATCTAATTAAGAGTCAAAGGTTTTTTTCTTAAAAATAATTTCATGTTGGCCGTTCTCGGATTCCAAACTAGGCGCTCACCCCAGACAATCTAATACAGATTAAGCGGGGTACGGTGTTGGTCAGAAAAAGAAGGACAAATGGCCAACCATTTGCGCCATAAAGAAATATGGACTACTGCACTGACGATATCTTTCAATTCGTCTTAAGTAGTGGGATAGAAAGGCAGGCTACAACATTTTCAACCGACTTCAAGATTTCGAAGGAGGAGGTTATCAATTCGTCGCGGATCTTTGTTTTTCTATTTTTTTTTTTAATGTATGTTCACCGATTATTCGAAGACGGCTGGACCGATTTGGAAAAATCTTTTTTTGTTCGAAAGAGTATCACAGCTGATGATGGGATACTGGAGAAATCGAGGGAACTCTTCAACTATTATAGGCACACCTATAGTGATTTGAGTATTTTTTACAGCAGCTCGAGGCATTTGCTTTTGCAAAGGCGGATGCTAAGTGAAGTCGGTTCTTTTTTGTTTAAAATTATTACATAATCACTCAGTTTATTTTGTCTTGTTAAGATTCCTCGTTGTATTCCGTCTTTGTCAACTGAGCAGCCACCTTATGAATCGATCCTAAACAATGGGTTGGCTCGGAACCGCGCATCCTCACCTTTGTTTACTATCATTACGAAACGCAAACACCGTGGTCGTTTCCTGTCAGACCTAGGTCATTATTCCTTCGCCGATTTTCATTACAGACTGACCAGTATTTACTCCGATCCTGATGTCCGTATGGTTTTAAGGGATCCGGAGGTCACAGTTGTTAGTTAGCTCTCGATGCTTTGGCAATATGAGATCTAGTACTAGTGAGTGACGTGATCGAATGTCGTAGGTTCAAAGGGTTAAATTCGCTAGAAGAATGTGAAAGGGATACTTATCACCGACGTTAAGCCGAGAGTAGTTACGGCGATAGTAAAAAAAAGTTAAATCGATACTTTTTGAGTAAAAAAACATTTTGAAACATTTATTTTGGGATAGAATACGCTTCTTAGGATTGATTGTTTGTATTGTATTGTTTGTATTATCACATTAATTTGGATTTTGGAGCCAGTGCGCTAACCTACAGAGTGTTAGAAAAAGCGGCCAAGTGCGAGTCGGACTCCCGCACCGGGGGTTCCGTACAAACATGTATAGGGTACCCATATAAAATAAAAAAATAAAATAAAAATAAAAATAGCCTTTGACAGTACTTTACAATCATTCATTTGCAATTTTATCTTAAATATAATTATAATTAACTGGTTCCAAATTCATTCAATTCGGCATGAGATCTCAGTACATATCAGAATCATAGATAAGTATTATTAAACACTTTTCATTAAACTTAACATTTCATTCATCATTTGCAATTATACATCCTATCTAATCTGTTTTATAATAATCTAGGAACCATTTTAAGTACAAATATAATAAAAACATTTCATATTATTTAGATAAATACTATTAATTATACCATTCATTATATAAAGTCTTTTATTATTTAATCTAAGTAATCATTTTTTAATTATGGAAGTCGCCTCTTTGGCGTAGGCCTCCCCCAATGATTTCCAAATGTAAATGTAAGTGTCTTGAGCTAATCTGACCCATATTGCTCCACATCGTTTTTTAAATATGTCTGCCCATCGTGTCTTTTAGCGACCTTGTTTTCTTGTTCCTATGTCTGCCCACTGCGTCCTTTGGCTACTCGTACTTTGAATTTGTGCTCCTTTGCCTCCTTTTTCTATTTGTGGTGAATAATCGATGACTTTCCTCGTCCATCTATTATCTTTAATTCTACTAGTATGTCCAGCCCATTTCCATTTTAAACTTCGTATTCTTTCTATGATGTCGGTTATTTTGGCCTTTTTCCTAATATAATCGTTTCTTACTCGATCTGAAATTCTGATTTCTAGCATACTACGTTCCATCTTCCTCTGCGCTATAGCTAGTTTTGTTTCCTGTTCTTGACTTAGAGCCCATGTCTGGCAGCCATATGTTAGGCAAGGCAAGATTGCTATTTCGTAAAGTTTCCTTTTAGTACTGATGGATATGTCTTTGTTTTTCATTACTTCTCGTAAGCTCCAGTACTTCCCCCAAGAAAGGGCAATTCTACGATTTATTTCCTTATCAATCTGTTCTTCGAACGAGACAACTTGTCCCAGATATATGTATTCTTGGACGTATTCTATTTCTTCGTTATCTATGTATATCGTCACCGGTGTACAATTTGACATAACTTTTGTTTTTGAGGTATTCATTGACAATCCCACTTTTTTACTTTCCTTAGCCAAATCTCGCAGCATTTCTTCTAAATGGCTTGGTTTTTCCGCAAAAATAACAATATCATCAGCGAAACGCAAATTGTTTAGGTATTCGCCGTCGATCTTTAATCCTTTGTCATCCCAGTTGAGGTTTCGAAAAATCATTTCCAACACTGAGCAAAATATTTTCGGTGATATCGGATCTCCTTGGCGGACTCCCCTCATGATAAGAAATTTTCTTCCTTCTCGTTCAAGTTTAACTTTCGCCGTGAGTTTTGAGTACATATTATACAACAGTTCTATGTAATGCTACCCTATTCCTTGTTGTGCAAGTGCGTCCCAAATTGCGTTATATTCTAGCGAATCAAACGCTTTCTGGAAGTCAATAAAGCCTATGTAAATATTTTTTCTATATTCTTTCGCTTTTTCTATAATCTGTGTAAATACTTGTAAATGGTCTGTGGTTGAAAATCGTTTACGGAAACCAGCTTGTTCCCGCGGTTGGTTTTCATCCAGTGTATTTGAAAGGCGGTTCAATATGATTTTCGAAAATATTTTGTACAAATTGGACATTAGGCTAATTGGTCTATAATTCCCTAGGTCGCGTCTGTCTCCTTTTTTATGTAGCAAAGTGATTATAGACCGGGAATTTCTTTGTTGAATAGGATCTTGTTAAACAGAACCGTAAGCGGACGTTTTAGAGGTTCAACCACAGACTGCAGCAGTTCGTTTGTGATTCTGTCTTCTCCCGGTGTCTTTTCCTTTTTTTGAGTTTTGATGGCATACTCAACCTCCGCTTCAAGAATCGATGGGACATCTTCATCTCCTTTTATCATTGCAGAAGTTTTCTGTATAATATCTGCTCGTGACGTATATAGGTCCTGGTAAAATAAGAATAAATAGCTTTATTCAGAATTTCGGCTCTGTTGGAGATAACTTTCCCTTGTTTATCTTTCATGCTTGTTGCCCATTGCGAAGTTCTTTGTAACTCTCTGTATGCTTTCTTAATTGCTCCTAATTTGTTTATATGTTGTTGTTCAAATATATTCTGCCTTTTTTGTTTCTTGTTCTTATCTATTACTCTGTTGATTTCCTTACTGATATCTGTGATCTTGCGTTTTACTTCCGTCGATCGTTTTTCTTTATATAATAGTTTCCTTCTTTCTAGTAAAATGTGTGTCTTCTGGTTCATCATGTCAATCTCTGCTTTCTTTTGCACTGGTATTTGTTTGAGTATATTGTTGAGAGCCTTCTCAATGTTGTTATACTGTGTTTGTATATCTGATGCTTTCTGAATAGCCTCTGAGAATTTTTCGTGCCAGTATTCTGCGCTAGCTCAGGTCACAATAGGTAGATAGATCCCTTGCAATCGTGTTTCTGTGTGTAAAAGGGCGTCTTGTCTTCCAATTTTTGGTATTTATCTTGCATCGTATCAATCGGTGGTCGGTATTGAAGTTCAGGTTTAGTATGATATCGAAATTATGCATGTCTTGTTGCCTGTTTGTGAGAATATAATCAATTTCATTGCGGTGCAACCCATTTGGCGATTCCCAGGTCCATTTTTTGTTATCTTTGATTTTAAATACGCTGTTCATAATTTTTAACTTATTTTCCATTGCAAACTCAATTAATCGCTGCCCATGATTAGACCTCTTTCCGCTCGAATAATTCCCAAATACTGTTTGCTCACCTTGCCTTGCACTACCGACTTGAGCATTAAAGTCACCCATTATTATTAGTTTCTTGGTATTGAAATTAGTTATTGCTGCATCTAGGGTTTCATAGGGTCCAGCTCATCTTCTTTGCATGCTTCGGTAGGAGCATATACTGTCCATGTGTTGTTCGGGCCAAAATTGATTTCCAGGATAGCTATTCTTTCTGAATAGCTACTGAAACCAATGATATCCTGTTTTAGGTACTTTTTTACTAAAAATCCAACGCCGTAGTTACCCTTTTTACCTTGACTGTGATATAGAATAAAGTGTGGGTACTCCCGTTATCATTTCATTTTCTCTTCGGGTTTCGCATAGGCCAATGACGTCCCACTTTATCTTCTTTATGGCATAATCTAGTTCTGTAATTCGACAATCGTTTAGCAGTGTTCTCACATTTAAACTGGCTACATAAAGTTCGCTGCATTTAGACACTTCTTCTTTGTTGTGGTTTCTAGTTGTTGTTGGGGGGTGTTGGTCGTACTCCTCCACGGGGACCGGCCGGATTGGAGGAGGTGAGAAGGTGGGGAGGCGCAAGTTAGTTTTTTTCGTCCTGGTCGTAATTTTCGTTGGACGCCGGTATCTGTTGGTTTAAGTTTAGTTGAGGTGGACGCAAGTAAGATGGTATAGTTTGGGGTTTCGTTTTCTTAGCTTGTTGCTTATTTTTTTCAACACTGGTTTTAGCTACTTCAACGCCGGTGTCGGGCGATTCAGACAGCATTCGTTTTTTAGAGTGGTTGTCCGTTGGCGTGCTATTTACTGCTGGAGGTGACTTTAAAGTAATAATTTTGTCATAACGCAGTGCTACCTTCTTCCCTGCCTGCCGTTCCTTTTGAAGCTCGTCCTGAAGATCTTTCCTTCTTTGTAGTACGGCTGGGGAATAATCTTCTTTTATGTAGATTTCTGTATGTTCCAACTTCTTTTTTCGTCTAAGCAGTTCTAATTGTTTGCCAACTGTTGTAATAGTGACAACCACAGGCCTGACTTTACCACTTTTCTTGCCAATTCTACTTACGTTTTCTATTTCCCACCATTGACACTCTATTTCCATTTTTGTATTTATGATGTCAAGTATTAATTTGACCAACGCATCGTAATTCCTTTCTGTTTCTTGCACCCCAAAAAACAATAAATTTTTCTTCCTTAACTTATCATCTAGTTGTTCTATTGTTATTTGTTGTTTTTCAATTGTTTCTTCTAGCCGGCTAGTTCTGGTTTCAATTATGGAAAATTTTTGATCTATGTTTTTATTTATGGCCTCCTTAATATTTTCTTCCATTTCTTTCATGTCTTGCTTCTGTTTCTGCATGTCATCTTGAATCTTTTGTAACATTTGTTTAATTTCATCCATAATTGTATTCTACTCAAACTTATCCCTTCTGAGTATACGTGAAACTGAACGATCCTACAGTTTTCGAACGTACCTTATTTGACGTTTGTCAATGTCGTTTAATTGGCGGTCGGTCTCACGGTTGGTATTATGACGTTAATAAAAAGTTAGAACCTCTAATATGCAAACCGCTTCCGACGTATTTTTATATGCAAATCACTTGTTTTTATTCACTAATATTAACTTTCTTCATAGGTCTTGATCGCGTTCTTAGTTATTTATATGTTTCACGTTGAATAAGACTGTTTTCACTTGGTTTTTGAATTATAACTACGTACAGAGCAGATCACTGTGTTTAGCCAGCTAGTGTTGCCAGCTAGAGTGCCAGAGGGTACCCATATAGGGGTAGTAAATTCAAAATTATAAAAAAAAAAAATTATATTATGTAACCAAAAATTTACAGTTTTCGCAATGTTTCCTTTATTTGTGCTATAAAACGTTGCTTCGTACCAAATTTCAAGATTCTGAGTTCACGGGAAGTACCCTGTAGGTTTTGATTCCCTTGAGAGCTTCGAAAATTTGCGGCATAAACGGCTGTATCTTTTGATTGCGTTGGCTTAGAAGTTTGTTTTTTTCACAGCTTCAAGGGACAGTAGACCTGAGTATTTGATATTAATTTCAGCTTGATACCTCCACGCGTTCCTGAGAAAAAGAGTCTTGACAGACAGACCGACAGACAGACGGACAACAAAGTGATCCTATAAGGGTTCCGTTTTTTCCTTTCGAGGTACGGAACCCTAAAAATGGTGATGACACTTATACGAAGTCAGTTTCGTTCGAGGTCTCAGAAAGCACTCTAATAACATCACAAAACCTGTCATAAATCTCTAAAAAACCCAAACAGGCTCAGCACTACAGAGTCATAGATAAGGCCGACGGAACCATTTGACTAATTGTTCACTAATGGGCACGATACCGCGCCTATCTCGCTCTGTGGTTCGTTTGTGATTTGAGAGGAATGCGCTAAATGTTGTTTGAGCGGTATTTGAACGTACATACGAGCTAGGCGAGGGAACAATAAAGGAACACGTCTCATAAAATGAAATCGTTGGCTTCTGGTTGGCGAAAACCCATTCGGCGTGATTTACATTCGAGTACGTAGCCCAGCTTGTATTTATATGGTCGGGTTAGCTCTATTTAATAGTCACACATAACATGATTCGAACTCGTATCAAGCTTTAAACTTGCCTCAGTTAAACACACACCCTGCCCGTCAATTGGTATAGTGTGATCGTATTAAAGCATTTTCTTTAAAACTGCCTCTTATTCAGAACGAGACTGGCATTTTATCATTATTGTGGGCATTTTAACTCCTAGTTGTTGATTACTAATATTACAGACTAGCTGGGCCCGGGACTCCGTAACTTCGCCACGACACAGGGAGTGGATCCCAAACTACCAAAAACGCTCAACTTACTGCGAGTCAAATTACAAATAATCGATTCAGTAATTTATCCATGAAATTACTTTTACATTTAAAATATAAGTAGATACTTATGGATTGGTGACCGGGTCACAATAAAAATGCATTGGTCGATACTGTAAATGCACGCCGATCAATATCGTAACCCTGAATGGTCTGCGTCAACATTTTCCCACCAAGAAGATACAGTATGACAGCGGCACAAAATTGCGCAACGAAGCCTGGTACCTCGTGAATTACTAACCCAAAATGTAATCCAACAAATAATTTCTATCCTAACCTGTTTTTTTTTTTTTTACATTGGTACAACGCCATTCAGAACAAGTACGCCTACCCCAGATATCACTGTAAATAAAAGGTTAGAGCAGTAGCGTGCCCAGAGGTTTGGAGTAGGGCAAGCCTAAAGACATGATTTCGTAATAACTATTCAATCTTTATATGCTCAACATGTCATCATCTTTCGAAAAAAATATGCTACAACAGCAATATAAGTTATTTAGAATGAAAACAACTAACAATCTAGCCTAGTGTATTTTGTAAGCAGCCCTACTAAATTTTCGCTTATGCAACTGGTTTATCTGAGACATGCCTACCAATAACACAAGCCGGGTATTAGGTTTAACGACACATTGATTTTGAACCAACTTCAGAGATTTTACCTTGCCTTTGTTGATCATGATCAACACTTGGACGTACCTCAAACAGTCACAAAGAACGGCTTCATCCATTATTAATAAGTAATTTTAACACTTTTACAAGTTTTACAAAAGAATTAAGCACTTTTACTAACTCGTAACCTCGCCTCACCACAATACCATTCAATTCACATTGATTTGCTCAAACAATTAATTTGCATATCAAATTCGACTTTTGTAATATAATACACTTGAAGTTGTCCGTTAACGCTCACTTGCGTCGCGCGATCTTACGGCATGCGGCCAACTTCACACCAAAAAGCTGGTTTTAAATCGCCGTATTTTGCTATAGGTACACCGGGCAAAAATTGTTGCTCGTTGTACAGACACCAATAGGGCGATTTGTATAGGCGAAATGGATGCCCGCTTGCATGTCGCTTGCAAGGTGGCGGCGGTGGTGAGTGCGAGCGGGACAGCAGCATGCGCTACGTTTAGTTTCGTTTGCCTCAGTCGTTTGCGCGGCAGTGGCGACACTTTGTTGCGTGTGGCAAAATTTATAAACAGCTCACTCGAAATAATTAATACGGGTTATTTAGCGCGACGATTAAAATACGTAATTTCGGTGAGGCAACTAGGGCAAGCCCGGCTTTTGGGCTTATATGGAAGTACCGCCACTGGGTTAGAGAACCTGTCACCGTTGCCGCACTTTTCCAGCAAGGAAAGGAATTGGTCCCATTTGAGGGCCTCTATCCGTTTTTTTATGGGAATATATATTTAACGGCCTCCTAGCTTAGTCGGTAGACCCTGCCTATGAAGCAAGAGGCCCTGGGTTCGAATCCTGGTCAGGGCATTTATTTGTGTGTTTATCATGGATATTTGTTCCTGAGTTATGGATGTTTACAATGTATTTCAAAATTTATCTATATCTATCTATTATATCATATTATATGTATCGTCGCTTAGTACCCACAGTACAAGCCTTATTGAGCTTACTGTAAGCCTGGGTTGATTTGTGTGAGATTGTCCACTAATATTTATTTATTTATATCTAGGGTAAGCGCAGCCTCTACGGCGGACTTGCCTGGCTAAATCCCGGCAAAATAACCAAAACTCACCTTGTAACATAGAACGGTATGCTGTGTCAGTGATGGCAAAGACGTGTGGCGGTACCTCGTGCCTCTTTATGCCTTTGTACCTCTCCATGATCTTCTCCGTGTAGATGGGCAGCTTCTTGTACGGGTTGACCACCACGCAGAAGAGGCCGGAGTATGTCTGCGAAAGAAATTACCAGGTTAAAATATATCTTACATGATAATGTTTCGAAATAAATTAGGCTTATCAAACGAGTAAAATGTAGGACCATATTCGAGTCCAAAACCACGGCATCGCCATTCATAAACAGGGTCGCTACCAACTAGGGTAAAAAGGTCAGTTATAATGCTAAATATTTATTTAACCTAAGTTTTAAAGGCCAGAGTTTCAGTTTTACTAAAGCTTTTGATTCAAATCAAAACTTGATCCAAATACTGTCATAATGAGAAAAATCCTACCTATATTACAAAATGATGAATCTGTACCTCAGCAAGATAGTACGAAGCAAGTACGGAGTTGCTAATGAAATTACTGCATCTTTTGTACTCGAATTCCCTGGCTTCAAGACGTAAATAATAATAAAAATATTAGTATCATCGCAAGTATCGCAACTGAATTATTTATATCAAATTAAAGATCTTTAGAGTCAGGATTTGATAATGCCCTTCTGGGCATAGGTATTTGCATCTCTAGGTCGAATTTCGACACAGAATTAAAGATTAATACGACTTTCTTGTTGTCGTTTCGCTTTACCGTGAGCATGTTTTCATAGGACATTCTTATGTTGATCCTTACTTCATACATGACATATGAAATGTTTTAGTGCAATTCGTTGAGCGTAATCAGTGAGGTGTCATTAACATACAGCCTTGGTCCAGCCCAATGAGCAACAATAAATCAAATCAGCGAGCCAAATGATCGAATGATCTCAGCCTCGTTACTGGCTTCTAGATCCAGATCTGACAAGAGGTGAAGCAGACAGATTTGTTATACTTATTGCACTGTAGTTTCATGTATATTAAAATAGTTTAGTGTAGTTTAGTCTTATTTGTCAACAGAAGATTACTATCTGAAAACTCATCAGCAGGTTGTATAGAATTAAACAATACTAGTTAACACTTCATATAAACATACGGCTTTTGATCGTAATATTGAATCGAAATAGTCTCTAGCATTCCATTCTATTAGAAAACAATTAAAAAATACATCCAGGCGCCATCTGAAGGTATATTTAAAATAAACTTTATCACATATAGTTTTGAAATGTTTACAATTTAGAACTCTAGCTAGTTTACGAAATAGACTTTGTGTCACATGAAATAAGTCAAATTTTTGAAAGAGACAACGATATCAAAATTAATGTATTGCGTGGGGTCCCAATAGTATTTAAAACGTATTGAGTTTATTGGTAGTATATGGACAGTTGATTGCAACTTGATATAGGGAGGCAGATGAATGAGATCATCTAGTGTGAAAGAATTGGATGCATGTGGCAAACGGGTAAAAAACGTTAATTGCAAATAAAACTACCTGCATCGATCACGTTAATAATATAATTTCCTTAATATTATACCTAGATTCACTACGCAAATTTTCCGCTTGAAGGTAACATCAAGTCATATACTGTCAGATTTACACATCAGATTTGTCTGGTAAATATGTCTGACGGACAAATCTGGCTGGTTAAGCAAGCTTATCAAAATGTAAAATAGTATATCCGCCAAAGACCTGTTTAACATCGGAACTACTACGTCGTAGGTATGAATGGTTTCTTGGTATAGTATCTCCATAAGAGCAGTACTTGTATTCCCAACGCTTATACTTGAGGAAAAAACTGCATTGCATCAATATCACGTAGCTACCAACGAAGACGAAAGTAACTTCCCCATCCGCTTCCACAAGAAGTGATTCACACAGATCCGTGAGATTCCGTAAACTGTTAGGTAACATTGGAATGCTTTCTAGTGGTAATTGAGGAGTTGATTAGACATCAATATGTCGTTAGAGAATATGAGTCATGGGAATTAGTACTTCCGTCGCAAGCGTAATGGTGTTGGGGTATGGTGTTTGCAGACTTCCACTAATTCGCCATACCTTTTTCAATTCATTATGACTCATCTAAAAAGTTAACGGCAAAACAAGTTTTGTAAATAAAGAAAAAAGTTGTAGAGGATCATTCAAAGTGCCTCCTTTCACCTAACCACGAATTCGAGGCTCGATATGGATCAGTTATTTCTCGGAATGGATATGTCTTTGACGGTTTCGGCCTTGGGTTTTTCTTAAGTGACTTGTCGAAGTGTTATATGAAACGGTATATAACACTACTTTTGATTTTAACACCAGCGTGGTTTGAAACGCGGAACTGTTCTGAATTCTGAGTTTAAATTCTTTAATAATAACTCTGATTCTCCAGGGTCAAATTATCGTGTAACTAGGAGGTCATATTGCAAGCTTTGTGACAGGATCGGGCCAAGAACGCAGTATAAAATAAAATATGCGTATGTATACAGGTCATGTAAGGAGCATCGCCGACAATAAAGTAAGCGCAAACAACCAATTAGATAGAGAATTATGGCTTTGAACTAATTGGTGCGATCGTAAAACTATTATCGAGACAAATCAATTTGTTGTACGTAGTAGTTCGTGAAGGGCGGTTTAGTTTAGGCGTTCTAAGAAGTCCGATTGTGTTGACAATGTTGTCATGCGCCCTTTATTTAAAATGATGCAGTATCAGACGAGTTCTCAGAAAAAAGATAGTACGACGATTGCTTGACTATTTGCTTAAAAACGACATAAGTAAAGTAAAGACTAACTATTTTTCATAATTTTCGGATAATACCAATATCTCAACCATATTTCAACCACATAGGCTTTTGACAGATATAGCATCACTGAGATTCTTCAGCCATTGGTGAAAAAGGGTAAGCTTTTATCTTTTTCTGACCAACCACTTGTATGGAAAGAGCCGGATATATTATCCTGTCCACATCACGCGATAAACTCGACCATAATATGCGTTTGTATAATTATTAAAGAACGTAAGATATCCGTTATCTCAGTCGGCGACTACAAAGCGCGCCTGTTTGATAACATTATCGGGGGCAATTGCTGCGATTCAATGCTCGGAATCAATTTGCGATCTGACCCGGCGTCTAGAGGACGTGAACGAGTAAACACGGTTATTGTTAAGCTATTTACACAAGGAATTAAATCCTTCATAGATAAAATATGTATTATGGTGTAACATGCTTAAAAAGCATTCAAACAATAGTCTTTAAAAGGAAATAAATTAAAGATCTTAACCCAAATACTTACGATATCTTCAAAGTCGGAAACCTCAATTATGTAAATACAGACAATCGCGCTGGGGATAACAAAGAAACACACATTTCTATGTATAAGGTTTAAATTGCCGAAGGCTACGCCTACAGATAAAGTGTAGGCAATGGAGCGTATCAAATTAACACAAAATGCTGCGATAGATGAATATTCGAATAAATTAGACAGACAATTAAGTTAATAGTAAACCTAATTAAGGAGGTAGATACATTTAAATAGTGGTCTGATAATAAAGCTGTTTCTAAGCTCGAGCTGATAACTGTTCAAAAACTGGTCTATTTAGATATAACGAAAAATAATAGTAACCCCCTGTCAGCGGACTGGATAGTAACCATTCGTAAACCATAATAAGAGGTAGCACAAGTGTATATTAATTTGCACATATTAATTAATTCTTCTATTTAATTAAACATTAATTAGTAGATGTAGGGAAACGTTGTGTAGACGTGTATCTGCTCTATGAGAAGGGAAGAATATCCGCGATTTGTCAAACTTTGTCCCTATTTTACAAATTACAATTTAACAAAACTCTGCAACGTTGATGCACTTTGAGCCGTATTCTGAGTGTTAAAATTTAAATTTGTAACTTTGTTAACTCTGGTTTTGCTATCAATATGATTGGGCAATAGTGTCAAAGCCCAAGAACGCTAAACTTCCCCAGACCAGCCATATGTCGCAGCAATGTATCAGTGTCGCAATAGCAAAGCGGCACAAAAACTGCAGCGGCACGGTTTCCACGAGGCGGGCTCCTTATTCGGCATCTCCTTACTTAGGGCTCTTCTAATAAACGGCCGATTGAATGCTTTAGAGCTATGCTTTAAATAGCAGCGTTTAGCTGTGATTTGGCTTGCTGTCATAGTCTCTCAACGGCGTGGGGCTTTCGACTACCTCAATCCGTAAACACGTTTATTTGTTGTCGTTACTGATTAAAGCAGGGTTTTCCAACCAGTGGGGCGAGTCAGGCGCGTCCCACTTGGGCATAGAGTGATCGAAGGGGGCGCAGCGAGCGCCTCTAGATTAAAACTCCATGTATATGGCCTGTAACACGGCGCGAACGGTACCCGGACTCCCCACTTCCATTCCCATTTCGCTGGGTGAGGCGCATAGGGTAAAAGGGTGGGAATTCCTGGATTAAAGTTTTTAAAGAGATAAAAGTCCGACTCCAGCACCAAAGGTCTTGATCATTTAATCTTTCTTACAGAAGTCTACATAAACAGCCTCTTATCCTAAACGCTTATACCGTCCCCGTTCCGTCGTGGGTAAAGCACATCGACCGTTTCAGGAAATAAAAGATCTATTGCTCGATGTGGAACGACATGGTTCAAGACCATACCATACAGACGTCCAACATCGGTTTTATTGTTATATATAGAACGTGTCCTCTGGCTCCAGTCAAACTTGAAAGTAAAAACCGGCCAAGAGCATGTCGGGCCATGCTCAGTGTAGGGTTCCGTAGTTGCCGGCCTGTTACAACACATCCGTTTAAGAGGTCATTTATTAAGGGATATGTTGCGGCGCTTACGTCATTTTACTATGCGGCACTTACGTCCTTTTTACTAGGAGTTTTTGAGTAAATGACTAACTCTGTATATGTAACTCAAAAACGATTCAACCGATTTTATTCAATATAGTTTTCATTGAAGGTACTTATTAGGCTTCACTTTTATAATTTTTTCCAAATTTTACGGTTCAAAACTTACAGGGGGGGAGAGAGGCGCACTTTTCTAAACTTTCGGAGCTATTATTTACGAAACCATTCGATTTATCCAAAACTTGTTTTAAAAGACCAGGCCCTTATTTTATTTTTTTCAAACACCTATCCAACGACACCCCAAACGATAGGGTTAAAGTGAAAAAAAAAATCATGTGTACGGGAGGTACCATAATAAAAAATGATTCTAGTGCTAACGATCACTGTGAAGCCGCGGACGGAGAGACATGACAGATTGACAGACGGACATGGCGAAACTATAAGGGTTCCTCGTTGACTACGGAACCCTAAAAACCGAATGACCCAGCCATCATCGGTATGCAACATTCAGTACACACGGACTGTCATGTGGTGACGCGTGCGCGCACAAAGAAAAGGTAATGTGGGATGACTCACGAGTTCACCATCCAAGCGTTTGGCAAAATGGCCGCTACACTTTACGAGCGTTTTTTATTATCAACGGGATTTGTGAAATTATGGACATCGTTGCGAAGATTTTATGGTGTTCACTTTGCGACTAAATCTGGTCGCTGTAATAAAATTTAAACGCATATTTCGCCAACTTATTGGAACGAACCATAATAAAGAAATCTTAAAATACATTATTTTGACAAATCGGGAGTTCATAGCGTACATAACGCTCGTGGTCGCAGGCAGACAAAAAACATAAAAAAACAAAAACATAAAAAAAACATGTTTGATGGAAAATCATAGGACACAAACAAGTTGACGAGTTATGAAATGAATTTCAGTGTCCTCCTAAAAATCCTTGCTAAATGGAACGAACCATAATAAAGAAATCTTAAAAATACATTATTTTGGCAAATCGGGAGTTCATCGCGTACATAACGCTCGTGGTCGCAGGCAGACAAAAAACACAAAAAACAAAAACATGAAAAAACTTGTTTGAACAAAAACATGAAAAATCATAGGAAACTAACAAATTGACGAGTTATGAAATGAATTTCAGGGTCCTCCTAAAAATCCTTGCTAAAAAAACCATCCAAGATAAGAATTTCGAGCAAGAATAAATAGGTCACAATAGTAAAGAACTGTATAGTACAGTAGAACACAATATAGATTGTGGTTGTGGGGTTGTTAAAGATGAATATGGGCGTAGGCTGTCTTTCGATGACAATTAATCGTTTGCAATGTAAACAATCAAACAAAAAAATAAGGAATTCAAGCAAAAAGATAAAATCATTAGTTTGCCTAATGTGAGTATTAAGCATTAAGAGACGTTGCCTTGAAAAATACCAAGTATAGTTTCAAACAAAAAGCATTTACAAGTGTATTCATCAGATCATCATTCAAACAGTTTCTGTTCCATAATAACAAAGTTGGTGAACTAATAAATAAGACGTAATACAAGGTAATTGAGGATATAGGGGACAGCAGCACGATAAGGAGTGCAAAAAATATAAAATGACAAGATTAATGTGCTGATAAATGGTACTATTATTCAACAAATTTCCTTTCTATGTTGTTGTTTTTTTTTACTTTTGTAATACATGTTTGTTCTCAATTCATTCCAAACCATTCCATCTGGATGGGAAATACTATGACAATATTAAGTGTCATTCTTTCAGCTGTTTTTCTTATCTGACGGGTTTTTCAGCACTCTAGATTACTCCTGTTGTTCTTTAGATTTATTGTAATTATTCGCGTTGTCATATAATGTTATATGTTCGTATCCATACTAATATTATAAATGGGTAAGTGTATGTGTGTGTTTGTTTGTTTGTCCGTCTTTCACGGCAAAACGGCGAGACGGATTGACGTAATTTTTTAAGTGGAGATAGTTGAAGGGATGGAGTGTGACATAGGCTACTTTTTGTCTCTTTCTAACCCCCCACTTCCCTAAAATGGGGGGTGGAAGTTTGTATGGTTTGTTACCCCGAATTTAACGCGAGCGAAGCCGCGGGCAAAAGCTAGTTTGTATATAAGGTGCTAACAAATTAAGTACAAAATATACTTAACTTATGTACACCGAAACAGTTAATTTTAATTGAAATAATGAAAACTTTTTATGTGATTTTTTTGGTTTAAATTTCCGAACAAAATAAATAAATTAAAATTCTGTCCAAACATAATATACCTGTGCAATTCACTGACAAGGTGTTTAACACTTTCTGTCAAGTTATATTTTTATTAGATTTCATAAAGATTTCTTCTTAGACTAGTCTCGCGTTATGACGTCCTGTCAAAATATGGTTGTCTTTTTTTAACAAATGGCTTTTTTTAACAAGAGCGTGGACCAGGAAGTGACAGTGCGTGACTTACGGCGTCAAAGAGAATCTATCGCATGTCTACGAGTATGTAGTGACTAGTCTGAGACAACATCAAATAGGATGACATTGACTTTTATTAGGCAAGTGGCTAGTCAAGTGATAGAGTGACGAGATAATCATTATAATCAAGGTGGTCTTATTACAGTTATTGTTTATCTCATGGTGTTTTTACGTAGCAAATTTGTTTTCCAGTTATTTCCAAAAAAATATCATGAAACCTATAATGTTTCATACTTAAATATCCAGGAGCCGATTACTATCAGCTGTAAAAATATTTGTACTTAATTTGTTAGCACCTTACATATTTTAATTAATTCATTGCAATTAAGACTGATTGGATTGGTTGTCACATCAAAGCAACAACAAATAAGTCGTAGGCCTATCTACAATTCTAATAACTGGTCTATGCATTTAAACTAGAATGGTGATCTCGCCTGAATACAAACTTGTAGGATCAAAGATAATTCCAAATACGTAACGGCCATACATATTCTCGATGTTGAGTCACACCGGCATGGTAACGCGCATCTGTTCAAACTGGAAGCAAGGCCGCGCGAGGCCGACTTTAATTACTGCACCATGTCTATTAACTATGGGTTAATAAGCGATTGAAATTTTACGTGGGAGACGCAGTATACGATAACGTTACAGTACAGAATAAGTGACTGCCCCTTTCAATACATATAATAAAGCCGGGATTTTTGTAGAGACATTTTGGAAACAGTGATAAACAAAAATGGCGAGGCGGAAAAATTAAAAAGCAAAAAAGTTTGCTGAAATCAATTAAGAGCGCGGAAAGAGGAGATTCTAGAATTTAGATGCCATAAGGACATCGTTTTCAAGACTAAGTGAAGAGGAAGACAATTTAGCGAAAAACTAAAAAGGGAAGCCACGGAGAAAATAAAACGCATGAGGGAAAAGTAAACATCGATTTGTATCCAGCTGTCAACGATAGGGCTTTAGGACTTACATTAATAAATATTGCTTCACCGACACGAGCTTCTTAAGATTATGTTGAGTTAAATGTTACATATATAGATGTGAAGATGTGCCTTGCAATTGAAGTTGCTATGAGTTTTCATGTTAAGTTAAGTAATGGTAGATCTATTACTAAGAGGGTCAACAATGCTACATTTACATTTAAAACATACCAGTTAGTTTGAATAATTTATTTATTTCGATCAAAGGAAGGTATGCTAGCGCCGCAAGAGATATACACCCACATAACCTTAACATGACTTAACCCAGTCTTATCTTACTGCCTATTTCAATGCTCTTAAGATTCAATTTCAGCTCTAAAATATAACTTATGACTCACACGCCTATCTGAGAATCGTTAGTGTACGAGCTGACATGTTTGGTACATTTGCCAGTACAAACACTAAAGGTACACATTTGTTGAATGGATTCGCAAATTAGTCGTGCTAGTTTGTGCAACGTTTATGTAATTTTAGAATAAAACACATTTAAGTGACGCTTAAACTACAGACGCAGCGTATACGCACTATACCACAAAATAACTAATAGTACTACCGTACAGAAAATTCACTCCTTAACAAAAGTCAGATTTAGGTATAAAATTATACCTATACTCGCCGCCTGCAAGCAAAATTGAAACTTATAACCGCGCACGAACCGTGAATCTTCTTTGCGCGCCGCAGTTTTATGACCGAGCTGTGAGCGTCGGCACGGGGTTGGCACTTGACAAGTTTTTGTACCTATACCTACAAATTTATTATTGTTAGATAAATATGTACGAATTACAAACGTTGATTATGTAAACACGAAATTTTTATCCGGAGATAGATTTTTTTATAGAGATTATGTCTGATTCTCACGGAAGTAGGTATGCCACAGCCGTATTTCTTTGAAAATATGTCGGTCAGTTCCTAATATTATTTCTGGGCAACCGATATTCAATAAATTAAGGATGTTTATTTTAACTATTACTAAGTAAGGACTTTGGGACCTTTCAATATCGTCCGGAATTTAAAAATGTTATTTCTGTTTCCTTGTTCTTCCGTTTATTCAGACATCCGTAAATACATATTTTATACGGATTAGATCGAAATAGGTTTCGAAGCCATTGTGTATTTTAAATTTTGCGCAAGCGCCACTAACACGACTATCGTGCGAGCCGAGCGGCAGCCCACTGCTATAAGACTCCCCGGGAGGCGCGCCGGCCAAATGTACCTAAACTGCGTAGTGAAACCCCCCTGACTATACGCAGTTAGGTGTCATATACGTTGCAGTTGTGAGTAACTTTTCGATTGTGTAAACGGCGCGTCATAACTTTGAGCACAAGTGTAGCCTTACTCTAATTGATGATTTTTTTAAAGTAAAGAATACACCTGCAGGTAGCAACAATTTCAAGAATCAGTTATCGGTGACTCATCATAATAGGATTGGTTAATGATACGCAAGAATGGAAATAGATCCATTGATGGAAGATTACGAAAGGGTTAACAGCAGTCAGCAAATAGGAAATGTCCAGACCATTGACGTTACAGGATCCAATTTTGGTAATAGTGGACTTAAAAGCCCCATAGTAGTGCATGACAATAAACAGTCGCCCACACGTACCCCGAAAAGGAAAACATAATCCGTCAACAAGATGTTTGAGATTTACCAGTATGGAGCTGTGATGGAAATTATGGAAATATAGAAGCTTAAAATACCTTGAAGATCTGTTAAGATAGATAATAAATTATCAGTTTTACTAATAATCTTTTCTGGGTGTTATGTTAATATTTAAGCTTTTGAGCTCTTTAACGCTGTTACTTGTGTCATTTCTATGAAATGAAATAAATGAAAAATAATATAGTATTGTAAAAGTAAAAACATTGTAAACAATATATGTAAGAGTACCTCAAGGTAGCATTTTGGGTCCATGTCAAACTAATGTGGTGTAATAGTTGCACCAAGTTTGCCGTTACTACATCCACCGACGCTTTCTCCAAGCCCCGATTTTCAGGTGCGCAGTTACTGTTTTAAAACAATTAGCATTGCGATAATTCGTTCATTATCAAAGCGTCGCGGGCGTTGAACTCTCGCGCAGGATATAGGCTCGTTTTGCGTATCGCTACGCATCCGTTGCGATACCAGAGCAGATCGAAAGGTTTTTACTTGTTGTTTTAAGTTGCATTTGAGAACTCATTTTAATATTTAGCTTCCGCTAGCGAGGAGTTGTTTTGCTTAGTCCTTGAGCGTAAAGTCCAGGTGTTTCTGCTTAAAAAAAATAATAACAACAATAGCGGACAACAGTCAAAGTAATCTTGTCGAAATATAACAAGAGTGTCCATGGAATACGAAGAGAAAATCTTGACTTCATCAAGCCTTAATATCTTGTTTACCATACTGGGATTATAGACTGAAAACGTAGAGTTCATCTCCACATTCTCGACTAAACACTTAATCAGCTTAAACAGCACGCAGACAAGCCGATCTAATCGGCTCCCAGGCCGTATGTTTCCGTTCTTCTTTGGCTTTGCCTAAGCAAAGGCGGGCGAGTTGACTTCTTGGTTTAACCAGTATCAACGTGACTTCGAGATGCGTATCATCTATTTTTGATCGTATAGCGTATCTACTTATACTGGATCTCCTAGGCGGTCACCTCGCTTGAACTGGATTAACTGTAGGAATTACAGCTCCCGAAGGGTGCATCGGTCTGTTGAATGTGACTTTCGTTTTAAAGAGTTCATTAGTGGGTTTTGGTAAATTGATTCCATTGTTTTCGGGCACTTGAGTAACAGCGTTTCGTAGGGCTGAGAGTGGCATGAATTTTAGAATGGAGATGGTAAAGATAACTGGACTCACGAAGAAAAAGGAGGTAAAATTTACAGTGTTCTTTCTTCGGCGTGGTACAGGTAGTTTAATACATTAAGGGCATGTTTCACAATCTCCAGATAAACTTATCTGCCAGTTAAAATTATTGCTATTATTTAAAATTATTGTAGTATTGTAGTTTTTTTTTTGTATTTTTTTTTTTGTATTTTTTTTATGTAACACTAACATAGTCTCTTAAGGTTGTACAACTAACACTTTTATTGACGTATGTCTGAAATAAACAATTTTTTTTATTGCTATCCTTTTCTCCAGTCATATAAAAGAAAAGGACAGCAAACATTTATCTGACAGATATGCTTTAACTGGAGATTATGAAACAGGCCATAAGTAAATTAAGTTGAAGGAAGTCTAGCATAAGAGGCAAAATACGAAATTGAATTATTATGCTTATAAAAATCGCGTAAGGCGACAAATCAGAGAATATCTGTGAGTAAATCAAAACTGCTCCATTTACAAATCTTGTACTAAATAAACTGGCTGAATAAACATCGCCAATAAATAACTCCAAACACCAAACCTGCGGCCTTCAAGGTTTTACAGCGATCATCCGCCCTAAACCTAAACATATGTCGTCATGTATGCTATAAAGATTAAACGGTGATATAACCCTGATAACATAGAAACTTCTAAACATGACGTCAGCCAAATGTAAAGTCGCTTTATGGCACATTTCAAATACGTACGGACTAAAATCATCAATTTATACTGTGCTCCCAACACACTTAGATGTTATAGGTAATTGCACATGCACAAACAAAGCTGCCTGCATCAGCTTGATCAGCGTCACTTTCGTTTGCAATATTATAGTATTCCGGCAACGGCATATACCTACTCGTACGGTCGTATGTGCGCCGTTATTTTACTCCTCTCACTCAACAATATTCTAGATAAATGTATATACAGTTACAGAATAAAACTAAGCTTTGCTGTGAGCATTTTTAGTGTTAATAATATATCTTACATCATTACATTTGTTGTATATTTTGGATAAGTATTTCCAAAATAGATTTCCAGTCTGATTACATGAATTTTCGGAAAATACGTTTATTTTTTGGGTAAATGATTTCAAATCTGTCATGTGCGTTTCCCATTTGCAGAGTTGAAACCTGATTGAGTAAATATTAAAATTTCCCCGTTTAACCTCACAAAACGAATATACCAAACGAATTCAATGTAGCAGACGGGTTTGGCGGCCATTGCACCTGGCGTAAGGGAGGGGAAGCCACCTGTCGACCTCACAGGGTTTTGTTTGATAATAAATTCGGGACACATTTTATTGGTACACGATCGTGACTCGGACTCGTTTTGAGTGGGTGTTAAAAATTTAATATACGTGTAACTGACCAAGTGAGAAATCGTAGAAGTATAAAAAATTGATCGTAATATTCGAAAGGACCATGGGCAAAATGTCCCCACCCACCAACAGAAACGAAACATGTCTCATTTAGTAGATCGTGTCAACCGGATGATTTTTTACTATGACGAGGATCACCATATGTATGGGGTTTTCTTGGAAAACCGTATTTTGTTTTCATATATATTTTGTTAAATTCTTTGAAAGTTACAAGTAGAAGGTTACAGAAACATTATATTACTAGCAATAATAAACAACAACATTTCTTTAAAAAAAATACAGACGATTTGAGAACCTCCTCTTATTTTTGAAGTTGGTTAAAAAAAAGGAAAACAAAAATTCGCTTATAGAGCTATATATTATTAGATCTACACTACTACTTAACATATGATACATATTATCAGTGTTAACTTAAAATTATTAATATTTTTAGCCAAAACTCTTAAAGAAAATTGAAGATGTCTGTGACGTATATATATATAAACAAAATACGGTTTTCCAAGAAAACCCCATACAAAGGGCAATCCTCGTCATAATAACAAATCATCAGGTTGCCAAGATCTATTAAATGAGACATGTTTCGTTTCTGTTGGTGGGTGGGGACAGTGCCCACACAAATTTGCCCATTGTCCTTTGAATGATTCCCGACTTCTTTAATTTGATTACTTAGTAAGGGTAAATCGTCAGTAATTAGCCACCGTTCCATAACTGGACACCTTATACTAAAAATGAATTCTATTTATATGTACACAGAATTCATTTTAATATAAGGTACCAATTATTAATTATTGGCCACCTCATACTAAAATGAATTGTACCTATTAATATAATTCATTTTTAGTATAAGGTGGCCAAATACTGACGATTAACCATAATTAATACTTACTTGAATCCGGGGTTACTCTGCAGTATTTTGTGGTAACATACTAGAAATATTTATTTACTAACCTACTAAATAACGTGTCAGTACTGTCGGTAATTTAACGATAATAGGTTTTAATTACTTGCTTCAAAATGTGTGGAGAATGAGAACCTTAATTAAGTGCAATAGTACGTAAGTTAGCTAGCTAAGTGTAAATATGTTTGTTGCTCCTTGTTGAACCGTGGTTATTTAGCGAGTTAAAAAATATTGCTTCTTAAATGGTCAAAATTCAGGTTCAACTAAGAACAGACGAGACTATCAAGAAACAAAACTCTAACATGTCTGATGTTGACTTCGTATTATTCGTAATGTCTGTGGACTAAATATATCGTATGTCATTGCAGTCAGACGTTGCCGGCGTCTAGTCTCATCAATTTTCCGGTCTGTCGCGGCGTCCCCTACCCTTTACTTATTTGTAAGCTTTTTTTCTTACGATATCGTAAGTAAAAAAGCTTCGTAGTAAGTATATGATGATGACATCATATATCTTACTACGTTTCGTATTGAACATTTGTAGGAAATTTGCCAAGTTATAATAGTAGATTGTTTGACAAGGGTCTAAAGTAGGCCATATTACCACGAGGTGATTATTTTCCCGAACGAAGTGAGGGAAAATTGTTCGAGTGGTAATATGGCTTTTAGACCAGAGTAATGCATACTATTTTTCACTTCGATTGCGAGAAAATAAGATAAAAATACTTATTATTTACGCACAATAACTAAACTAAGGTTAAATTATGGTTTAACTTGACGGTCTTTTAATTTTTTTAACTTCTTTGACATAGATACAAAATATAAACACCGCGAATAAATGCCACAGACGACGGTATAATTAGCTCTTTAAAGTAGCTATTAGACATTGCAATTTGTAGGGTCCAACCTGTCGGGTTGGTAGGTGTAATGTACTTAGGGAGTAGGAGTCCCGATCTAGGGCGATCGGCAGTGCCCCGACACCCGCAGCTGTTTATGGAGGTCGTTAGAGTTATTTTACCTTTTTTATTTATAATGTTAGCCATTTTCTACACATTCCGTCTGGTTTTTTATTTAAAATAAAAGTTAAATTGTGTAGATTCGCTGGTAATTAATATATTTATCTAGTTTTGAATTTAAATAATAGAAGGGTTGGGCAGATGAATTTAGATTCAGGCAGCTCGAGCGGTCATTTAAATATCTATAATAAAAAAACCAGTTTCAGATTTTATTTAATGTGTACTGTTATGAATACATTTGTAGGGTCCAACCTGTCGGGTTGGTAGGTGTAATGTACTTAGGGAGTAGGAGTCCCGATCTAGGGCGATCGGCAGTGCCCCGACACCCGCAGCTGTTTATGGAGGTCGTTAGAGTTATTTTACCTTTTTTATTTATAATGTTAGCCATTTTCTACACATTCCGTCTGGTTTTTTATTTAAAATAAAAGTTAAATTGTGTAGATTCGCTGGTAATTAATATATTTATCTAGTTTTGAATTTAAATAATAGAAGGGTTGGGCAGATGAATTTAGATTCAGGCAGCTCGAGCGGTCATTTAAATATCTATAATAAAAAAACCAGTTTCAGATTTTATTTAATGTGTACTGTTATGAGTACTATCAACCGTGCTTCACCAAATACATTTTTTTGATGTTTTGAAGGCATCTCTGTAAACGTTGAGCTAGGGTCGATAGGGACGATTTGTTGGTAAGGTAGGGTCGGTAGGGGCGATTTGTAGGGAAAGTGTAATAAAGTGCGTTGGGGCCGACAGGAGTTGGACACAACCGATTGGGCCCTACAAATTGCCATGTCTAATAGCCGTTTAAACAGTTTAAACACGCTTTAAAGCGCTTCCAAAAAATTACAATCTTTTTTAATGATTGTGAAGTAGGAACTAAAAAACACCCCACGTTTTGAGAATTAAATTGCGTTTCCTCATTGGTCGATTTTAACATTGCTGTATTCTGATTGGTTGATATTAAATACAATGTTTTTTTAAGGACTTTAATTATTTACACAGTATACGCACCAAAAAATTATCTAGCGTTCCTATTAACTTCGATATGTGTGTTGTGATTGGTGGATTTAATATGGTGAAGTGTTCCGATTGGTCAATTTAAAATCATAAATATGTATACATTTTAGCCCTAGAGGCTAAATGTACTACTTTAGTCCGCCTTGGTAAGCATAATATGACACACTTTTTGAGCATGAGAAGTGAAAAAGGCTTTGTAATTTTAATGCCGAAAACGGATCGATAAGCAATAGAGAACATGCGTGAAAAATATGTAATTGAATTTGTTGCATAAACACGTTCAACAACCCCAAATTAATATAAATATGTGGAAATCCGTAATAATTTTTAACAGTTTTTTAAAGATATTGCGGTTTAAAAACGTAAAATTTGAGGCTTTTTTTTATACCTCAAATGTATTTTCGAAACTTCATTTCGATTACTTATGTTCTAACAAGAAAAAAAATGTATGACAACTATATAGCTAAACGCATTTTTTCGTGCCTAAAATTACAAAAATCTTCCAAAAACTTGTTCCTTCCAAACAGTTTTCTGCAACTTTGTGGTCGGTGACGTCACAAACCTCACACTTTTTGTATGGGGCGTTTTGACGCGCGGCGCAGACGCCTAACGTATTTTCACATTTTTGACGTTTCAGGGCTATCATAGATATAGGTTTATTAGAGACATTTGAATCTACAGGGAAATAGAATCGAATGAAGTCTTCCAAAAAAATCATCTTTTCTAAGCATAGGTACTTAAAGAAAAAACAAATTTTTTACTACAGCTAACAATAATACTTAAGTTAATATATAATAGTGCGTCCTTAATCATACCTAAAATTCACTAACATTTAAAATGGTTCCTCAAAACCAGATGGCAACTTCACCGGTCATTCCCTGAAATGGACCAATAAACAACCGCAACTGTAAAAGCATAATGCGTCAATGAAATCCTCGAGTAGTGTGATCGTGTCGGTGACTCATTGAAATCTGCAACGGATGTGTACTATTAAATCGATCTCTACAGATTTGGCTACGCCAACTGATAGCAAGTGCGTCTCTCCGGATGTCCGAAACGTCGATGACAATTAAAATGGTGGCTACGTTTTTATTACTACGAACCAACATAACAACTCTCGATAAATGATAGAGATGAAAATTCGGCTACTTTATCTTTTTAGGGTTCCGTAGTCAACTAGGAACCCTTATAGTTTCGCTTTGTCTGCCCGTCCGTCCGTCCGTCCGTCCGTCCGCGGATAATCTCAGTGACCGTTAGCACTAGAAAGCTGAAATTTGGTGCTAATATGTATATCAATCACGCCGATAAAGTGGTAAAATAAAAAGTGTTTTTTTTATTTTTATTAGGGTACCTCCCCTATACGTAAAGTGGGGAGTGATTTTTTTTTTCATTTCAAGCCTAACGTGTGATATATTGTTGGATAGGTATTTAAAAATGAATAGGGGTTTCCTAAAATCATTTTTCGATAATGTAAATATTTTCGGAAATAATCGCTCCAGAAGTAAAAAAATATGCGTCCCCCCCCCTCTAACTTTTGAACCATAAGTTTTAAAAATATGAAAAAAATCTCAAAAGTAGAACTTTATAAAAACTTTCTAGGAAAATTATTTTGAACTTGATAGGATGAATAGTTTTTTAAAAAAAATTACAAAATAATTTCTGAACTAAGTTTGTGATTTAACCGCATAAGCAGGTGTTTATTGTACCTGTAATTTCTACAAAATTACAATGAAATGACGTGCTTTCAAATAAAGTAAAAACGGTGAAAATCGGTTCACGCAATAAATAATTATTCCATAAAAATCATCTTCCATACTTTAAGCTCGCGCGCAATAGTTTACTTAATTTTCCGATAGATGTCGCTGTACGTGGAACTCTCATATCATATCCTACATGGCGGTGTTATTAACTCTTAAGTGGGGACACTTACTGTGACGGACGGAAAACTACGGAACCCTACACTGAGCGTGGCCCGACACGCTCTTGGCCGGTTTTTCCTTTTTAATTGTACTTTTCTTCGCCAGATTTGAAATTCTCGAAACATTATAGAATCGACTTGGATAGGTTGAAAAGAATAAAAAATTACGATCATAAAGCTTTAAAACGCTATAATGTATCCTTTTCACACTTCAACAAGTCAGAAAGCAGCACCCGCTAAAGCCACTGCTTTTAGACACATTGACGCCTATATTCCAGGCTGCTAACACATTTTATGGGAGGCTTAACGTCGTCGGCGAGTATTGCAGACTATGGCCCATTAGGAAATTGGTTTCCACATATAGTTTCTTATGGTTTATATGGTAAGCCATGGATGGTATGGTTTATGAGCTAAGGCTCTTCGTTAAAACTCTGGTATTTCTTTAACAGACTGAAATGTAACCCTTTTATTGATGAAATTTTACGTACATCTATTAATAAAA
The DNA here is from genome assembly GCA_947086415.1 of Pammene aurita. NCBI lineage: Eukaryota > Metazoa > Arthropoda > Insecta > Lepidoptera > Tortricidae > Pammene > Pammene aurita. Next base: position 32,405,177 of record OX352294.1, read on the forward strand.
ACTATATTAGTAAAAACATTTATAATCCAATGTTCAGTGTTTAATGTAACGATCAAACCAATCATGAAACCAGTAGTCAAACAGATAGGGGCCAGATTATGAACGTTGACAGTGCTGCAGCAAATCACTGGACCACACGCAGAGAAATTAGAAATCAACGTCAATTGGCATCCGACCCACTGATCGCATACTCAGATGCATTTGAGATTTCATATGCTTGATGAAGACATTGAAAACTAAGCAGTTAATGTGATCTGGAAAGCTGTTTATTGGTTTGAAATTTGAATTAAATATTACAAAGCCAAAAAGAAACTAACTACAAACAAAGTGAAGTAGCACAGAACATGAGATTAAAGCAACTAGTAGCAGAAGTCACCCAGGCACTGGACAACATACACGGAGAATACATTTTCGTAAACGACTTGATGACGATATACAAAGAGAGGACCAGTGACAGCTCTCTCGTAAAAACGCGATTGCCAATTATCAAGTTATATCTACGAGTATATGAACCTGTTGGACACCAAAGAAGTTATGAAGCCCTCAAATGTTTGAATGCCTTGAGAGATGCAACTAACTGGCGCGAGTAAAAGTAAGGGATGACCGATTTCTCTCTTTAGCTGATAGTAAACTCTAGTAGAGTTATAGAAATAATAAACTTTTTTTATTACAGAATTATATTATAGACTGATTATGCATATGTCCAGACTAAACGATGGATGTAGGCCATTACGTGCTCACTCATTTATTTCAAATTACATTTCTCAATTTCCAAAATGCGTAACCGTTGGACCTGTAATGACACACCGACCACTTTCCTCTGCGATGAACATTCCACGCACCCCATATCACCGCAAAACAATGTAAACGCATGATTCACATATCAAATTTCCAGGCTATCGTTGGGCCACCGACCGTGACTCACTTCGACTTAGGTGTGTGAAGCCTTCCTTCTTTAAATTATCTGAAATCTCTCAACTTATGCGATTCACTAAAGAAATAATGATAGTTGGCCAAAGATTTTATTATGGTTCACTTGTTTTTGTAGTGCAATTTAAATTATGTTGTGCCTCAAACCGTTGAACAGGACACCGAATTACCTTGGGTTTCAACTTTGACCTAGGTAGGTGTCACAGAACATCTGTAAAATGTGTCATCCTTTGAAGGACATATCAGATTTCTGCCATAAATATAATATGAATGTTATCACATTAAAAAGGATTGATCTTGTGATGGAAGGAGCATCAATGCGTAGTAAAAGTAGGAATAATAAGAGGGTATTAAAAGGCCTTTGCATACCTCTAGAGTTCATAATATTTAAATTGTCGGTGAAACCGATTCCTCTTAAATATTCGATGCCTTATTTAATTAAGCATCACTACAAAATTAGTAACAGTGCCACAAAATGAGTCAGTAAACCGTACTATTTGTATTTATCAAATTAAATTGTTATTTACCTCAATACATATTTCTCGAGAAATGTAATAATCTTAGTCATTTAATTACGCAAAACCTTTAGAAATGAGGTTGTGTACGTGATCAGTTTTAGTTGGAAACATTGTTACTAAAATGCTTGTTTCGCGTCATTTTAATGAGGCCATGAGTAATAATACTAATAATAACAAGACAATATAAGAATACCTACCTACCTATTTGGAGCAACACGAGTTCTTAAGGAAAGACTAGTTTCTGATGTAAGTTCACGTAATCTTATTTAAAATTTAACATTTATTTCTAGAGGACTCCAAAAGAGTTAAGTTTTTCTTTGTCAACACAAATACAGTTAACTGAAGAACAAATCAAATTATTGTAATAAATATGTATATGTAAATGTGTATATGTATATGTGTTGTATGATTGGCTAAAATGCGCCTCAGCATTTACAAAGATTGCATATACGCGGGAAAATTCGACCGGTGCTGCTGTGACCCGGGTGGCCAAGTGGTTAAGGCGTCTGCCGCGAATGCAGAAGACGCTGGTACGATCCCAGTCCTGGGCACCGGAGGCCTATGTCACTTTTTCCTTTGTATATGACATCTATATAAGTTTACAAATAGAGTCCATCCAAACAATATCTGCAAGAATCCCTGCTAAATCGTGATACCAAAGGCTACCAAAACACTTTTTGTGCAAACTAAGTAAACAATACCAGGAAAACATACACACCGTCACCATGTTACTTGCGTTGTTAATTTTGAACAACTCTAAATAGGAACATCTCCACTCACTCTAACGGTGGTCAAAGATCAAGTAAGGAAGACAACAGAAAAAAACGTCGAAGCAGATACCCTAAGTACATTGACCACGATTTACATGTTTGCATTTTGGCTAACGACCGCTCATTTAGGGTTGCCAAAACCTATAAGTCAACTTGTTTAAGACACAATAAAAACTTTTTAAAGATCAATTTATTCTGCAAGGATTTCGGGGTCCCGTATACTGCAGAATCTTTGGTATTTGCTTTTCTTATCAGGACGGGTACTTAATTATATTTCACAGTTTCATATACCTAAATATGTTTATTTCTTGTTTCGTAAATACATATCAGTTTTATTACGAAAAGTTTTTCAGTTAATATATTTTGTTTACAAAATAAAAGTATACGGAACTCTGATAGCTCAAGTAAAACTGGTACTTCGCCGAGTTCTTGAGACAAACGCATACGAGTTATCGGACGTCGACGCCTTTGTTAGTTTTGTTACTTCAAAGTGTAAGAAACGATTGACCCAGTTGTTTACATTCGTGCGGTAAATTGATGCAGTATAAATATACACGTACTTGTTGAATATTTACAGGCGATATTGAGTTAAATGCTTTTTAGTATTTTTAGCAAAGAAAAATACGTTTGAAGAAAGACAAATAAGATTTCAGGTTAACTTTAAAAATCACTAAATATTTCTAATATACTTAAGTGAAATTTGATATTTAATGTATAGAAAGATTGTATAATTATTAGTCGTACGTGCATTATAAGACGTAACCAGGATCTTCGGTTATTAATTTTATTTTTGTACCATTAGTATTTATTTACACATACTTTATTGAACTCTTTATTGTTGCGAGTTTGAAGATATAAATAGAATATATTTAATAAAATAAAATAGGTAAATAGTAAACAAAAAGTCTGTCTACATTTACCGTCGTCATATTTTCTTAGATCGTATGAAAGTTTAAATGAGAAAAGGCAACAACCCTATCGTTCGGTGCAGTGCATTGACTTTTGTTCGGAGGAAAACAATAATTCAATTCACACCAGCATAAAGCAAGTCTTCTAATTAGATGCATGAGCAGCCGATGCGCTATAGGAAAAAATTAACAGTAATAAATGCATTCAAATTCGGTAAACTCGTCTTTTTGACTGCAACCAAAGGTCATTCGTCCGATTGAACCAAAAATTGTTTTACCTACAGTCTGTGTGTAACTGGTGCGGAATAGAAGGGATCTCCTTTCTGCCACAATCTTTGTCATTTATGCGTCGTCGGCAAACGAGCATATAGCCCGCTTTATAGTAATCGGTTACCGTAACCTATGGACGCATGCAACTCAGAGGTGTTACATGCGCGTTGCAGACTCTTTAAACACCTGTTTTCCTTCGAGAAAATCCCGGCAGGAAGGCATTGCACAACCAGGACGTTCGTAGAAGGAAATTCCTTCCGCACGGACTCTATTGTACAAATACTTCTCTAGTCCGAAGGGCCCTTCGATATCTATCTTTCAATTCAAAATAGTACATCTCAGTATCTTATTTATTTCGTACTCTGTGGACTCAACTCTTCTTTGTCAAATCTGTCATAGGTACCTACTCACAAATGAACCAGGTACCGGCCTGTCAGTACGTCCGTGTCCTCCTAAGGGCCTCATCTGGGCACTAATTTGATGACGTCACCGTATCAAGATCGCGAAACGTATACAACTTGGAGTGGTTAAGGATGTCGTTATCTGTTGTGCATGGCCAAGGTAAATCAGTTAAAAAAAGGGAGGGTCTCAGTTTGACCTGTATGTAATTAATATTTAATTTGGTGTCGATACAAATGTGCTTCAATAATTAATTTTACAATAGGGTTCAGCGTTTTTGTAAGAGTCAACCTGTGTTTCGGACAAGAGATAGGTACCGTAAACTACCCAAATATAGTCCAAAACCTTCTAAATGTTTACGGTATGTAGTTTACGGTACCTATCTCTTATGCGAAACACAGGTTGACTCTTACAAAAACGCTGAATCCTATTGTAAAATTAATTACTGAAGCACATTTGTATCGAAACTAAATTAAATGTTTATTTTTACAGTTTGCAAAGATAAATCCTTATTTTTTAGCTAAACAAAACCAATAATTCAACACATTAATGTTGAATTGTACAGGTTAAGTTAAACTTTTACAACAGAGTCATTAGTTCATTACAATGACAATAATTCACACTTTGCTCGTACGCATGTCGACTTTATTAGAAACACGAAAAAAAAACTACTAGTGCTTGGAAGCAAAACGTCTCAACTACTTTAAAACGTGGTGAGACATATGACTTTGAGTTTTACAAGGTTGAGGCGACCGTTAAAATGAGTCACCGGTTAGAGGTTGATGATTATAGATGTAAATAGAAACGTTCGTTAGAAAATTTTGGGTATTTTTTGCAATGGTTGCTATGAATGAGTTTTCTAATGTTTCTGGTTTTAAAACTGACTTTTCAACATTATTAATCCCGCGAATGGAAGTCGGAAAGGACTTCTGTAAAAGAGTCTTTTCTAGATCGAGTATTACTTACGTAGAATATTCGTATCGAATGTATTTGTTCGTTTCTAACTAATTTTAAAGCACATCCTGGTGTCAAATCACTTAAGGGATTACCCAAGTAACACATCAAAGCTGTATAACGGCCGTCTTACAGCATATCTGTATGCTTTTAGCATTTTCAGTTCGTTTTATAGTAGCATTATAAACGTTTATAGTGCTGATATAGGTCTTAAATGGGCACGAATTACCCAGCTTGAGATCCTATACAGGTCATTTAATAGCATTACAGGCGCAATATGTTTGCGCTATTAGCATTATCGTTGTCATGGAAAGTGCCAATCGCATTAAAGAATCATTAGTACGCTCTATTAAGTTGCCAACTGCATTAAAGAAGCATTAATACGGCCAAAAAACTTGCTAATCGCAGTAAAGAAGCATAAGTACTCTCGATTAACTTGCCAATCGCAATACAAAAGCATTATACTAGCATAAGAGTGTAGTAAAATAAACCTTACGTCAATGCAAAAACGTCTCTAACACCGACGCAACAAATGTTATATATAATACAATGAACGTTGTGATTTAACTACTTTGTCTCGCAATATAAAATGGACGAAGACGGTACAAAAAACTGAATGAGTGACACGTCATATTTGTTTGCATCCTAACAAAATTTATAAAAGTTTTTGACTCTTTTACGTTATTATATCCTTCAAATATTACTGCGCAATGTAGTTTACTGTAAATGTGTATATAAGTTTCATTGAAAATTATCACGCGCCTTTGATTTATTGTGGTTTTGCTATAAAATATTATAAAAAGATATGCGTCAAATAAACAAAACCATTGTGTAATCCTCGTATAGAACGAGTTTTGCATTATTAACATAATAGTGTTGGTTGAGCAGTCTTAAATTAAGTAATTTCATTACACTCGCGATCAAAAAAATCGACTCAAACTAATTTTTAATTTCATCGTTTAATATCTCAGGAACCAATCATGAGATCAAAAAAGCAACGGTACCATTTTAGAGCTAACAGTGTCAGCTTTCAATACGAGCATGTTTTTCAGGCGAAAATTTTCAGTTCATGAAAAACAAGCTAGCATACCAAGGAGGTGTAAAATTTGGGTGCAAAAATGACCTTAACAACGAAAGAAAAAACATTTTCATGAACGAATAACAATTTATTTTTATCTTTAATACCTGGTGTTACCACCAAAAACCTTTTTCACACATGCCATGCGTCTCTTCATTGACCTTATCAGCTTCCTGATGGTATCCTGGGGGCATGCTTCCCACTCTTCGACCAAAGCTTCTTTCAGGGCCAAAATTGTCTCCGGAGCAGGATTGCGAGCTCGAACCTTGCGTTTCAGGTAATCCCATAAGTGCTCGATAGGATTTAAATCAGGACTCAGAGGTGGCCACTTCAGAGTCGGGATGCCAACTGCGTCAAGGTACTCCTTTGTGACGCGGGCGGTATGACAAGGGGCGTTGTCTTGCATGAAATGGAACCCCTCGTCAAAGAACCCGGCGTAGGGGACGACATGGTCTTGCAGGATGTCGGTGATGTACCTGTCTGCATTCAAACCACCGCCTCGACCCCCGCCATCAACAAAAACCAGCTCGGTCCGCCCCTCCATGGAAATCCCCGCCCACATCATGACGGAACCTCCACCGTAGGCGACTGTTTCAGCGAAGCAACACTGGGCGAACCTCTCTCCAGGTCTTCGGTACACCCGTCCTCTTCTGTCGCTGCCATGGAGACACACTCTGCACTCGTCGCTGAAGAGTACGCGGCTCCATTGGTCGTAGGTCCAATTTTCGTAGGTCGCCACGAATTCCTTCCGAGCGTCCCGATGCCTCTGAGTCAATTTGGGCCCAGTAGCAGGTCTTCTTGGGGTAAGGTTGGCTTCCTTGAGTCTCCGCCGAACTGTTGAGGTGCTAACAGGCACAACCCGGTTCCGCATCAGGTCTTGCTGGATGGCAACAGCGGTACGGTGGCGAGTACGAAGACTGGAGGTGGCGATGAAGCGGTCATCCCTCTCCGATGTGCACCGCTGACGGCCAGATCCTTGTTTCCGTTTCAAGGTTCCAAACCGACAAAACCGACGATAAACTCTGGAGACAGCAGACTGGCTTAAATTCAGCTGCTCAGCAACAGAACGCTGCGAGAATCCTCGATTCACCAAGGTGACGACTTCGGTGGCTTCAGCTTCGGTGGTATCCATTTTTCGAAGGTGATTCCGTTGTAAGATTGCGAGGAGATGTGCACTGGTCAACTTCTGATAAGCGAATGATAAGAAATAACCGGTTACACCGGTTTTTATTGGTCTCAAGAGGGCACAACTCGTGCATATCATAACCATGTAAAATGCCATTTTGTACAAAAACTGCGATAACCTAAAAACTACGCAACTGAGATCGATGTCTTTTACTGTTTTTTGTAGCTGAATAAATTCGTAATAAAATTGCATTCAAAGTTTTATTAAAATATTTCCCGCTTTCCGGAAATACGACCAAAAGTAAAATATGTTGCTTGAGTCGATTTTTTTGATCGCGAGTGTATTATATAGGTATTTTCCTTGTATAAATAGGTTCGCATGATTTTATTTTTAGGTTATAAATTATTTACAAAATGGCGTTGGTCTATATAGACGGAGAGCTAGCCATGTCGGATATGACACAATAATGAGAGCAACCAAACCCCTCTCGTCAGTTTGGTATACTATGCTTATTTCTAGATCTGGACATCTGGCAGCTTTAAAGTGGTGGAGGTCAAAGAATGCAAACCATTTCAAGAAAATAAATCCTAGAGATCTGGGTTTGATGCAATATTATGAGAAACTATACAAATACTATACAATATTAAGAGAAATTATACAAAAGTTTATGTTGGGAGAAAGTAGTGCCAAACGATGTATAATAAAATATAGTTCATAGTTTGTCGCCTACTGTTTTTGTTTCCGTGATAATCATACATCGGGGTTTTCGGTGCGAGAACGATTTGAGAAAGAGTAGAGATAAACAGATAGGTTGAGAGTTAGTCTGAGAAAATATCATATTATGCCTCTCTGTGAATAGCTTACACACTATGATACGAGCTTTTTTTCTTAGAGACATGTTTGTATTGACTATTATATACTTAGTATTTTAAAAATGCAATTGCATATCCGAAATTTATTAACTAGATCTAAGACAAAGACACGGTATAATAAGTGTCAAATATTAATCTTGACGTCCGATATTTATAAACTATTTGATTAACTGAAGAGGTTGACAATGATCAGTCATTACATGAATTAATAAAAAAATACTTGAAAAAATAATAGGTATATGTACCTACAATATATATACATAATAGTCAGCTATTACATATAAATTGTATATACCTATGATTTTTTCGATCAATTATTCATTAGGTAGAAACGTGTCAGAGTATATTCTGTTTTTTAAGTTAATGCCTACTCTTTGGCTAATGTCAAACATTCCCGCACCGAAAACCCCGATGTATGGTAATAATACACAATATTTTTGGTCTAAGATTTTTTTATCGATTTTTGACCAGTTTTGAGTCGATATTCCAACATATTCACTATAGATAGAATTATAAGGCAAACGACTATCGGTTTTTGAATCTTTTATCTCCATTCTGTAGAGCCGGATCTTGAAATAAATGAGCCGTTTTTTTTATGATATTTTTAAAATATGGTCTAAAAAACACTTTTATCGATATTCGAATGGTGTAAAGAATCTTACATATACGTAATCTACATATTAGGGTTCCTCTTTGATGTCTCTAAAAACTGTAGTGAGATTTTAATTTTTAACTAATTAAAACAAAATTTATGACCATAAAACCACTTTTTTAGCCTAAACCGGTTCGACTTTGATGTCAAATATCTCGAAGACAATGAATATTGAAGTAAATATAGGATACAATATTGTTTAAAGCCGTTACTGATAATATGATAAGCTATATAAATCATTAGAAAACTAAGGGAATCAGATCTAAGGTCATTGGCGCCAGGGAGCCCCTTAAAATATAGGCCCTGTCCTTTATAACTGAGACAACTTCGGCAATTTTTACCTAGTTTGGTATTACTATTTTCCAATTAAAACATTTTGCTAGTCTGTCACTGTGACCTCCACCCATTAAAATCTGCCAGATGCCAGGATCTAGCAATAAGAATAGTATAGCAATCTAACCAGACGGGTTTTGTTGCTCTCATTATTGTGTCATAATTATGGCTAGCTCTTAGTCCAATAGCAGCTCAGTGACCCTTAAAAAATGCCTTATTTATGCCTACAGCATTACACGTGAATAATTATGCTATTAAACAACATTAAGCATTTATTTATGCTATTGGAGAACCTAAGGCACTAAAACCGCTAAAAGCTGTATAGGGGCTGTTCATAAATTACGTCATCAATTTTTGATGATTTTTACCCCCCCCCCCCCTAAAATCATCCAACCCTCCCCCTGCCAAATAGAGTGACGTCATTAAAAAAAATGCGTTTTAAGCTTAATTGTAAAATAAAAAACTATTTAGTAGATAATATTTTATAGCATTAAAAGTTTATAGAAGCACGACTTTCATTCCTTTTTTTACACATTGATGATGTGATCTTCGGAATGACCGCCCCCCCCCCCCCCCCTCCTACGTCATGCTACCATCATCCGATGTCCAGACCCCCCCCCCCCATTTGAAATGACGTAATTTATGAACAGCCCCTTATAGTGAATTACTTGGCTTTATAATGGTTTATATTATTGCTATTGTACTGCATTAGGAACGTATTACCTACTTATAAATGCTATTGTACACCCTAAGGCATTAAAAATAGCTGAAAGCTGTATAGCGAATTTACGTGGCATTATAATGGCTAATATTCATGCTCTTAAACAGCATTAAGCATTTATTTATGCTATTGTAGAACCTAAGGCACTAAACCAAACCGAAGCATTAGTGTAGCAAACCAAAACGCAACTTTACAGCATAGTTGCATGTTGTTCGCTGCACTAAAACTAATGGCTAAACAAAAGCATTTACATATGCCATTATACAACCGTTATACAGCGTAAAGCATCATAAAATGCTATTGTAGAACCTAAAGCACTAAAAACAGCTGAAAGCTGTATACCGGATTTACGTGGCATTATAATGGCTAATATTCATGCTCATAAACAGCATTAATCATTTATTTATGCTATTGTAGAACCTAAGGCACTAAACCACACCGAAGCATTAGTGTAGCAAACCAAAACGCAACTGTACAGCATTCAGCTGTACAGTTGCATTTTGGTTCGCTGCACTAAAACTAAAGGCTTTAAAAAAGCCTTTATACATGCCATTATACAACCGTTATACATCTTAAAGCATTATATAATGCTATTGTAGAACCTAAAGCACTTAAGTGCTTTTAAACAGTCGAAAGCTGTACAGCTGCGTTGTGGTTTGCTGCACTAAAGCTAAAGGCTTTACAAAAGCATTTAGATATGCCATTATACAACCTTTATACAGCTCAAAGCATCATATAATGCGACAAGTTGCTCGGTGAACGTATATAAGAGTTTATACGGTCCTTAAGTTCGAAATAAGTCAACTATTCATATTTTATAAATTATAATGCTTCCTGTGTTACTTGGGTAGGGTCTCATTAATAGCTAAGCGTTCAAGCATTTGTTTTTCTGACATTAAATTCGTCTCAAGCTTATTTTAAAGCTTAGTAATAATAATAATAGCTAGTTCTGCTGCTGACTGTTTTATACCAATTCGAGACAACCTAGGATTAAGACAATGAAAGCCTTTCAATAATGCTTCTTTTTATTAAAACGTAACTCGACAAATAACTACGTCCCTCGCAATCATAATAGATCAATCTACGAATACGGTCTGAAAGCATCACAGATCACGCAGAACAAGGATTAATGATTATCCCTATTAAAGCCAACATCACACGTTTTATGACCACTAAACAGTCAATATGCATCTTAAAGGCAAGGCCGAATATTCCCGAAAGATGCGCGAGCGCCGGCCACTGTTCTTAGACCTGTACAACGCAAACCAGAGGTCTGTAATAATACAATCCTTATTAAATATACGTATAACAAAAACTCCTAGCTCTTTCCCTGTCGAAAGAGACGAACAAATATTCTGCTTGGCCATTGCATTGGTTGGGTACCGAAATGTATGAAACGGGCAAAAAACATTTTTCATTGAAAAATTTTTTTGCCCGTTTATACATTTCGGCCGATCAGGTGTTGTCGTTTTCTATGGGGAAGCCAAACATTTTTTTCCATAGAGGGAACTGGGGGATGTTAATCTTAAACTTCTTCTGTTCTCCACACAGATTTCATATGTTCTCCAGGAAAATGAGAAGACTAGGAGAGGATTGTGTGGAGAGCATCCGAACTGTAACTTGCAGGTCTTACTCAAAGGAGTTGGGTTACTTGGGTTGAATGAGACAATCGACAACTATCCTGGGCGATAACTGTGAAACACTTTATATGTTCTATTAGCTTCTTTATCATTCGAATGTGTAAGCGTGATACTGGCAAATAAATATATTTCGATTTTCAATGTTCGCTGAAACCTAGTCTTGTTCATGTACAGCAGTATCATTATCATAAGTAAAAGACTACTCTTGACTGGTTCGCGTCATACTTCCTCCGTCGTGCTCTGCAAGCCACTGGAATGACACCTAACACTGGCTGAAAGCCAACCGCAGCTATCAAATGCAGTAAGAATTCCTACAGGAACATACTAGCGTTTACAAAACACCTAATTCCGAAGCTGTAGAGTTCATAATTAAAGAAACAGGCAACATTTTCAGTAAAATGAAAATAACAATTATGAACCTTAGATAAAAGGCACAGGGTAGATTTTTGTCCTAGGATGGCAATGTATTCACGTTGTTAAAATACTGCATCCTAGTCCTATAAAGGTGATGCGTCTAGACTAAGTAGTTGTAAGTTTGAAGCGTCTCTTTGTAAGCGATATTGATGTTACGTGATGACAGGGAGGTTGTAGTGCATGGGGGAATCAAGGCATGATTTGAAGTGGAATTATGTTGAAAGTGTTTTCAAGTTTGAGCAGTTAGAGTGTTCTAATGTATCCGCAAAATGGTAAGCGATTAAGTTACGACACCCACCAGTCTTCAACTAAGCCAATAAATGTAATGACAATAAGTAAACTGCCACAAACATGAAAAACACGTCACAAAACTCACTAAGAACAAAAATATCTTCTATTTTCGAAACTCAATATCTATGATCTGACCGTGCCTAGATAGATTTTGTATCAATGCGAGAAAGGTTTACCAATAGACTATGTGTAACTGTCAATACAATGCGAGAATATTCGAATTGGACACGTGGTTAGCGGCGAGTCTATTGACATGAATAAAAAATACGTGTTGTAATCAATCAAGCCCATATGTCTTCGTATGTCGTCGCTCTCGTTATTATATTCAATTAGAAACGTAGCTGATGTGCGAAGACAATCAAAACTAATATGTTCTAGTATTTAACGGAATGAATTAAGCTGGAAACGAAAGTGATGTTGGTGAAAATGTGAATGCTAATACTCAAATTCAAAATTTCGTTTATGCAAGTAGAACTAACAAGCACTTTCGAATCGTCAATAAACAAATATTATACTTATTCATAGCAATTTATTGATGCCATTATAATTTTTTTTAAGTATTCATATGTTGTACAGATGTCAAAATTCATGATAATAATTTCACAATAAGTTCGCAATACCAACTTCACTCTACCCTACTGTCATTTAGTATAGCCTCTGATTATGTTTGATCTATGATCAAGCTGACAGTCAACGGTCTTACTTCTGTGGCACAATTTTAACCAATTGGCCAATCTACAGATTTCTATATCATTTCACATATTCAGTAGGGAGGGTGACTAGGGTTTTTTTTACTTTTACCTGATAACTACCACTGATTTACTATCATAATCTACTGTCCTCTGTACAAAAATATATCACCAAAATAAATATACTCCCAGATACACTAACTCGAAATGCAAAGCTACGTAGAATCACAAGACTAAATTCTCGTTGTTCACCAGACTGTAGTCTAATTGGCTTTGCCAGTTTGCCACTGATACCAACCGGTCCCCAGATTTCCTATGGAAGTAACTACCTACTTTCAATAAATCGTTAAGTAACTAAATCAACGGCATTGGCTTGTATAATCGTTCAATTATCCTGTTGTCCCACACAATGACACTCGCACATTTTGGTGCGGTCGTTCAACCCGCGAGATTATTAAATTATAACGTTATTCTATTATGCGCGTAGCGTAAATCTTTAATGGCTTTGTAAGATTTTTTTAAAGATGTTGTGCGTTAAGAATAAGGAAAAAGATTTTTGCAATGTATTTGCATTCGTCAATAACTCGACGAAGTGCGAGCGTGACTCGCGCACTGAGTATTCCATGGCATTACCAAAATACAGACTTTTTTAAAGAATGTAAAAACTGTAATTACTAATTTAGAGTTCCACATCATACTTCTACTTTAGTTATGCATTTGGTAAGTAATGAAAGATGCACACGTACATCTTATTTATGGAACTGGTAAAAAATTTAATCATTACTAAACAAAACTAACTACATTTCTTCAAAGCAATAAACATACGAGAAATTTAAATTTTAAATGAACGTAGTTATGGTCCGGTGACAAATATGCTAATGCGGAAAAATAATGTACCTATAATTAATCAGTAACCACAGGAATTTAATGACCGGCATGTTTTGAGAGAATGAACGCTCTGCAAGACGAATACAATCAGTAGTTGCCGGTGGTGAAGTTAGTTGATTTTCCTTGGTTAATAATTGTTATAATTAACAACTAGCCTTGTAGTAAATACCTATAGATGTATTCCTAAATTGTCATTATTCAGGTTTCGTCACTTTTCAAATTTGTCATTTTCCAATTACGTCACCTGTGCTTAGATTTCTTAGCTTAGCGATAGCAATATGTATTATATAAATTTGACGAATCGGTGTTAATGACGTTGATACTATAAGCACTACGTTATGCTGAGTTATAAAAGTGAGATGGAGTTTCTTGTTGAATTTCTTTTAAAGTAATAAGTTGCCCCCCTGTCAAAAATAATTGGTTAGTGAGCAACCAATTTCAGAAGAAAAATTTGCATCACCCGAAGGTTAAGCACGTTTATTCTCTACTGCTTCAGTTAATTAAAGCCCCAATACGTATATTGCTGTGTTCTCAGGCTATATATAATTGAAAATGCAAGATGAAGTATATAAAGGTCGGAAAAGTACGGAAACGAAAATGATCGATGATTAATGACCATCGTTTTTACAGCATCAAGGAATATTTTAAATTGGATGATTAATTGATTAGGTATAGTAGCTGACCCGAATATGACATATGTAATTTATTATTTTAATTTCATTTAATGTATTAAATTCTTCTTTGACATCGTAATTCATTGTTTAATTTTGTATAATTTTAATTGTATCATTGATGAATGTTAATTTAGCTGATTAGTACCATTATGTACATATTTGTAAAATAGTCTGCATGTTGATGTTGTGTCGACTGAATACTGTTTCTTAATAGTATTTTATCTACACTCATATTGTAAGTCCTCTAAGATGCGTTCAAAAACCGTAGGCAATGACCAGCATTACAACAAACGATTTCACTATGATAAGTTTCTTATCTGTGGCAGTAATGTAATTTTAACTTTACATGCTCAAATATTTATTTATTTAAACTTTATTGCACAATGGCGAAGAGTACAAAAGGCGAACTTAATGCCAAAAGGCATTCTCTACCAGTTAACCGTTGGGCCAAACAGAGATTAATAAAAGGTAATAGGTGTGGAAAATTATTACAACCATGGGAAATTTTAAACTGAATATTACTAATTCTAAATACATAACCGTATTATATATATAAATAATATACATAAATTAATACATACATAAATAAATAATACACACATATATATATATATACATATATACACATATCATAATACACTCCATATATATATATATATATATATACCTGCTACTGGACTGTCATGAGTTCTAGCTATGAGATTTTTCTAGAAGATGTTTGCGCAACTTGCTCTTAAAAGAAGATTTGGTCTGAGCTTGGCGTATCTTAAGGGGGGGGGCATTCCAAAGACGAATAGCGTGTAAGATGAAAATTTTGACATAGAACCGGAGCGGTAATAAGGAATAGAAAGTATAGTGAACGGGAGGAACGGAGCTCGCGGCCTGGCTGTGCCGTAACAAATTGAAATTTAGACCGCAGGTACTCCGGTGCAGCTGGATCATTTAATATGCTAAAGAGCGTACACAGAACCCTGAGGGACCTACGTTCACGAATACGAAGCCAATTGAGTTTTCGCCGAAAGGAAGAGACATGATCATACTTGCGGAGGCCATAGATAAATCGGATTCAGTTGTTTAGAAGCCTATCCAGCCTATCTAAGAGTCCTTGTGAGACGTTGGTAAAGCATACATCGCCATAATCAATCACTGGCAGCACCAGTGCCTGAATGAGGAGAGTCTTTGTACTTGTCGGTAGAAAATGTTTAAATCTGTACAGTGACCTCAAGGTATTAGTGACTCTACGACACAGGTCAGATACCTGGGGTTCCCACGTTAAGCACCGGTCAACAATCAGCCCCAAATTCTTTACCTTCGATGAAAGTGGTATAACAGCACCTTCAAAGAGAATCCGTTTAAGTGATGCACAGTCATAGAGTGAGTCGGAGCGTGGACTTCCAAGAATAATAGCCTGGCACTTAGACGGGTTAACAGCGATCCCGAAATCGTTCGACCAAGAAGAAATGCTGGAAAGATCTTTATTTATGCGTAGTATAGCCTCGTCTATATCGTCAATCCTCGCCTGAGTGTATAATTGTAAGTCGTCGGCATACAGATGATACGGGCAGTTTATAAACGGGGTAATTAGATTTATAAAATTGGAGAACAAAAGGGGAGAAAGGATACCACCCTGTGGAACACCAGAGGAAAGATCGCACCAATTGGAAAGTGTCCGGTTGGCACGAACAGCCTGCCGACGACCAGAGAGGTAGGATGCAAACCACTTAGCCACCGATGATGAAATATGAAGATGGTCTAGGGCGGCAAGAAGTAGCTCATGATTTACAGCAGTAAAGGCGTTTGAGAAATCTATTAGAACCAGGATTGTGACACGAGATGCCTCTATGCCCAGTCGCACATCTTCAATAACCTTGAGCAGAGCGGTAGTTGTACTATGCCCCGAGCGAAAACCTGATTGCAATGGCGAGAGAATTCGGTTGTTGAAGATGTGAGTAGACAGTTGTCTGTGCACTGTTGCTTCGAGGACCTTAGACAAAAACGGGAGGATTGAGATAGGGCGAAATTCTTTTGGTAATGAAGGGTTAGGAACTTTAGGGAGAGGGATCACGAATGCACTACACCACAAGGAAGGGAAAACACCAGAATGCATGGAAAAGTTCACAATATGAGTTATTATAGGCACAGTGCATTCCAGAATACGTAATATCATGACCCTACTAAGCTCGTCAGGTCCGATAGCATTTGATTTAACAGATAATATTTTTTTACGAATTTCCTCATCAGTGGCTGGTGTGAAAGCAAATATAGATTTAGACGAAGAAGGTAAGGCACGAAGGTACGAGATAGTCTTAGATGTAGTGGCAGGGTCTAAAGAAGAAGCTTTGGAAAAATGGGCATTTAAGTCGTTTAAAGATAAGGATGAGAGGTTACTTATATTACTAGAAGACTGACCCACGCCAATAGTTTTAAGGAATTTCCAAGTGTCTGCTGGTGAACCAGAAACAATATTTTGGTGAATATATTTACGCTTGGCATCTCTAATATATTTGTTGCATCGATTCCTGGCAATTTTAAAAGCGTGCCAGTTCTCCTCACAGCGGTCGCGTTTATATTTGCGAAACGCCCGATCTCGCCTCGTCATTGCAATACGGACCGCTCGAGTTATCCAAGGTGCTGGCGGACGCTTCAGTTTGACGTTACGAATGGGCGCATGGGTGTCAAACAGTTTTAAAACCACTGCATTAAACGCAACTACCGCCTCGTCGACAGTTGGCGCCGTAAGTGTGGGTATCCAGTCAATCTCGCGCGCATCTCGCATAAGTGCGACAGTGTCCAGCCGTGCAAAACTACGTAATTTAATACAAACTGCTTGTGGTTTAGGAGGCCGAACTCTATAGCTAACAAAAATAAGATCGTGCCGCTCCCGCAGGTTTCTCCAAACCTGGTGCCGGAAATTGTCCCACTTTACTCACGTGGTCAACTGACGATGCAAGGATAAGGAGTCTGGTGTGTCGTGATTGTGATGTGTTGGTTTTAGCGGAAGTACAGTGAGAGCCGCAGACGCAATTATGGACGAAAGATTGCGTGATCTAAGGTTATTTTTTAAAAGAGAAAATCGCCCATGATTAGGTGATGTGCACCTTCCGTAATAAAAGAGACAAGCAACGGCTCCAGGGTTGAAAAATAATCTACAGTAGGTGTACAATAAACGACCCCAAGAACGACCTTAGCCCACCTAACATTAGCTTCTATCACCAAATACTCCATGTTGTTGGAAAATTGCGAGGTAGAGGTTGCCAAAATACTAAAAGGGATATCACTACGAAGGTAGATAGCGACCCCACCGCCGCCTTTACCCGTACGGTCATTTCGCAACAGTATAGAGCCTGGGAGCCCGTACGAGGTGGACGCGAGGTTAGGTTTAAACCAACTTTCCGAGATGAGAATGGCATGAGCACAGCATGTTGAAAAGGTATCGAGGAGGTCGTTATAATGGCTTGGGATGCTTTGCGCATTTAAGTGACATACAAATATAAATATAAATTCGCGCGTAATAAGGTTATTAAGAGTTTCAGGCTCAGACATTGTGTTGTCAAGAGAGTGAAACGATGACGACAAGTCACATGCAGAGTGAAAAGAGACATTATTATCATCACTATCACTCATAACAATAATAAGGCAGGTATGTAGTTAATAATATATAAAATAATAAATATAATAATAATATAATATAATATAATAACAATGTATAATGACAAATCTAACTAATATTTAGCAAACCGGCACTATCTGTCCCACCGGTTGACCGTTTACATCATATGAAATAAATTACTTCATCATGATCATGAAACACAACTATGCTTATAGAATGTACAAAACAATGGCAATTAAAATAGCAAGTAGGTAAAAAAAAAAACAAAGTTAAAAAAAAATAGTATAACAATAAAACAAAAGTCCTCAGCGTCATCACGCCACAAAAGACGAGTCCAGCGTTACATTTCCAAACGAAAAGTAGTTGACACATATTGACAGCTGGTTGAAACTGACAGACATAATGAAAACGTGACAGACTGACAGTTTACCCTAGCAAAGCAAAAACAAAAGCAAATTTAAATTTAGATATAGAAAAAAAGTGGGTAAAACTAGTTAACTGCCATAAATCTATAAAAAAGAAGGTCGTTAACGAAAGGTAGCAGAAACAAATACAAACTTAAAACGCATACCGTCACTGTGTGAGACCTATGATCAACATAGATCGGAAACAAACACTACTGCGAAATGGAGTTGCTATGTACTTCGAGTACGGCGCTCCTCAACCTGCTTCTGCTTACTGGACGCCGGGGCCTTTGGCGCCTTCGGGGCTGGCGCCGGAGGGGGAGCTGTAGCTGGTTCACGGACTTCTTCTGGGGTGCCTGCTGGCCCAGACAAGACGTCCGCCGCAGGGTCTATAGTTGCCGAAGGCACTGAATCTTGTGAAGAAGCTGCAGCTGCAGATCCGTGCGCAGATGACTGCGCCGGGGCATGCTTAGAAGTCAAGGCAAGAAGCTGTTTGAATGTAGTGACTCGTTCCCTCCGCCCACAGCTCAGCTTCACATAGATGTTTCCATCGAGGGTCCAGACCTGGCGCATTCCGAAATTCTTGCGGGCCGCTGTAAATAGTGTCTGCCTCTGTCTGGTCAAAAATTCCGACATAACTACTGAGGAGCCCTTTAAAGCAGTCTTCTTGGCCCAAACAGAGTTCTTAATTCCGTTATCAGTAAACCTGACCAGCACGGGTCTAACTCACCCAGGATTGCTGCCAAGCCTGTGGCAGACTGTGATAGTGCTGCGAGTCACTTCAGGCAGTGACAGAGTATCCTGGCACACTGCAACCATAGTGTCAATAATATTTTCATTGTCAGCCTCCTGGACGCCGCTAAATAGCAAGTACTTCCTTCGATGCCGCATCTCGATGGAATCTACTGTATCACTGACAGCCTCAATTTGTTGCCGAAGAAGTTTTAGTATGCCTTCAACATAGTATTTTAATCTGTTGACATCTTCACTAACGCCCTTAATTGTGGTGGGCGACTGGGAAGAGGCAGACCTCAGCGCCTTCTCCAACTCAGCAAACCTTTGTGCAAATGTTGACTCCAGTGTCTTCTGTGTTGCTGCGATTTCATCGAGTGATGACATTATTGATGAGTGATGACAGATGAGTTCAGTGTACAAGGGTTCAAAGGTCAACCGGCAGGTGTGAATTGGCAGATTATTTAATGAGCATGGGATCTAGCACACCACACTGTATGTATATAAGGATTGACACACTGTATAAATATACTAAAATATTGTAGATTTTCTATTATTTTACAATTTTAATATAATTAGTGCACTCAAGTGACAACTGTTGTTTTTCACACCTACCCCAAAAGAAAAAAAGAAAAAAAAAAGCAAAAAAAAAACATTAAAATATTGTTAAGTTATGAGTTTCAAATTTGGAACAGCTGTCAAAACCAACACAATTTCAATGGGTTTCTATTCTAGTATCCATAGATTTTAAAATGTTGTCGATACGAAACGTCAGTACGATATATTTTTTGACATAAACCGCACGACATTTTGATCTCTGATGACGTGAGATAAATAAATATACTTTCCTTATCAGTTCTAATTTATTTATTTTTATTAAGCTTACACCTGTGGGTATGTTTCAGCACTTGTATCTATCTACCCAGTAATGCAGGTCAATTGCCTTCGGCTTCTGAACCCATCTTTGAGTACTTGCAATATGTGTGTAGATAAAGTAATGTATGCAACTGTACATAATTAGGCCTTAAAACACTCGTGTGATCCTAGGTAGATAGATACAAGTGCTGAAACATACCCACAGGTGTAAGCTTAATAAAAATAAATAAATTAGAACTGATAAGGAAAGTATATTTATTCATTATAATATAGTTAATAGTAAACATTTACATTTTCGCAATTAAAAATGTTTCGACAAACAATAACTGACAAGTTGATAACAGAAATGGCGGCCGTACAAACCATAGAGAAATATATATATGTACAAACTTCTGTCGCGAGTTTTTTTTTTAATATTAGCCAACGAACGAAGTCCTTATTCTCATGTCATCCGAGATCAAAATGTCGTGAGGTTTATGTCAAAAAATATATCGTACTGACGTTTCGTATCGACAACATTTTAAAATCTATGGATACTAGAATAGAAACCCATTGAAATTGTGTTGGTTTTGACAGCTGTTCCAAATTTGAAACTCATAACTTAACAATATTTGAGCATGTAAAGTTAAAATTACATTACTGCCACAGATAAGAAACTTATCATAGTGAAATGGTTTGTTGTAATGCTGGTCATTGCCTACGGTTTTTGAACGCATTTTAGAGGACTTACAATATGAGTGTAGATAAAATATGTTAATAACACCCTTTGTACGTATTCTGGCAAATAATTATTTCTATTTCTATTTCAAAATCAACATAGAAGTTTTTCTTAAGGATGCAAAACTTCGATCAAAGGCAAACACTGTCATTTAGCTTAGTTTCCTAAATTTGAGAAATAATTCAACCCAAGTGCTTAAATCCAAAATCCAAGAATGAACAGACCGCAATAAAAAAGTAACTTTATTCGAGAGAAAAATAACAGTAATCCACAGGAATGTAAGCTCGCAAATTTACTGGCCCTTCCAAATATCTGGCATCCAACCGCCATATTGTCATTCGAAATACAAAAATTTTAATTTAGATCGCGTCCGAGCACCGACCTTGGTCGCGTGAGGACATTGGGGGGTGCCGGGGGGGAGCCAGGATCACCGCACGAACTGGTCAAAAAAAACGTTGAAACAACCAGCTAAACGTTAAGTAATGTCCTTGGCGCACCTTCTTACGTTAACGGTTAGGTTTTAACATTCTCCAATTCAGCAACTCTTATTGCCAAGAGATTGGGACTAAAATAGAACAAGGTCTGTTAAGGAGTCTATTAGCGGATCGCAATGTAAATCGGTTGGGTGCGTTGATTTAAATTCCGAACGGGTGGGATTGTCTGTCATATGTTTAGTTGATGTAAGGTTTTAGGAAGTGTCGTTTTTGATAAGTGATACTACGATCCTTAATTCTCATTTCTTAATTACTGACTAACGTAAACATCAGGAGGATATTTAAGTAAAAACAAACCAAAACGCTAAAAGATATTTCCACTTTAGAGAGAGAAAAACAGTTGAAAAATTAATCAGTGAAGAAAATCGATAAGCCACGAAATATCGATTACAATATGAACTTGGTTAGTTAGCAAACGTAGGTTAATTAAATTGTAAAATAATTGAACGAGTTAATTGCTCCTTCCCCGATCCATTACCGGGACGTCCATTCCATTGGCTTTGTCATCACATAGCAGCAAGTGAAATTCAACCGATAGTAACACTGTAAAAAAGTAATGAGGTTGCAATAAGAACAAAGCCGGTCAACCTCCGACCCTGTTACAAAACCAGACGACAATGACCAACGTCGGCATGCAACAACGTGAATAACGGAACGCATTATATAAAGAGCAATTACAAAAGGCCCCGTGCCGCAGTTACAGATACAATGAATTGAGATTAATCGAGGAAGAACTATAAACCTATTGATTTACAAAGTTATTTTTTTGGTAGATTTACCAGCGTTCATATGAACGGTGTCAACATAGGAACGAAAGCGCCAAAAGTAAAGCTAATCAGTTCAGTCATAGCTATCAATTTCTTGAAGAGAATAGAAGGAAGTTGCAGGGAATAAAATATTTGATAGATTCCCACTTTTTATTTAAAATTTTGCAAATCGCGGGCTGTTATCACAATGATGCTTACTCCGCATACCGAGACGGTGTGACAACCGCCTTAATAATTATGAAGATCCGTATGTATAATTGAATGAAGAAAGATGAAGAATTCGCGAACTACTTTTAAGCATAGTATGTTCAATGTTTGACATTATGTTTGGCATAGTTGTGACAATCTTACACAGATCGACCTAGGCCCACAGTAAGCTCAATAAGGCTTGTGTTATGGGTACTAGACGACGATATATACACGGTGCCCGTGAGCATTGCGAGAGACTTTAACAGTGTATTCATTATCATATTTAGAGAACAAAATGTCCTTTAAACTTTTTCGAAATTCGCCATAGTTTCAGAGTAAATACTACTTACAAAAAATTGCATTTTGAATTGTTTCTCAGTGTAAAATGATTTTTTGATGGCGATCTCACCGGTATGGGGCATAGTCTAGACATCTCTTATTGACTGATATCAAAGACCTAATGAAACACTTAGCATGGACTAGTTTTTACGAGAAAAAATGTAGCAATTTACTTTTTCCGTTACTTTTTTCTAATGACATTTACTTTTTATGTAGAACAGCATTCAAAAAAAGTGAAAAAAAAAGTAAAAAAAAAATAATTTTTTTTTGGCGTTTTACAACAAAAGTCATATAATGTTTTTTCATTCTTTTGACCTCAGAAATGCGTGGTTAAAATCTCTCGCAATGCTCACGGGCACCGTGTATAATAGATAAATATGGATAAATACTTAAATACATAGAAAACATCCATAACTCAGGAACAAATATCTGTGATAAACACACAAATAAATGCCCTGACCAGGATTCGAACCCGGGACCTCCTGCTTCGTAGGCAGGGTCACTACCGACTGGGCTAGGAGGCCGTTATCCCTATCTCCCTTAACAAACGACCGGCAGGCAACTACGGAATCCTACAATGACTACGTTATAAACCTAGAATTGAGTGCACACTAAGATATCGATTGGAATTCCAATTAATAACAAGATGTGAGCTAGTTAATTTAAAGAGGGAGATAATTATAGTAATTCTGATCTTCACAACAGGTGATCATAACATTACCATATGTGTATGTGTCATAATCGTACACGTCGTAATAGTGAAAGCCACTAATAGATAGTTAACAAAGTACTCTAACAATCACACTTGAGTATTGAATTGAATGAGCTCAAAATAATTATGAGCTTATAGTTTTTGTTCTCTTAATTACAATACGGCCTTTTTCCGGCGTTATATCTAAACAAGGATGTTTAAGTACTTTAAGTAAAAGTCAATATCTCGACAAAAATGGAAAAACAAAATAACAATCTCCAAGAACTCCAAACGGCGATATTCATCTTTCTCGTAACGATATCCTCATTCAACTGACCCAGCTTAAATCAAGTGGAATCTACAAAAAAGCAGGGAGTTCCATTAAAAACCAACAGTTCCTGTGACCCATTACCCGAAACCCAACGGTACCATAACCGGTTCCGTCATCTCTCCATCTCGTTACTTATCTACTCAGATAACGTGAAACCTCGGTATTAGGAGTTAATAAAATAATTAATACCATGTATCGGGACGTAAATTTGAAACGTTATCTGTGGTTTTAGTGCTTAGATTAGCATTTGAATTGTCTAGAATTATAATTTACGAGTTTAAGTGGCCATTCATTCAACCGACTTTAAGATTTCGAAGGTTATTAATTCGTCGGGATCTTTGTTTTTGCAATTTTTTTTAAATGTATTTTCACTGATTATTTAAGACGGCTGGACCGATTCGGATAATTCCCGGTTGGTCCCATTGTAACCAGGTCAGGATCTGATGATGGGATCCTGGAGAAATCGAGGGAACTCTTCAACTGTTATAGGCACACCTATAGAGATTTTAGTGTTTTTTACAGTAGCTCGGGCATTTGCTTTTGGAAAGGTGGAGGCTAAGTGAAGTCGTTTCTTTTTGTTTTAAATTATATTCTCTGCATATACCTGAAATGCTTTTAACTTACATCCATCATGTCAGCGAATATATGCAGCGGTTTTTGCGTAAGAAAAAATCATCTGGAACTTACCTGAAAAAACATACAAAAATAAGATAAGTGCATAGATAAATGGATAGTCATTGATAAAATTATCATGGTATTCGTATAAATACTAAAAATAACTGTTTTAGATGCTTATCAAGAAGATAACCAGCTTATCACTGTTCTTTCAAATCAGCCCTATTTAACATGACATCAGTTGTCATTAGGACATTACAGTGAGTACACCGGTTACAGTACGAGTAACAATAGACGTCCTGTAACTTGTATTATTTATTTATTTATTAAGTTTAAGGAGTACCGACAGCTAAAATTTACATTATACAGATTTAGGTAAGAATACAAAGCTAATTATAGGAACCCACAGATAGAGACAGAATAAGTGATAGAGACTCACTTTTATATCATAATATTCCACAATCTGAGAAAGCGCGTACCCGCATATACATAAAACAAAGGTTATATTTGATAACAAACAGTATAGGAAGAGTGATAGCGTCTAAACAATAGGTGTACCTTACATCGCGTGCACAATGGACGTGAAATAGCGTAATATCGGTGTGATGTCATCGCGTGAGATGCCATCGATCGCATTCTAAAGATATCGAAGAAGACAAGAATGGTTTGTTCTTTTTAGCTTTTTGTAATATTTGGATTCGGAGAAGCCGCAGGTGTTTTAATTGTAATAATACAGTATTTTTTCACGAATTCTCATATCAATACTCTTTTACAAGACTTTAAAAAATGTGGGGCGCTACCCAAAAGTTCTCATGCTTTACAATGCCATGCGCCATGGCACCAATGTCCCTCTTTTTTAAAAACTTTACAGAAGAAGAGATCTATCAGAGCGTCGGTTGCGAACTCTACATTCTCCGAGAATATTTACTAGAAATGTAAGTTATAGTTTCAAACAGTAGACTTTTTTTAAGCTAAGCCAGAATATTATCAGAACAAAAGGAGATGAGTTTGCAAGTGCAACGTTTAAAAACATTTATTATTTAAATCATAGAATCATACATAATACTTGTAATTTTTATCAGAAATATGTTCATTTAGACATGACTCCAATATTTTTATGATATGGCATAATGTTCTTTTGTTGTGTACACTTTCGGCATATTAAGTAACGACACGACAAGACCTAATAATTGGTTACCATTACTCCGAAAACACACCTACTGCTGCTGGCCATGTCATGAATCATTGAAATCGATTCAAACGATCAATTCTTTGCAAATTAGTAGCCATTACGTTTCGTGTGTACCGTCGTTGACGCAGTTTATGTATCATTCGTATACCTTATGACAACCGGTTAAGGTCTAGAGGTGGTCAGTCGAGTTTCTGCTAGTAATCCGCCCTGAGCTATGCTATTTGTTTAACTAACTGAACAGCCATCAGATAATTTTGTTTACGTAAGGTTCTGCGCTTCGTTAAGCCTTGGCTCAGTCTAATTAGGGTTAGGTGATTTATGACTTGATCTAATGATAATCTGGTTGAATCTCAGATATCTTTTCGAATACCTTCTTCAGTTTAAAAATTTTCATATTTGTATTTGTAAGAGTAAAAAAACAGCAGAATGTTGGTACTGATGTAACCTGATGATGATTTTGTACTGACAAAACATACTGTTCAACGCGAAGATGGGATCAGATAATTTTCACACGCAGCGGGCGCGGGCGGTCGCTTTTTTGCGAACAAGCAACCGCCCGCACCCGCTGCGTGTGTGAAGGTGGTCATATAAAACTACTGAATACAAAAGCGTCGCGGGCCCGCTTGGTCACGCGCCCGCCCGCGCCCGCGCTCTGTGTGAATCAAGCTTTAGGATGTCCTAATACTGGAGTACCTCGTCGATGTTGTGGCATTTTTATTTAAGATCCACCGCTTTTCTTGCGTAGTAGGTACAGTCACCGGTAATAGTATCTTCCTACACGAAGGCCGCAAAAATATGTGACACATATGTTTGCGGCATTCATGTAGGAAGATACTATTTCTGGTGACTGTACTTTGAACAGTGTACAGTCAGCATGTATGCAGGGGTGCTCGGTCAAGTGTTGCTAACAGTACTAAGCTCATAGAGATCCAACGTCAAATACGTAACATCCATATTCGATCCACGCTTCTCTAGAAATATAGCAATCTTAATAAGTCTTCACAAACGGCGTCGAGTCGCCATGTTGACCCTTCTTGCGACATTCCTGAAGAATTTTCAATCATTAACCGATGGTCGGTCGAGTACCGTTACGTCGGTGCGATACACGTCACCGCCTCGTGTCCTGTCCTGTCCAACCAGATGGCAATACCGTCGACCCACTTCTCGAAGGTCCCCCGACTTATACCATTTAAGGTATGGCAGGGTTATGCAAGCCGGGTGACTCTGTGCGAACTGCCGTGCGTAATTGTAATAACTTTTAATCGTAAACGCGATAATCTCTCAAATCGTTTTGGACATGTTTGATATGGTGTTAAGATAGAAGATTACCTTATATGTATTTGCAAAGCCTTCGAAAATGGTTTCAATAAGGTATTCATGCAATTTTAGGTCTAACGGCTCTTATGTAAGCGTACTTTGATAATTAAAACTTTTTTATACCGGCAACTGCTACAACTTTGCTTACGATGCTCAAATTTGCCTGGCTTGAAAAACAGTAATTATCTATCCCAACCGAATATATTAATTCCTCATAATGGCGCGCCTTTCTCCCATCTCAGGAATAATATACAAATAGGTGTTTAGTGAAGGAAACCATGTTTTTCAAGCCAGGCAAAGTTGAACATCGTAGGCAAAGATGCAGCAGTTGACGGTATCACATCAGTGACAAGCAAGCGTACGATTCGCCTAATAGTATAACTTTGGACACTTGCAACTCATAAAACCCATACCGTATTCCCTGAATTACTTCGGGGAGTACATTTTCATCCGCGGAAAACTTGCAAAATAAATGCTAATTTAGTTTTGCATGCCTGCGGAACCTTATGATGCGGTTAACGGTAAGCGGCGATAATGTTTCTAAGGCTCAGAGCGGAGCGTCTAATGCCAAGTATTATGTTTCCACCTGCATTAATCAATTCGCTCAATACTTCCATTTACATCTCGTTACCGACACCAGACCGGCAATTACTAAACGGAATGCAATATTCAAAGCTTTGGCGCCACAAAAGTCCGTGTCAAGCCGAGATACTCCGAAAAAAACGAGCCTAAAGACCTCAATGAGCGTTGATTGCGTACCAAAGCCGTTTACAGTTAATCAATTCTACACCATCTTGTGCAAGTTACTCGACGTGTTGTGGCATATGGTTGGCTAAATGGCTAAAACATGGCCTTATAAGGCCTGGACATATGGACTGAGCGTGAGTCGTGCTGACATGTCCTTTGTTGTTAGCTGGAAAGTTTAGACGCCTGTTAAAGGCCAATGAGGTTTATTTACCGAGCTGCTGCGAAGCTTGTAGATATCAAGAGTGGATATGACTCATTATAGGCTATTAATATCGAGGAGGAAGTGCATATGTTGACCGTTTTTATGTCTAGTACAGTGAAATGAATCATCTATTCAGCAGATCCTTGCACGTGGGAAAACTTCGATGTATAGTTGATGCTTTAGTTCCAGGAGCTTTGTTGAATAGGGTTAAAAACAATCAATGTTTATTTCAGGGAGTGTCCCTAAGGTATGAATCTCTTGCGAATGGCTATGGCTATTGCGTTTTCAAATTCTATTGGAAAGACCCAAGAAATGTGCTTTTATTCTGCGCATTGAATGACAGAGACGTCTTAAACCCCATTGCATCCTACATACAAGTCTACTTAGCTAATCCAGTCATGTCATTACGGGGTGTGACAATGAGAGTCGTAAAGAGAACGTCCGTGACCAAATTTTGAGGAATGATTACTCGCATGGCTTTGACGCATACGGTTTCTTCATTATTCCTCTTTCATTGTCCGTCACAGAATGATGGATCATCAGTCACGTAATCTTTTACTTTCAAAGATGGCACAAGTTGTTATAAATATTGCAATGAATTTGTGACATTCAAAAAAGTTTTTGTGTAAATTATAGGGATGAAAGAGTGCGGTCACAGCCGAACAATAATAGCACCAGTAAGTATTTAAATTTTACCCGTAATTAAAAAGGAGCCCAGAACTGCGCAAAGTGGAGGAAAGCCAGCAGAAAAGCACAGCAGAATGCCCCTGAAGAATGACCCTGGCAATAGCCGGAATAACGCTAGGTAGAAGAAGAGCAGAGATTAAAGAGGAGCAGTAAGGAATTTTGATTAAGATACCTTAAGACCTTTGTTAGAGCAAAGCAAACCTTAATGTGATAATATGTGTATAAAAATGTAAGTTGTTTATAAATAATTACAGACATTTATCGGCACCTTACAGTGCATGCTAAAGCCTGGTCCATCAGTCAGGTAATAATCAGCTGCTAAATGAAAGAGGCTATGAGAAAAAGAAATTCACTTCCGTAACAACTCTTGTCAAAGTTTTATCTTCGCCAGATTCAATTTGAGATGTTAAAAATCTGCTGCTAATGAAGAGCACTCCGTTTCACGCAAGGCAATAAAACGATTAATTAAAGTCTCTTAAGAACATCACGAGACAAAGACAAGAACTAATATGCAAAATTTCTGGACAATATTTCGCAACTCTAATTCATAGGGTCGTATGTTTGTAAATAAAATGTGATGATTATGGATTGTAAAGTTATTGATGAGCATATGCGTTGCCGAGCCTCCCGCGTAGATGCATCACTCGCATTGCGGATAAAATTTGCAATATCGTAATGCTGTAGTATAACCGGGTTGAATGTTATGACAGTCATAAAATTATAAGATATTGCCATTCCTTTCTATTAAGACTGTAAAGTTAACGTTGTTTAACATGATTTTATTGGAGTCATCATCACATAGGCCTCTCCCAAGGTACGCCACAGAGCCCGGTCTGCTGCTTTACGCATCCAGTCGTCCCTCTTATGTAAGTCATCCCGCCATCTGGCCAGTGGGCGTCCAACGCTACGTTTGCCCAACCGTGGTCTCCACTCCAGAACACGCTTACTCCAGCGATTATCGGATTATTTATTGGAGTAATATAATTTAATTTAAGCGATACATTCGTAAACCTAGATGTGATGATGGCAGCCTTACTTTGGTCACTAAACTAAGCTTTATTGAAATACTGCAAAAAGCTTGAAAAGAATGAAGCACAAATGTCATTCGCTTTGAGATTTTCCTTACAGAAGATATATTGAACCGCTTCCATATATCGCCCAACCATACTTAACTCCAAGATTGCCACATAAGCGAATGTTTTACAAAACCTAACGCCTTATGTGCCCACCAATTATAAGTAATGGCATATTGGCTTGATCGGACGTCATATAAGTTACGGCACAATCACGTCAACGTATATGGCGACGTCTAAATCGCATTTCGTTTGCAATTTGTTAATGTCGACCTGATTGAGCAAAAGTATAAAACGCTGCGCACTGAATTCTTTTGAGGATTATAAATGAGGCGACGAATATAGTCAAGGTAAGACTGTGTAAAGTGACACTTTGCACCACCTGTTCGATATTATTAGTTATTAAATAGTTCTATACGCATAATATGTACACTGATTTCATTTTACACAGAAAGGATAAGAATTGATTACTCCGGGGCGCGCAGTCCAACAGATTTTTAGAAAAATCAAAAATTATATACTACAAATAATTGGCCGATTACTACACAGTCATCAAATTGTTATTGGGGCGCGCAAAAGTCCAACTGATTTTTAGAAAAATCAAAAATTATACACAACAAATAATACGCCGATTACTACACATACACAGTCATCAAATTGTTATATAAAGACGCTTGTAAAAGAAGCAACGAAGGAAAAATACGAAGTCGATTCAAAGAATTGTTCAAGTCTAATCAGATAACACGATCAGTTATTTAATATTTGTACTAGCAATGATGAGTCATTTGATCATACACAATTTTCAGTATTAGTTCAAGTTTATTGTACATTTTAAAACTTATGACATGACGGATTACTAAATATCACACAAAAACCTTGCCTCGGTCCAACTATCGAGTCCACCAAATTGACCCAGTATCCACACCGCATAAATTCATCAAAGATAGTAAAGAGTTCGTTTAAACATTTATTTAATCATTATTGCATGGAACATTTCAACGACGTGACTGCTCTAGAAATAGCCTTTGCATACGTAGGTTGTTACAGTTCCTTGTGCTATCGACGTCTGATTTTTATATTTGTACACCTTACTGCGTTGAAATAAGGTTGAAAATGAGCACATATCTTTGACCATACAGTCGACTACGTCTGAATACAATTAACAGCTATTGTATAATAACCCCTATCACAAGGCCATAAGGAGCGTAAATCGCCAGCAGCCTAGTGTACTCGCAGATATCGTATCACGAAATATTCTCCGTACAACGGTTTCATTCATATTTAGATTTATACCTAAGTGTGCGATGGCGAGATCGTGGATCACGTTTTTCAAGGAGGTAGAGTAAAGGTATAATGATTGAGCAAGATTTTAAAATTGCTTGAAAACTGCACTGCGGAATAGAGCTCTGAAAGAGGTCAAATATGTAGCAGTCTTGTAGAACATTCTGCATAACAAACTGCACAATTTCACAAACAAGTTACAAGTCCACGTTAATTCTCGAGACAAACCACAAAACTTTAACTAACTTGTCTTTAAATGTGTTTGAAGTCGGCATATTCGTAATTCGTAATCCGTGATATATCCCTTGTATGTTGCAAGCCTCTTGCCTGGCCAGTCTAAAGTCTACATCAAGAGTTTCTAAACTTTCTTTGGGCCAGAATCTTCGGTTCTCTCGTTTACTTTTTAGTACAGTAAAGATACGGTTGCGTCAAACATTAATTTATAATAGCCAGATGTTTTTATTATTCATTCTTATAGAATATTTATCCTTCTCTGACTATCGCCCCATCTCCATTCTTCCTTTCCTATCCAAAGTTCTCGAACGGCTAGTGCATCAGCAACTAACTTCCTTCCTGAATAGAAATGACCTAAACCCATTTCAATCTGGTTTTCGTCCGGGCCATAGTACTACCTCGGCTCTTGTCAAGGTTACCGATGACATCCGTTTGGGTATGAATGACCAGAAGCTTACAGTTCTTGCACTTCTAGATTTCAGTAATGCCTTTAACACGGTCGATTTTGACATTTTGCTCGCGTTCTTACAGTCTCTTAACATATCGGCTGCAGCGATTGACTGGTTCCGCAGCTATTTGGTTGGTCGTCGGCAAAGAATTAAACTAGATTCTTCGTGTTCTTCCTGGTGCAGCACATCAGCTGGTGTTCCACAGGGTGGTGTGCTGTCTCCTCTTTTATTTTCTATCTTCATTAATTCCATAACTCTTGATCTCTCCTCTTCGTATCACCTCTATGCCGACGACCTTCAAATATATTCGCAGGGTATGCATAGCGATCTCAATTCAGTTATAGAAGCCACGAATCTTGATCTGCTCCGCATATCAAATTGGAGTCAAAATTACGGTTTAAAAGTAAACCCCCTAAAGTCACAGGTAATTGTGATGGGTAGCGCTAAACAAATCTCCAAAATTGACTTTCTCAGGCTCCCTCCGATAGTCTTCGATGGTATCCAAATTCCTTTTTCCAACCAAGTGAAAAATCTTGGCGTAATCATGGATCGTTGTCTATCATGGGTGCCTCAGGTGAGTGAAGTGAGCAGGAAGATGTTTGCTGCCATAGGGTCTCTCAGACGGCTCCGGAATTTCCTGCCAAATGCTACTAAAATTGCGCTTGCTCAGTCGTTACTTCTCCCCATTCTTGATTATGCAGATATCTCCTATTTAGACCTAACCGAGGAGCAACTTAATAAGCTTGAGCGTATTCAAAATGCCTGCATTCGGTTCATTTTCGGATTACGCAAATTCGACCATGTTTCTAGTTTTCGTTCTCAACTCAAATGGCTCCCTATCCCTCACCGCCGTAACTCTCACATACTTTCTTTACTCTTTTCTATACTTTTTAACCCTGCAACTCCCCGCTACCTCAAAGAGTGTTTCTCTTATCTTAATTCTATTAGATCCTCTCAAAAATTGCTCCTAAAAGTGCCATCTTCATCTTCCAAATTTTATAATTGCTCATTTACGTTCCAGGCCGTTCGTTTGTGGAATTCTCTCCCTCTCAACATTAAACGCGCGCAATCTATTGGTAGCTTTAAATCGCAACTTAAGGAATACTATTTATCTCTTCCTTAGGTTTTTAAGTTGACACTGTTGTTTCTTATTGTGTGTATTATATATGTATATATGTACGTATATGTATGTTTATTTTGTATTTATTTAAGTATGTATGTTCATATGAATGTGCTGTGTTATCTATTTCGTCTCTTTTGTTTCTATGCACCACCTACTGCTTATTGTTTTTCTCTAGTCTCCACTACCCAAAGGTTGTCTGGAAGAAATCGCTCATTAGCGATAAGACCGCCTGTTGTTACCTCTACCTAAATTTATCTAATTGTAAAATTTGTGCTTGTAACTGTATGAGGTGTGCAATAAAGAGTATTTATTATTATTATTATTATTATAGATAATATATGCAAAAATCCTACTAACTTTTCGCCCGGAAGTAGTTATATAGGTAAAAAAATATATATTAACAATATGTATATTTTTATTTACAATAATATCAATTATTTTTATTTGTAAATATTACGATATGTAAGTCTTCTTTCTGTTTAAAGCGAAAAACAAGAAACCGTGTCCATGTAAAACCACATAAATAAAAAAAATTACGGCGCGAGCGATATATATCCTAATTCGTTAGAAACAAATAGTAATAATTGGTAGTTTGTTCTGACACATTTTAAATGACTTAGAAACGATATATTCATTAAAATGCTACAAGAAAAACGCTTGTAATATGTGTGTACATATTTGTGGCGGTTAGCGAATAACGATATTTTGTAGGATTTCATTGCGTAAATAATACTTGTATCATGATATATCCGTTACACTAAAAATATTAGCTATTATTAATTATTTCCAATTCCCCAAGCTAGCCGCCCGTAAAATGACTGTAGTATTTGGTGGGCCAACTTCGAGTCCTCTGGTCTACATGACTGCTTATCATCAGACGGACCCTAGTCGTGTTCAATACACAAGTTAAAAAGATAGGTACGTAGTACGGTAGTACTATTAGTTATTCTGTGACGTAGGTATACTATGGCTCTTAGACCATATGTAAAATTATGATTTTATAATATTGACTGTTACTATTACAGCCTACAATAGAACAATTCCATTACTAAATAGAATTTCTAGGACTTTCTATATAACTTGGCATTTTAATGAAAACAAACGTGAATGAAGTCAGATATAAGAATACTTTTCATTGACGTATGTATGGGAAACGTTCATTATATCACCGTCCGTTTTGAAAACATATCTATTCTATATTTACATCCGAATAGCTCATTTTAAAACAAAAATACGAGTGCAGTAGCGGTAATTTTATATCTGACTTCTTTTATTGACTTTATAATTACAGTCGACAGTTTGAAATAGTATTAAGACGGTTGACTTAAAAAAAATTACAGCATATTTTTAAAATCGAACGTTAAGATAATTATGAACATTTTTTACCGTGGCGAGGGATCAAATGACATCAAGAAAAAATACTTAGCAGCAGAAATAACGAATATTTTTTTCCACTTCACTGTATTGTTTGGTCCAGATGGCCACCCGGACCGGAGGGGTGGGCGACCCGAGTTTTCTCTGCAATCTCTGCATTGCAGATAGAATGGCGAGGGAATGGACGAGCATTAACGAACTGCAGTGTAATTGACCAAATCAATGGAAGCTCAATTTTCTGTGCTCCCGACAGTCCTAATTGATGGGTTACGTTAGTTACGTAATTTTTTGGCGCTTGGAGACAAACAGTGAATTCTCAAGGATGACATAGGTGTTCTGTAAATAAAATTGCAGTCTTTAAACACGACATGCAAAGTACAACTACAATCTGCTGATTTCATTTTCATGGATTTTTAGCAAAATACTTTGCTAGTAAAATTGTCTACATCATTACCATCAGGTACGTAAGTATTTACCGTGGGTACGACGAGTATAGCGTTACCAGCGCATTTACAGTATTATCTGTGCCAAAACAAATATTTCGTCCATCACACGTTCACACGCGTACATGATCGGAACCAGGCTTACAGGAACAGAATTATTTTGTCAACAAAATTTTTGTCTTTTTGGACTAATTTTGTTTTCATACAAGTTTCAATAGCTAAAATAATTTAATTTGGATAAATTCCCAAAGAACATGTCACTGTTTACATAGCTGCGACTTGCGAGACTTGAAACGTCTGAAAAGATGTTTTTTCAACAAGCGATGATAATAAACTCCTCATATATATTTGTCTTCGATTAAATTTGAATAATTTCTAGCGTATACGCTATCTGTAAAACGAAACCCTCCCTTTCCATTAAGTAATTTAATTACAATGTAACAATATAAACGTAAGGGTCTAATTCCTCTCAAATTAAGATAATATGATTTTACTTATGATAAATAAACTTGACTTCATGGTCTAATTAGATAATATAAAATATATTATGCGCGCATGCGACTCCTTTGGAGTTGCAGGCGTCCATAGGTTACGGTAGCTGCTTACCATTAGGCGGGCCGTATGCTTGTTTGCCACCGTCGTGGTATTTTAAAAAAAAGTACTATTTTTTTTAATAAAAAATCAAGGTTACACGACTCAACGTCCTCACTTAACGAGCTCTGTAAGAATTGGGTTTTCGGGTATTAATTAATAATTATACATGTATAAAAAAAAATTGCAATAACAAGCCTTCATATCAAATGCAATTCAAGTGCGTTATTTCATTCCTAGCGATTTTCGTTTTCAAATCGTTACCGGACTCTTAATGGTAGATGCTTTGTTATTCCTTTGTAACTAAACACCAAAGTCTAGATAAATATTTACCCGTTACAAAAGTAAACTGCACGTAACCATAAATTTTCCTCAAATTGTACCATATTTCTCTAGCAATATTGGTGCGGCAAATGAAACATAAGCTACAATTTCCTAGCCCTTCTTGTCTACGTTTCATTGGAACCACAAATAATTTGTCTGCGTCGTCTGAAAGTTTAAACCCTGTCTGCGCCCTCGGTACGATACAATGATGGCAGTACTTTATTCAGATTTGGAGGATATTAACCCTTAAATGCATATTTTTTGTGCCAGTAAATGTACAGTAACACAAGAATTCTGGGAAAAATAGTAGAGAAACTGCTGTGTTGACTGACAGTGTTAAATATCGTTATTCAACTCTTTGTAAAATTTCGTCTACATTATGAAAAAACATTATACAACGCGATTAG
The DNA here is from genome assembly GCA_947086415.1 of Pammene aurita. Taxonomy (NCBI): domain Eukaryota; kingdom Metazoa; phylum Arthropoda; class Insecta; order Lepidoptera; family Tortricidae; genus Pammene; species Pammene aurita. The sequence goes on from OX352294.1 coordinate 32,440,514, forward strand.
CTTTCCTCTCGAAATAATATATAACAACAATTATTTTTGTTTTAACTATTTAGAAAGTTTTATGTTTTTGTCGACCGGCGACGCGAAGTGCGACAGCGCGCATAAAACTTAATAACTTATAAACATAATGAGATTAATGAGTATCAAATTTCTCGAGTTACCGTACTGCTATTTTTCACTGTGTCCTATTTCCCATGCCTCCCCCAGGCTCGTCTGCATTGCCAAGCTCATAGAGCCAGGAAAACTCGTTGAATTGTATAGCAACGCATATTTGAGAGGGCACTCGAAGTTGACCCCGGTTGTTTGACCTGTGTCTCGGTAATTGGACTGGAAGGACCTATCGGCGAAACCTAGTTACAGGCTACCTACCAGACTCCGTACATGTTTTTGATATATGACTTTCATACTACAACAGCCCATATTAACCCTTAACACTTATTTTTGATTAGTATCTCCAAAAGATTCATGTTACCGCCGTTACCGTTATTCAATTGGCCATTCAAATATCTTTCACACAACTATCTTACAACGAAAGTGCTACATAAGTACTTCACGAAGTCTACTATAATAGGTAGCAAAAGTTAATCGATTTTGTTGCAAACCCTAACATACCTGTTTTAAACGTATTTTCTATTAATCTAGCAGTTATGTCGAATGAAGGTAAGGGTCAAAGGGTTAAGGCTCAATTGAACTTTAACGGATAGTTTGGGGGTATATATACTACGATACAGGATATTACGCTGATTTTATCTGTTTATTATGACGGCGTTATCTACTTGTACTTGGTACATGAGTTTTGATGTCATTCTAGTATCCGTATCCTTATGATTGTAAACCTTCAGAGGTTTCTTCTTAGAGTGTTTTTTCATCATAGATAGAAATTAGAGGTTTCTGTCAATATTGTTGCGTTAAGACATTCCGAAAGGACTATAGACTAAAAAACACTAGCCAAAGATATCGTTAACCAACTTGCGAGAGACTGAGGTGTCGATCTTTACATCTATTTTCGATGCCCCACACGCAGATTCAACAAATTACTTTAACAAACTCTCATCTATCAATCGTGTAATTGCAGAAGCAACCTTGCGCTCTAGGACACAAAGACGCATTTTAAAATTGCGTAATAAGGATGTGAGCTTAGGAAAGCTTAGGTGCAGATTCGTTAGTTTTATTGTTTTGTATGTAATTTCAAGTTCCGTTACAACTTAACAAGTTTTTTTTTCAGTTACCTGCACTACCGTTCATAAGTATTTAGTAAGTCGTAAATTTTTCCATACAATTGTATACTAAATCGACCGCTGACAGTAACAAAGTTTTCAATGCACGCCTGAAACGTTGTGAGAAAGCCATTTCAGTGTTATTTAAATAATATGTAAAACCAATCCTCTATTCAAAAAAATCTAACTTAGCGGTCTAGTTTGGTATACTTATCATTACGAAAAAAAACTTCAGGCATTTTTTAAAGAATTTTTGAAAACTTGTTGTGGTCTTTAAGAGCTGTAGGTTCTGGTTGTGAAGCTCGTTGGTTCGCATCGGAACAAGGTAAGTATATAACACGCCTAAAGAGGTACATAACATAGAACACGGAGGAACATAACATGAAAGCCAACCAGATGCCCATAAGCACCTTGTTTATGAAATGTTCGGCCTAATACGTGACTCATACCCAGTTATCGGCACTAAACGTGACTTGCGATGGATACAACAGAACGTGTGAATTTGATCGTTTAAAACTTGGCTTGTATTGGTAAGCAAAGGTTGTTTGATTATTTTTTGTTTCTGATGAACAATAATGTTCTCCAGTGCGTCAATGTATCGTAGCGAATTAGGATCTGGATACCTACGCTTGCTATTAAGTTACGTTTAGTTGGATGGAGGTTAGATCCCTCACGTGGAAAGGACTATCAGGCGAAGATTGCCACAAGTACTAAGGCGCTATAACATCTGTGGAGGTTAAACGCACGTAGCGTATATTCGCGTGGGCCGCATCCCCGCTCTCTTCCCGCCAGGTCAATGACTGCCGGGGCCGTTTCGGCCGGGCGCGGCGCGCCTCACCTTGACATTCATCTCGAGCACGACGCTTTGCCCAAACGTTTGAAAACCCGACTAACGTCAAATGACTGCTTTACTAGCACCCTCGTAATCCAATCGGACGCCCACGCGATTCGGCTGGTTGACCAGAGTTCACACATCGAAGGTCCGTGTAGACGAAACACGTCTACTTGCTGTTTATGCGAGCCTGGTACAAGAAGTTCGATTTGATGAAGAAATTGAAATTAAAACCGGTTGTTTTTGCTGAGGTTTGAGACAGATCAATGAATTCGGCTTTAGTGGATTCATTTGTATATTATATAGAGTTTAATAAGTAGAGGTAACTTGTTAACCATTATTGCAAAAAATACATCTTTAGACAGTTTAATTTGATTTTCCTTAACGTTAAAGATAACAGCTAAACACGAATAAGTAAGTAGATAAGTTATTACTTATTAAAGTACCTACACACATACACAATACAATTTCTTATATAAATTTATCATGATTATTCTTAAGGAAATATTTCTTGAATACCTAATTAATATTTGTTTAAACTATCTACATAAATTGAATATAAGGCGGGTATTAGATAGCTTAATCTGTATTAATTTACATTACCTCTAGCTGTTACCATATACAACTACATAATTAAATGACTAAGTAAGTATCTAACAACTTCAGTTGCTGTATTTAACCACTTAATTATTGCGCGATGACATAATTACCCAATTTAATGAATAATTAACAAGAAAGTGTATTTTAAGTCATCATTAAACGACCTACATGATCTCATGCCACGGTTGACATTTCGGATGCACAGACATTACATACATAAAGATTACACAACTAATATAACAGTACGAGAATTCAAGTACTTCAAGATAATTTACTTACCATTGTGTTTAGATTACAACATTTACTAATGTGCGTTTACTTAACCTACATGATACACAAATGACCAACTATAATCAGTAATCACTTCTACTTCCTACATATACTCGTACGTAATAAGGTACAGTTACAGTCATGTCTGAAAATATGGATGCATTTAATGTGTCAAAAATATGTAGCCACGACTCTATTACCAAGGCGTCTTGGGTCATGGATACATGTTTTTGTCACATTAAATGTATCCATATTTTCACACATGACCGTAGACGGTGGCGCTTGGAGGGGTGTTTCTGGCTGGATAAGTAGGCTGTTTGCGGACTTGACGGAATGATGTATGTATTGGTGATGTATGACCTAAATTGACCATACAATTACTTTGCCATGAGGTACCTATTATGTATTGTGTGAATTATAGTAGTAGTAGTAAAACACTTTATTGTACAAGAAAACACAAATAAAGACATATAACACAACATATACGTACAAAGGCGAACTTATCCCTTTAAGGGATTTCTTCCAGTTAACCTTTGAGCAATCGAGAGAGAAAGTTGGAATTATGCTATTCTTGCGGGTAGTGTACTGGGAGTTATAATTAATTATTATTTAGCTAGTGTACACGAACAAGCTAGGAGTTTATGCGTATGGTAAGAAGCACATGTCGAGTAATATTTAATAGTTTCTTAGCATACCATACGCTTGATACGCTGGACGTAAGTTCTGCCAACAATTGTTAGGGTGAATTTCAGTTAACCCAACATTGATTCTTCTAGTGAAGGTACCACAACCGTTGACCATCAATCAATGTTCGCAAACTTAATAGTGCGTGAAATCCACACATTTAAATAACAAAGGTGCGCGTACCATACTACCTCAGTGCTCCAAAACAGCAAGTCCATGCAGATTTTGAAGTGAGATACGCTTTTTCGGTGCAGAGGAAAACCATTAAGGTACGTATGGTGACGTTGGTGCGATTGTTCTGATAAACACGTTTATATTAACCGCTCGCTGTTATGCAAGCCTGGTGTTAAAATTAAACTGTCTAGCTATGGTTTAATAGTTAACAAAAGCTAGTTACATATTTAACTTTAATTTTTTTTTATGACTTTAATAAAGGTTAAGTAATAATGACTGTAAAAGAAATAATACAGTTATGAAAAAACTTTAAGAACAACTAATTCCTCTCCCGTTTTGTGGGTGAAATAGACTGGGTGGAACACCAAAGGCCATCAAGATTAATTTAAAGATGATTTCTAATACTCAAATGTGCCTCTAACTATGTACCTAAGCGAAATTGGACCTGCATGTTACCACATATCTGACACAGCACTAAAATGCAACGAAATCATTCTGTTGCCAGGGACTTTACACTGGTGAACTCAATTTGAATACATTCAATATGTATAACACTCAAAACGCGTAGATTGTGTGCTTCATTGGCAGATATTGAAAGTTAGCTTTGGCATGTTTTACATGGTATTATAATATGAACAAACAATTATGACAATATAGTGAAAAACGGATTTGATTATAATGAACTAGCTTTTTCCCGCGGCTTCGCCCGCGTAACATAAGTGATCAAAAAGGATATGATACCCATGTTGAATTTCAGACTTTGTGACCACATTTGCCCCTTTTGGGGGTTGAATTATCAAAAAACCTGAAACACGTGTTTACTCATTTGCCGTTAGGAATACTCCTCTGAAGTTTCGAATAAAATAGTCTAACAAATCTTGATTCGCCATACAAACTTTGGACCCCCATTTTACCCCCTTAGGGGGTGAATTTTGAAAAATCCTTTCTTAGTGCTCCCCTAGACCTTATAAGGTACCTATGTGCCTAATTTGAAATCTCTAGACCCAGCGGTTTGGGCTGTGCGTTGATATGTCAGTCAGTCAGTCAGTCAGTCAGTCAGTTTCTTCTTTTATATATATAGATGAATCACAACACTTTAACATAAACATTAAAAAAACAGTTATCCATTTTAAACAAAGATATTGTTCAACTCTCGGTATCTGATAACTGATAATGATACAAGATTAGGCGCAATGATCACGCCTAAATTGATATATAATCCAAAATAATAAGCTGCTTCTCATGTATATAACAATATAGTATATAATATAATTTTATTGATTTAACCAGAAACATGTTTTTGTTTTATGATAAAAACATTTCAACTCTTGAAATGTAGAAATATTTTTGAAAAGATTAAAATTAATATTTTATTTTCGCAAAGTAAAACAAGACAGTTAAGTACCTTTAAAAAGAAAAAAATAATTTCTGCAATTAAAACTCACTCCAATTATGAATGAAAAAGTCCATAAATAAAATTATCAAGAGAATTTCAAATGCTTTTCTCTTCAAATTCGATGTTCTAGATGAGGGTCCACACAGGCCGGGTCGGGCAGCGTCGAAGCACCTTACCCGCGTGAATGAATGAGTGAATAAATGCTTTATTGCACACCTCAAAAAAAAAACAGCACAGTAGAAAAAAATAATACCCACGTGAGTGGAAATCTCCTAGCAAGGCTGCTCGGCCTGTGTGGACCCCATTCTCATAAATATTTTCACACCCTATTTTACATTCCCTAGTTGCTGATGCTGATGAAAGCAAGTCATACATGTAAAGTGCAAGTCACATGTTGATGACAATAATCCTTAGCCAGTAAGGAACAACTCGAGTACCTAAGTCAGGGGTTTTCAAAGTGGGGGGCGCGCCCCCCTAGGGGGGCGCGACCACATTCTAAAGGGGGCGCGGCGCCTCGGGAAATTTGAAAAGAGTTAGCTAGAACATTTACTTCCGTTTCCTTGCATCGAAGCGAGGGGGGCGTGGGAATTTCATTTAAGGCAGCAGGGGGGCGTGACTAAAAAAAGTTTGGGAACCCCTGACCTAAGTAATGGCATAGCATGTTAGACCATAGCAACCTGAAATGACTGAGATTTTATGTTTAATTTATGATTCATCTTCTACAATGTATTATCATTTATTAAGCATTAGTCATGGTAAAAAATTAAATTTACACTAGGGCTTACAATCCAGGAACTTATCTTTGGCCAATGAAATTGAAAATACCCAGTAATCATTGTGGAATGACATGCAACTCAACCTCAATGTAAATAAATCATCATCATCATAATCACCAGAACTGCCAAAAGATATCCAATAATATTCACTAATGGACAAAGGGACTTCTACAGCAACCAGTTGTATTCTGCCTTTAGTAAATCATTTCCTTTGATCTTGACTGTATTGATAGTTTGATAAATTGTTCTCAGTTAATAATTTTAAACAAAAAAGAACCGACTTCACTAAGCATCCACCTTTCCAACACCAAATGCTCGAGCTGCTGTAAATAAAAAATACTCAAATCACCATAGGTGTGCCTATAATAGTTGAAGAGTTCCCTCGATTTCTCCGGGATCCCATCATCAGATCCTGACATGGTTACAATGGGACCAACTGTGAAGTATACGCTTTCAAACAAAAAAAGAATTTTCCAAATCGGTCCAGCCGTCTTCGAATAATCGGTGTACATAAAAAAAAAAAAAAAAAAAATAGCAAAAACAAAGATTCCGACGAATTGATAACCTCCTCCTTCGAAATCTTGAAGTCGGTTGAAAAGGACACTGACACTTAATACAGTTTAGGCATTTCTTACTCAATTATTTTGTTTTATACACCGTTATAAGTATAACTAATAACATCCATACATGTGAAAAAAGGCCTCTACTTTCTTTCATATAGGTGTTCATTATTATTTTAACTTGTACTTTAAACCACAACTTAAGTTGTATTTTAGTAACTTCTAACTGTCACATTCCTGACAAAATGTTTGTAATTTGACATTGACTGTCAGTTTTGTGACGATTGCTAACCAGCTGTTCAGGTACACAGTTAAGTGAAAATGCCCAGGTACATAAAGATTTAAAACAGCCTTGCACTGAATTCCAACAGTAAAATTTTAATAAATGTTGCATTAGTAGCTAGGTATGACAGCAAAATTTGCATTGTATTACCAAGCATAAAGTGAAGCTACAAGTTTAAAAACTGTAACTGGACTGCAAAAAACAACATGTTTAAGAGGCCTTATTCCCAAAACGCACGAATTTCACGAAATGCTTCATTTTCTTCGAAGGCTATGGCGAAAATTCTTAGTTTTTCTAAATCAACTATTGATGCATATGATAGTTCATTTCTTTATCTAGACGGCCATGGGAGCAAAAATTACATTTTAAAAATAAAAATATGAAAAAAATTGGTTGTCTTTGAAGACCTTCCCGGATTTTCCAGTTAGATGTAACGTTTATTTCCAAACTACGCAAAAAAGGGTAACAATTCTTATTCAATTTGAATAAAATTCAATTGAGTATATCATGTCTGAGACGGCCATCGAAATAAAAATCGAAGATTCATCTTGGATAATAGACAAAATACCTTCTGATTATATGCCAGTTTTTTGATGAAAACACGGTTACATTTAATTTTTTCCACGAAAACCCTATACATATTTAGCCCTAAAAATATTACCATAACAAAGTTAGACTATATTTCTATCACGATAAAAAATATCATTACTATAGTGGTCAATTTATAAATAGTACGAATTTTTTTAAATGACCTATAAATCACACTTCACAGGACACTTTTTGTAAGAATCGTATTTTTGGGTACTTAATAATAATAAATATGGCTCTAAAGTATTTTTTCGTATTACTGATACTTCAAACTATCTTATAAATAGCATTTTATGCGGCTTTTTCCATTAATACAGTTTTTCGACCTTTTAGGGAATAAGGAGCCTTAAGTCGTTAAAATGTAGCCTATGTTACCGGAGCAATAATAACGAATCAATTGACACCTTATTCATCAAAATCAGATGAGTTTTGGTGCTACGGTGGAACATACGTAAATACAACACACTTACATATACATATACATACATACAGACTGCTAAAATCATAACCCTTCCTTTTGTCCTTGCCATAGTCGGGTAATAAGAAAACCTGTGGCGATCAGCTGCTATGGAAATTTTATTGCAACTGTGACCACCTTTATTTATTTCCTTATAACGTTTAATAAGATATCACAGCTACTGAATGCTTCCTAATCACTACCAAGCATGTGCATGGACATGACTACACCAAGTCATTCAGAAGCATAGTGTGGTAACTGCCTTTACACCATATTTTAAATGTGTTGTAGCAGGATTAGTAAAACAGTTTATTGTACAGAAAAACACAGGAAGAGACATGTAATGTAACACAGAATATTGTAGGCATACAAAACTACGAATATTTGTGCACGCAGATTGCAGATACCTATCGTCTTTAGTGGTTCTTAACCTGTGAGTGCTAACTGCTAAGGGACCACTTGACAGTTTTTATTTTGGCAGAGACCACAAACAGAGCCAGATTAACCCTTACGGGGCCCCTAGGCAATGCAATTCATGGGCCCTTTTTTAGCAAATAAAGGTTTAGGTAGTCCTCCTTGTCCTCTAAAAACACTCTCGTAGTTTTCATGTATGTTTTAAGTAAGAATTTAAGAATAAACCACCTAAAATAATAATTTACACAGTGCACACGCCCCCCCCCCCCCCCCCCATTTTTTTCAATATTAATATTTGTCTATTAAACAATTTCATTTTCACACAGGCCCCTGGCTGATGCGGGGCCCCTAGGCAGTTGCCTACTCTGCCTAAAGGCTAATCCGGCTCTGACCACAAACTGTCATGGAAGTAAATATTATATGACAAATAAAGTCAACAAAGGATAAAAAAACGATAAGGATATTTATAGTATGAATTTTTGTGTGTTTGAGTTAAATAGTATGTTTTGTATCGGAATATTCCTTATTTCCTGCTGTAATATTTAAGTCTGCTTGTAATTACATGTGCTTTAGTAACAAAGTGTGTAGTGTATACTATCACTATCATATTCTGTTTTCTATCTGTGAGTTCCTGTAATTGGCTCTGTATTTCTCTTTAAGATGTTTATTGTATATATGTTAGCTCTTGGAACTCCTTAAATAAATTAAATAAGAAATAATCAGGAAAAGATTGTTCTTTTGAGTAATCCTATCCTATCCTATGTCAATACATAGATAGATCACCATGTCTATGACAAATTACTGTCAAACTTTGCTTAAGCAAAAATAGTACTTTACATAGACCTTTGGAGGTTTTGCAAAATGTTTGGTGCTTTACTATTGTTAAATCATAATCTCATTGCATTACTGTGTTAAGTCATCCTTTTAGTTTAAAAATAAGTAATGTAATGAACAACACAATAAAAAACTAACCACAAATCTACAAATCATCAAGAGGTAACCAAAAATAATTAAAGTATGACTTCATTATTTAAAGTATCATCTTTAATAAGAATCATCTTTAACTTAAATTAAGAAAATTTGAGTTCATGCTTTGAACACGGTATTTCTACAAAAATGTATGATGTCATGTACATTTTCTTGGATTATACTTGTAAAATCCTCAAAGTATCCAGGAAAAAATATTTAATTAGCATATTTAAATAAAACAGAATATATTATTACAAGGAGTACAAGGATATGTTGCTGGTAGCTTTTCCTTCCTTTAATAATATATTTTGACCTTGACAGTCGACTTTTAATAAAATTTATACTAAATAAGGATATGCTCTTTTTAAAGGTTTTACTTAAAACATAGACATTCCAGAGTACAGTCAGCACAGACGCGGATACAGCAGGGGGCAACAGGGGCAATTGCCCCCGCCTGAAACGCAAACCTCATGTACTATGGGGACCATAGCTGCAGACCGCGAGATTTTTTTGGGAAGGAAATTGCCGCCCCTAAACAACATCCTGGATCCGCGCATGAGTCAGCAAGAGATGTGATTAAACAGACAGGGTTTAAAATATAGGCACCTTGCCAGCTAAACTACTTCTGTTACTGATTGTTGTCACTCCAGGTAGTCTAGGTGTGTTGACAGGTTCTCTAGATTATACAATATACATCGCTGCTTTCAGTAAAGGAAAAAATCTTGATAATACTCTACATTTCAGTGGAGAAATTAAAGACTGTGCAAGTGTGCAATACCAATTTAAACTGTACTGAGCTGGCTATTTCAGTCCTGAACCTCATGATGTATAAAGATGACTGTTTTCATTTTTAGGTAGAATCCTTAATCGAATAGAGTAATTTGACAGCACTATACATGCATTTAACTTTGTATAATTTTTTTTTTATACCACAACGGTGGCAAGCGGCCCGCCTGATGGTAAGCAGCTACCATAGCCTATGGATGCCTGCAACTCCAGAGATGTCACATGTGCATTGTCGACCCTTTACAAAAAGGAGGATTCACTGTGTTGATGGCTAAAGGAAAAAGAGCACTCCTCATCATCAACACAGCCTCACCAGCAGGAACACAACACTATGAGTAGGGTCTAGTGTTATTTGGCTGCGGCATTCTGTAAGGTGGAGATACTTCCTCAGTTGGACTACACTCCAAATTACTCCACTCAATTAAAAATTAGTGTTTAGCATAGCATGATAATGCTAAATTCTAGTTTTGTTATCTATGTCAGCGGTAAAATTACACAACAAATGGTGTTCCTAAAAATTAAAAGTACTTACATAAATGAGGCCAGAGTAGTATCTGTCCTTGATGTTATGCAGCACCGAGGCTTCGTTCAGGCACGTCAGCTCCGCCATATCCTCCACCTTGTCGAACTTGGGCGGATTCATCTTCTGGATGTCATCTATCTGGACCAACATCCGCTTCCCCGACTCCGCGATCTCCACTTCCACCTCGTCTCCTCTCTCCCCTTTGATTCCTGCCGCCACGAACCCTTGGTTCTCGTGGGGCACCCATACTAAGCGCTTCTGCGTCCATTCCGCCTGAGTGGCCGGATCGTTGAAGCTGTTCCGATCCACCGACAGATACCGGAGCTCCGGGTCGTTCCTATCCATGTCAACCATCGCGTACCACGCCGCGCGCCTCGACTTGCTTTACTAACGCCGGCACTGAACACATTAAACGGTCGCGCCGACCGACACTGCACCTCACAACACTTTTAAAAATGCACCCGCGTTCCGAGACCGCGCGAGGCGCCGATACAAAATGAAGATTGCGACTGACAGGCGGCGGAGTCGCCGACGGTTAAGGTAGGAGGGATGGACCGGTCGACGCCCGACTTCACGTTGAGTTTGTTCTTAATTCGTATAAGATAATTGTTGTAAGACTTAAATGTAACGCTGTTTTGTTCACTTATCTCAACATAGTTTTTGTTATAGACGTAGTTTGTGAAGAGAAACAGATAAAATAGTTTTTTTACACTGATAAATAGCAGGAAGAAACGCAGCACAAAATCTTGCCGATTCGTTTTTTGTCGTTGAAATTTGTTTTATGTTACGGAAATCAAATCGACGCTGCGGCAGTTACTATTTATTTTGGGATTGGCTATTGTTGTTGGATATTTATTTTCTAAATCGGTAGTAACCAATGAAAATTAGTTACGTAGTCTATGGTAAATCTAATAGCCATTGAATTGAAAGCATGTAAAAAAAAAAGTGTATTTTGTATTAGCATCTATTATATAAATATTGGCTTAAATAAACAATTATTTTAATTCAAAACTATACATACAAATACAAATCCAAATTTATCATTCCATTATAAAATATAAAGTACTCTACACATAATCTACACATATACACATAATTTGTCGATTAGACAAATCACACTAGCTTTGTGTTGCCAGTTAAACAAAAAAAACCGGCCAAGTGCGTGTCGGACCATGCATAGGAGGGTTCCGTACCTTCAATGGAATAAGAACCAAACTAATACCAAGAGGTCGTATCTGATGCCTATGGAAGAAGTTTTTTGGTCATAACTCAAAAATGGCTGAACTGATAATGTTCAAAACAAATTTCGTAAAAAGTATATGATAAGGCGCATCTCCTTAATTTTTTTCATATTTTTTGGACTTACGGTTCAAAAGTTACAGGGACACACACCATTTTTCTGATTTTAGAAGCGATTATTACAGAAAATATTCACTTAATCACAAAATGTTCAAAGAAACCTTAATGGTTTTTTTAAAGACCTATCGATTAATGTGTCATATGCTGATATTTGGTTAAAAAAAAATTTTAAAAATTTAGTTACATTTATGGAGCGCCCCCCTAAAAATATTTTTGTTTTCAAATTTAACTACATAACTAAGTAGCGGCGTACAAAATACATCTTATGTGTAAATTTTATTCAGATACGTCGTATAGTTTCCGAGTAAAATGACTGTGACATACGGACGGACAGACAGACAGACATGACGAATCCATAAGGGTTCCGTTTTTTGTCATTTGGCTACGGAACCCTAAAAATTAGTGAAGAAATTAAATTCTTGCATTCAATTTCGTGCTTATTGTTTGAATTTGTTTGTATAGTAAGATTAAAAAGAGGTAGATTTCCCAACGTCGTAGCCAAGCTATTATAGTGTCAATGCGAGAGCCAGTGCAGCAAATTAACTTGTAGGGTTACACACATTAGAGCGGAATTCATTCATAGACAAACGCGGAAATTTGTCTGTGGCCACCATACAAAAATTCAGCTACCACATACAAATTTCCGCTTTTTTCTATGAATACCTGAATTCGCTCTAATGTGTGGTGCCCCGTATTTATCAAGAAAGTTGGAATCGGAATTTGAAATGTTAAACACACATTCATAAAACATTTTTATTGGTAATAGTGGCGACAGCATTCGGATTCGAGTTTTAATACATAGAATAGGTAATTTTTAAATTTTGGTATTTTTTTTTCAAAAATAATAAACTTTTTTTATGATATGTATTGTATATGTCGTAGACGGGACGACGAACAGGGGCAGGCCGATGGCAGCGGCAGGGTTGTGGTGTTAGGGTTGGTTCGGAACTCGAAGTCTAACACTATTAGGAATCAGGATAGCCTAACACTAATAGATTAGGGGAAGGCAATTAAACTACTACTGGTTCGGAAAAGAGCCTCAACTGAGAAGAGCAAGCGTAAGAAACTCAAGGACTTTTCTTTTGTCATCTGAAGCACAATTAAAACTAAATTGTGTAGATTACAATATGATACGGATCACACACAGGTACACAAAACTCTTTCTAATCAGAAAAGGCTCTTTAGCATTAACTACGAAAAACATTGACTGATTTTATACGGCATCAGGAAAACGAGGAGAGTTCTCAGCTTGCGTCCGTGTGCTACGCAAATATAAACCGTTATGTCCTGGTTACACCTACCGAGTACAGTGGCGAGTCAGTGCCCTCGACCGAGTGCTCGCTAAGTATAAACACATTGCCGAGTACTCGGCCGAGCGCTCGGCCGAGTAAATGGGCGAGACAGTTACTCGCTCCCCAATCTTTTACTAGGCTGAGACCCCTGCGCTCTCCGCACTGACTCGCCGATTCGCTCGCTGAACAGTGCGCTCGCCCTGTGAACTCGCCACTCGCCACTCGCCTACCTTCGTTTTAAAGTTTATACTACCCAACCAAAATTTGATTATACTCGTTTGTTTAGTGATTCTTAATAAAAATATATTAGAGAGAGAAAAATGGGTAATAATAGGTGGGATATGGAAACAACAATAGAATTTATTTTGTAACCTCCATCCATAGCTGTGGAATTTCCAGTCCAAAAATATAAAAATAAACTGAAATGCGACGCAGCGCATCTAGCCATTCAAGGGGAAATTAACATAGTGGGGGGTTTTTCATTACAAGATGTCAAAAATAAGATCACAAATCTAAGATCGACATACAGTCAAGAAATAAAAAAACCGGCCAAGTGCGCACGAAGGGTTCCGTACCATTATCTATAAAAACGGCAAAAAAATCATGTCTTCTTTATGTGAGCCCCCTTTAATATTTATTTTATTCTATTTTTTAGTATTTGTTGTTATAGCGGCAACAGAAATGCATCATCTGTGAACATTTCAACTGTCTATGACGGTCCATGAGATACAGCCTGGTGACTGACGCACGAACAGAGGAGTCTTAGTAAAAGGGTCCCGTTTTACCCTTTGGGTACGGAACCCTAAAAAATTACTGAGTTCTTAAAAAATAGTATTTGTAGCGCAAGGAGGTGTCCTTAAAATCCAAGGTCTCGTCTCGTCCAAATACGATTTTTCTTCTGCTCTAACAAGTCCATCAATTCCTCCATGAGGAGTGTCGTTAGAAAGTGTATATATTTTCGAATGATATTTTTTCGATTCATAATTGGGTAAGCTCATCTTCCGTGCACTTCGTTACTGAACACGCTCACTGACTCGCCACAAAATTCAAAAACGCGTGTAAACAGACACTCGGCCATTTTACTCTCTCGGCCGAGTGGCATTTTATTGTCTCGCCACTGCACTCGGTAGGTGTAACCAGGGCATTACTCGGAACGACCGACCCGTCTACATGAGAATAATCCCAATAGTGACTGCTTGGCTGCCAAAGCCATAAGAGAACTGAACGAAAACTGACCGAAGACTGCCTGCTCAGGTGCTGTGCGCATGGTTTGATACTGTCAGGTGAGAAAAACTAAACATGAGTTTTAAAGAAGTTTTAATTCTTACAGAGCTGGTTTAGTGAGAATGTTGTTTCGTGAAAACTAGTCGCTTGATTTATAATTATTATCTTATATGTTTTATATTATATTCTTAAAGCATTTAGTAAATTTTATTTCTACTTTTTTATTTTTATGAAATATTTTAAGACATTCCTAAAAAATTACCTATACTACGGCAATTTTTCTTAAAATTGCTCTAGCTAAACATACACTTGCTTAAAAAATTTATGAAAATGAAAAATACTGTTCCACTTATTCCCAAGAAGACTAATTTTTCGACATATTTATATATTTTAGGTACTAGTTTTACATAAATTTAATCAATAAAAATCTTACTTTTTCACCTCTCCAAACAAAAATCGCGAACGAAACAGCTGTTAGTGGTGGTGGTTCGCTAACCAGCGCCTATCATTCACCATTAACCGGTAAATGATTTATAATTGAAACATGAAATCGAAAAGTGTTCCACTTATGTAGTTAATAAAGAAACGATCTTTCAAAATATGCATACAAACTAATAGAAGTTTTGTTTGTTACAGCAAAATAATATCAAAAAGTTGAGCGAAATCGAAAAAAAACTACCGGTTCGACGAACCGGACGGAAACAATTTGACCGTTAAAATTAAAATCTATACAATTCGATATGTTACAAGCTTGCAACATTTGGTTTACTATCACGTGTGTAAGGTTCATTAATGTGATTGTCAAGCGTTGAATCAGCTGATGATGACAGCTGTCATTTAAAAGTCAAACCCTACTTATTTAAGAATAACCAAACACGAATATTACACAACTGCTTAAGTACACGTTGTAAATTTGAGTCATAATACAATACATTGCTCAATAGCTCGATGCTCTGACGAACAGTGTTGCCAACTCAGCTCTTTTAGAGCCAAATACAGCTCTTTTTGCAATTCGATAGCTCTAATAAAATATATTTAGCTCCATAGCTCTTTTTTTATCGATATTTAGCTCTATTTCAAAACTCGAGAAAAAATATCGAGTGTTCATCGAACGCGCCTGTTTGACCACTGTAAATTGAATGCAACCATCAGTACTAGCTTTGTCTATGAATGGAATGAACGGGGAATCACCGAACCAATCACCCACGGGGACGGGGAATTCCTATCTCTTCCCTTCCCTTGCATTGCATTCATTCATTACATTCAACGAGGCTAGGTAGGACCTAGGACTAGGAACTTCATAGTTTAGTTAATTCGTTTTTGTGTACGAGAGTTCGGAGTGTTTTGTGTTTGTGTAGGTGTGTGACTAAATTTCGAATTTCATAGAGCGTGCAACATGTAAAATGGCATCAAGTAAGCCATACACTCAAAAATTTAGAGACGAATGGCTCTCTGAGCCTGCTTTTCAAGGTTGGTTGCAAGCAGTCAACAATGACAAAACTAAAGCGTATTGTAGCTTTTGTCGCTGTGAAATAAATGCGAAAAAAAGTGATTTGTTGAATCACATCACTCGAAAAAAACATATCAAAGCAGCAGAGCCATTTTCAACGCGACAACAAAAATTGGTTTTTCAACCAAAGCCCAAGTTTGATGACAAGAAAAGTTCAAATGAGGCTTCTCTATCATTATTCATAGCTGCTCATACTTCTATCTTGCCGGTAGATCATCTCGGAGTTTTGTGCAAAAAAGAATTTAAAAGCGAAATTAAGCTCCACAGAACTAAGTGTACCGCAATTATAAAGAATGTATTAGCTCCACATTTTGCATCAAACTTAAGAAATGATATTGAAGACGGACCATACAGCTTATTACTAGACGAGAGTACAGATATAAGTGTAACCAAGTTACTAGGAGTAGTTGTACAGTATTTTAGCAAATCATCATTCGAGATCGTCACAACCTTCCTTACCCTAGCAGAATTAACCAAAGGAGACTCTGAATCTATCACAGATGCTGTAAAAAAAACTTTACTTGCACATGGACTTGACATCAAAAAACTTTGTGGCATTGGAGTTGATAATGCAAATGTTATGACAGGAGTACACAATGGAGTCCACCAGAAATTGAGACTGGATGTACCTCATCTTATTATGATCAAGTGTTCTTGCCACTCTATCCAGCTCGCAGTTTCGCATGCTTCTGCCGAACATCTACCGAGACATTTAGAATATATAGTACAGGAAACCTATAATTGGTTTTCAAAGTCGTCAAAGAGACAAAATGAGTACAGAGATCTATATTTAACGATAAATGATGCAGAACCATTAAAACTTACTCAAAGCTGTGCCACCAGATGGCTTTCAATAGAACCAGCAATAAAAAGAGTGTTGGACCAATGGCTAGAACTGAAATTGCATTTTAATCTTACAAGAAATACTGAAAAGTGTTACAGTGCAGAAACTCTTTTTAATCTATACCAAAACCCCACAAATGACGCATACTTGTTATATGTCCATTCCATTTTGGATCACTTGCAGGGTCTAGTGAAAGTTTTTCAATCTAATAATATTGATCCTAGTAAATTATTAAACGACCTAATTATGGGTATTGAATCTCTCGGGAGAAGGGTTCTGAATCCGAATAGACAAATTGATATATTCGAAATTAATAATTTGGAAGATTATTTGGTTCCACATCCGTATTTAGGATTCAGAGTAGAAAACAAGCTCAGAGAAATCAGAGAGACTAACCGATTTTCAACACAAGACGAAGAGCAATTCAGACATAAGTGCGTACATTTTACGATTGAACTAATTAAACAACTCCGACAAAGACTCCCAGACAACTACCGTGTTTTGAAAAACGTGAACCAATTATCTGTTTCAAATACTTTAAAACAGGTCAAAGAGAGCATTACACCACTGGTGCAAGAGATGGGCTACGATGAGGAATTTATCAATAAAGTAGAAACACAGTGGAATAATATATCCCTAGTACCGTGGGAAAACAAGAATAATACAATCACATTTTGGTCTGAAGTATTGCGATACAAAAATGCGGCTGACATCAACCCCTTTAAAGAATTATGTTCTTTCGCTCTTTCCATGATATCTTTGCCATGGTCTAACGGCGAAGTTGAGCGAGTATTCAGTCAACTAAATATTGTAAAAAACAAAAGCCGTAATAGACTGAAAAATGAAACCACTAATGCCATTCTCACTATCAGGTCAGGGTTACGACGAGTAAAAAAATGCTGCCACAACTACGAGTTACCGAAGGATGTGTTACAAAAAATTGGTAGCATGGCAACTTATGAAAACCCAGTAGCTGAAGAACCAAGCACAAGTGGAATGGCATTGGATGATTTATTATATCATAGTTCAGACGACGATAATTAATTAGCTTTTACCTAAACTTTAATAACATAAAAATGTGTCGATTAATATTAAAAATACTGATTATGAATATTTTTTTATTTAGCTCCTTTTCTTGTACAAAAGTAGCTCTATTTTAGCTTTTTTTTTACAACTCGGTAGCTCTATTTCTAAGTACAGAGTTGGCAACACTGCTGACGAAAGGAACCGGTTGATTGAATAATAATCGAATAACCTTGAATTATTATCCTATTTGTTAGTTTAATAGATCCGAGTATATCTTTTATCTAATCAAGCGTGTTTTTGTTTTACTTCTTCATTTGAGCCGCAATCATTCAGTGTTCAATCAACCGGCATCAAGTTAGGTTACTTCACGTTTTTCCAGAACGAACTTTTTTTTATTTACAATGGCGTACATAGTAGATATGCGTTCGGATACGGTGACCAAGCCGACTAAGGCGATGAAACATGCCATGGTGAATTCGGCGTTGGGAGATGATGTTTTTGGAGAAGACCCAACAGTGAATGCCTTGGAAAGTAAGATTGCTGCTCTGATGGGGAAGCCTGCGGCTTTGTTTGTACCTTCTGGTACCATGTCCAATTTAATTGCAAGTAAGTTTCATTCATAAATTGCATTTTAAATGCTTGTAGCAGACACTATAAGTAGACCTAAATATTATTTTAGGTGTGTACAGTCACCCTCTTATGGCCCTAAAAATACGAGCGTGTCACATACTTTTACGGCCGTCGTGTAGGAAGATACTATTGCCGGTGACTGTACAGTCAACTAAAAAAATATATATCCTTTTTCACCTTATGACGTAATAAGGTCCAAAAGTGGATACATACCGGGTGTCCAGTAAATAATGGATAACCTTCTAACCACCAATAGGCCACCTTAGGCTGGTCCAGAAAATCCACTTTAGGGTTTAGTAAAAGTCCCCTGGTTTTCGAGATTTTCACACTTTTCATAATTTTAAGTTTTCGGTTCCTTATTTGAATGTTATCATCAATTAAGGCCTAATTTCAAAAAAATCTGTATGATTATGAAGACACTTTAATATCAGTTAGTTAGTAGCACTATTTGAGACAATTTTTCAAAAAACAGAACGGAATAATCTTTACATTTCTCGTTACCACGATGATAACAGTCAAATAAGGAACCGAAAACTTAAAATTATGAAAAGTGTGAAAATCTCGAAAACCAGGGGACTTTTACTAAACCCTAAAGTGGATTTTCTGGACCAGCCTAAGGTGGCCTATTGGTGGTTAGAAGGTTATCCATTATTTACTGGACACCCGGTATTTTTGTAGTCAACTGTACTCCTACTCTTTTTCATTAGCTGCACACTTGTTCGTTAGGTCACTGCACAATAAGCTATAAATATTACACACTGAGCTACGTAAATGAGCAAAAAACAAAAAACTATTCTAAAGACGGTGTGGCCATCTTGTGCGCAAACGGCTATCATCCTCCTCAGTACTGGTCCGTACTCCTACGCCTACGTACACAAGTCAATTCTATGCATGTTCCGCATGTTGATAAGGGATTCCAACAAAAATTTTTATCAGTGTGATAATGTCATATTCAGGCTATATTTAGGGTTCCATAGCCAAAATGGCAGAAAGCAGCTTATAGTTTCGTCATGTCCGTCTCTCCGTCCATTCGTCACAGCTATTTTACTCGGAAACTCTAAGACCTATCTTAATAAATTTTTAATGTAAGGTGTATTTTGTATGCCGCTACTTAGTTTTGTAGTAAAATTGTTGAAAAAAAAATCCCGCCCACCCTGAAGGTTTCCATCAGTACAGTAAAATTACAGGTGTTTTGTTACCACATTTAGTGGGTCCAATTCTCAGTTCAGACAGGCGGTTATTTAAAATTATTTGAAAGCAGTTAGTATTGTTTCAAAAATAAAAATGAAGTCTTCTTTCAGTAAAATTTCCTATCTACAATTTTTATAGTACTGGGAAGTACTATAAAAATTGTAGATAGGAAATCTCCATGTGGCAAAGTCGTGGGACGCCCTGTATAATTTTTCCTAGTCTAGGTATTTTGTATTCATTGATCAAATGAACTTGCCATAGACCGTTCCTTATTATTGAGATTGATCAATTTTTATAATAATCTATTTATAAAAAAGCCAGCCAAGTGCGAG
Organism: Pammene aurita; assembly: GCA_947086415.1. NCBI lineage: Eukaryota > Metazoa > Arthropoda > Insecta > Lepidoptera > Tortricidae > Pammene > Pammene aurita. The sequence goes on from OX352294.1 coordinate 32,460,451, forward strand.
TCGGACTCGCGCACCGAGGGTTCCGTACAAACCTATAACAAGCAAAAGTTGTATTATGTTTATTACTAATTTCAATTTAATACCTCTACGCGTTTACGAGGAAAAGGTAGTAAGTTTAAAATTTAAAAAAATATTTTTTGTATGATTTTACTAAAAATGTCTACTTTTTGTAATTTTTCCATTGTCTATGCTATATGACGTTGCTTCGTGCCAAATTTCAAGTTTTTGAGTTCACGGGAAGTACCCCGTAGGTTTTGCGAGTGCCGAAAAACTCACAGACAGACAGACAGACAGACGGACAACAAAGTGATCCTATAAGGGTTCCGTTTTTTCCTTCCGAGGTACGGAACCCTAAAAAGCATCATTATAATACATTTGACTAATAATATTATATTATCTGTCATTTCAGTTATGGTGCACTGCAATAAGCGAGGCTCAGAGGTAATTGTTGGCGACAAGTCACACATTTATAAATATGAACAAGGTAAGTAAATTAATTTTCTCCATTTATATATTTAACCCTTTTACCTCCAAAGACGTCAAATCACGCGCACGGAAAGTGGTGCCCTCAGCGCCCACGCGTGATGTCACGTCCAAAATATAACCGAGCTCGCGCACTCTGGCGTCAGTGGCTCAGTTGGTCAGAGCGATGGGTATGTATCTCAGAGTGGCGAGCTCGAGTCTCGCCTGACGCAGTGGCTCAAATGAAATAAAATGCTGTTCGATCAAGTTCAATGCCATTCTATTTACTTACCATCATTAAGCTGCAATTATTATTTATCGTATCACATGCTCACACACATGCTACATGTCACTGGATATACTCGTAGATAGGCATTTCTTATCTGGGGTAGTAGTAGTGGGAAAGCAGATCATGAAGAAAATCACTGGATTTTCTAAACAAACTTGGCAGCTGCACTGCCAAGTTTGTTACTCTTTTAGCACCACCCAGGGATCACGTGTAGAGTTGTCTAAGGTGTTTTCTACGGACGCAGAGTAACATTGATCCCCCCAAAAAAAAAAGCTGCAATCAATACTGAGCCACCATACTTATAATTTCAACGTTGGTTTGAAGCAGGATCGCAGACCCTCAATGACTTCCATACTGGTGACGGGAACGTACTCTCGGCAGATATTCTTGCGTGTTCAAAATAAACCTAACACAACTTAGTAAAGTACTAAGTTAAATAATCTAATTACCTTTCAGGCGGCGCAGCGCATGTCGGCGGCTGCCAGTTGTCCGCGATGGAGAACAATTCCGATGGCACCTTCGACCTGGAGAAGATGGAGAAGCGCATCCGAGGCACCGACATACACGAGCCAATCACGTCGCTTGTCTGTATTGAGAATACTCACAACGTTTGTGGCGGCAAGGTAAGAGCCAATCACATATCTAGTCTATATTGAGGACACTCGCAACGTTTGTGGGGGAAATGTTGTAAGTACGTTTTACGATAAAGAACAATCCCGAAGGCACCTTCGACATGGAGAAGACAGAGAAGCGCATCCGAAGTGTTGAGAATACTCACAAAGTTTGTGACGGAAAGGTAGGAGCCAATCACGTCGCTTGTCTGCATTGAGAATACTCACAATGTTTTTGGCGGAAAGGTAAGAGCCAATCACGTCGCTTGTCTGCATTGAGAATACTCACAACGTTTGTGGCGGAAAGGTAATAGCCAATCTAGTCGCTTGTCCGCATTGAGAATACTCACACCGTTTGTGGCGGAAAGGTAAGAGCCAATCACGTCGCTTGTCTGCATTGAGAATACTCACTACTCACAACGTTTGTGGCGGAAAGCCCGGAAAGGTAAGAGCCAATCACGTATCTAGTCTGCATTCAGAACACCCACAATGTGTGTGGCGGAAAAGTAAGAGCCAATCACGTCGCTTGTTGTCTGCATTGAGAATACTCACAACGTTTGTGGCGGAAAGGTAATAGCCAATCACGTCGCTTGTCCGCATTGAGAATACTCACACTGTTTGTGACGGAAAAGTAGGAGCTAATCACGTCGCTTGTCTGCAATGAGAATACTCACAACGTTTGTGGCGGAAAGGTAAGCTGTATGTTTGTTTAACGATGGAGAACAATTCCGACGGCATCTTCGACATGGACAAGATGGGGCGCATCCCAGGCTCCGACATACATGAGCCAATCACGTCGCTTGTCTGTATTGAGAACACTCATAAGTCATAACATAACGTTCGTTGCGGAAAGGTAAGCTGTATGTTCGTTTTACGATGGAGATGATGGACTGTCCTACCTATAAGTACTCATTACTAGAATTCAATTTAAGTCAATTTTAATTTAACCACAGGTATTTTTTAGTTTTAGGACAAAATAAATTCGATTTTATTGTCTACACTATTGGTTCAAATTCCTTTGTCAATTTATTTGAATAATACAAGCCAATCACGTCGCTCGTATAGTGGCGGCAATGTTCTAATCTATTCTTATCCTTCGTTATAGCGAAAAATAAGGATAATAATATTTTATGATTGTGTGGAGGTTTCGATGTAAACATTAAGTACTTCGTGACTTTCGTGACGAATAAATATTAGCGTCACGGTTTCAGTATATAATTATTATACCTACACAGACGTAGAAGTTGTAAACAGTTCCTAAAACAGGTTTAAATTTTACAAGGGCGCGTATTTTAATAGTATTCAACTGTTCGAAGTTAAAGTTATAAGTATTGAGTTAAGGTACAGAGGGACAATCTTGACTGCGGAAAACTTCGACTAAATCCTAATATTTTCCGTGTTTTACATTGTATCATTGACTAAACTGGTGATGACGGAAAAGCGCTAATCCGCTATCCGGATATAAATTGCACTGTAGTTAATGATGTTAAAACGGAAGATATTTCAATTCAATGTAGTTGAAATTTACCCGCAGTCGAAATTAGCCCCGCTGAACCTTATATACTTACATATTTAGAATCTTAAGTGCATGCTATATTTTGTTTTTTAGCAAATATTATTAATTGAACATATTTTTAAACTAAAATTGGTCATAAGAATATGTATTATTTATTTCTTGTCACTTTTGATTAAGGGAATAATGAAAATTTATGCATGTGAAGATGCATAAGTTTTCATTGTTACTTATGTTATGTTGTTTTAATAACCACTGAAAACGGTACCTACTCTGGCGGATAAAAACATTTTTCGTTTTCATCCGCCATGTTTTTATCCGCCAGAGTAGGTACCTACTTTTTCGTTTTCAGTGGTTAATAAAACAAGTCGACGGCAATAGTATCTTCCTACACGAAGGTCGCAAAAATATGTGACACGCTCTTTTGGCGATACAAATAAGAGCGTGTCACATATTTTTGCGGCCTTCGTGTGGGAAGATACTATTGCCGGTGACTGTACTTTGCTCTTATCATGATAATGACCACATATTTAAGGTTGAGAGGTTACGAATAAAATAGATAAAGACCGCATTTAATTGACGGTAATTAACTATAGTAATTGTATTTAAGTACTACGTTTGGACTAATCTTAATTAGATGGCGGACTTCTCGACTGGTTGATATTGCGGTAATTTGCACCTTATGGCGTTGTAATAAGGCCTTAAAATGTGTAGTTATTTTGATGACGTACAGAAATAATCTATGCGAACTACTAAACTTGCCAGCAGCGTCTTCTTCCTAGCGTTTGTCCCAGCATCTTGCTCTATTGAGCCTGCGGTCCGCACGGCAACCTAATCCCAGGAATTGGCGTAAGCACTAGTTTTTACGAAAGAGATTGCCATGTGACCTTGCAACCCAGAGGGGAAACGGTGTTTTCCTTCACCGAAAAGTGACTGGTAAATAAATGATATTTCGTACATAAGTTCCGAAGAACTCAGTGGTAGGAGCCTGGGTTTGAGAGCATTTTTATTGTAACTTGTATTTTATAGCACGACTTAAGTCGTGTTTCAGTAACGTCTAACCGTCACATTCCTGACAAAATATATGGGATTTGACATTGACCGTCAGTTTTGTGACGATTGCTAACCGGCCGTTATTGGTACACAGTTAAGTGAAAATGCCCTTGAACCCGAGACCTTCAAAAAATCTGACGCCTTACCACCAGGCCACCAGCGCTTCTTGCCAGCAGCGTAATAAGTCAACATTAAAATGAAATACTTAGGCTGTTATATTTATGGGTATTTTTATTTCGTTCTGAAAAACACTGGTTTATAGAACGTTCAGTTCGACGTGCCGGTTGGCAAAGGCCTCCTCCAATTATTTCCATTGCTATCTGTTTTGGGTAACCCTTCTCCAGCTTGGTCCCGCTGTTAATTTTAATTCATCTTCCCATCTTGTGAGTTGACCTCCTTGCTTTCTTTTGCCATCTTTTGGGATAAAGCACTGTAAAAAGATAGGGCTGTAATTAGTCCATTAGTAAAATATCATACACGTATTTTTCCTTTGTAAATCAAGCATAAGATTACAAAGAAAAGGTGTGTCCAAGTTCGAGTGTGGGAACTCGTGCGAAAAAGTGTAGGCTTTATCTCGCATCATTATTTGTTTAATTGTCAAAACAAAAAAATACGTGTCGATTATTTTTACATAATCTGACTATTTTTTTAAGACACGAGCCAAGCAATTGACATGTGTAAACTTGTAAACAATAGTAGGAAACTGTCTGATTTGGTTATTAATTGAACTGAATTTGGCTTGCAGGTTTTGCCCATGAAATGGCTTGATGCGCTGTCTGCAATCTGCAAGAAGCATTCCATACCTTTACATTGTGATGGAGCCCGTATCTTCAACGCAGCAAGTAAAATACTTCACCTAATATAATATACATCTGTTATATGTATGTGTCTTTATAATGCGGTGTGCCATTTTCTCCTGTAGCCTAGCACCTCCCAATGTCCAATTGCATGTATATTTAATAGAAATGCAATTGAGACCATTACGTCGTATTTTTAATACATTTCTACGCCTTATAAAGTGCATCTTCCTTTGTTTAAAGTTTAAAACGAAGGAAAATCAACTTTATTTTCTAGGTAATTTGGTTCAAATTTCGCGGACAAAAATTATGTGTGGTGAGAGGCATAAGTCTAGCATATCTTAAAACTATCAGTTTAGCAAAGCCTTGAACTGTACTAACGTTAACCAACATATTTTCTTTTCCAGCATACCTGAACGTTCCTGTTAAAGAGATCGTCAAACACAGCGACAGCGTGTCCGTGTGCTTTAGCAAAGGCTTGAGCTGTCCAGTCGGCTCTGCGCTAGTGGGCTCCGTACATTTTATTGAACAGTGAGTATGTTATCATGTGGTAACATTAATGTACAGTCGCCATTAAATATATTGGAGCGGTCAAGGTACTCAAAAATATCTGAACATGCACTTTATCGCCTTGACAATAGAGGTGTTGTTCAGATATTTGTGACCACCTTGGCCGCTCCGATATATCTGATGGCGATTGTACATTAAGGCGTGAAACACAGCGTTAGCTTGTCAGTCGCCAGTCTTGCCTTCGGCAGCCGGTAAATACACAATTTTTACATTTACCTAGCCAGTCTTTAAATACTCTCTCTGCACGTTGAAATCTTCGCGCACCGTTTTACAGCTCAAGTTTTTATTTTATTTCAGAGCGCGACGCATGCGCAAAATGCTAGGAGGCGGCATGCGACAGGCAGGAGTCCTGGCGGCGTGTGCCCTCGTGGCGCTCGACGAAATCGTCCCACAGCTGGAGGTGGATCACAAGCGGGCGCAGAGACTGGCTAAAGGTAACACTCTAATAGACATGTCGACACATGTTGCAAAATCCTAGGAGGCGGCATGCGACAGGCAGGAGTCCTGGCGGCGTGTGCCCTCGTGGCGCTCGACGAAAGTGACCCACAGCTGGAGGTGGATCACAAGCGGGCGCAGAGACTGGCTAAAGGTAACACTCCAATAGACATGTCCACACATGTTGCAAAATCCTAGGAGGAGGAATGCGAAAGGAAGGAGTCCTTGCCGCGTGTGCCCTCGTGGCGCTCGACGAAATCATTCCACAGCTGGAGGTGGACCACAAGCGGGCGCAGAGACTGGCTAAAGGTAACACTCTAATAGACATGTCGACACATGTTGCGAAATCCTAGGAGGAGGAATGCGAAAGGAAGGAGTCCTTGCCGCGTGTGCCCTCGTAGCGCTCGACTAAATCGTTCCACAACTGGAGGTGGACCACAAAACGTGCGCAGAGACTGGCTAAAGGTAACACTCTAATAGACATGTCGACACATGTTGCAAAATCCTAGGAGGAGGAATGCGAAAGGAAGGAGTCCTTGCCGTGTGTGCCCTCGTGGCGCTCGACGAAATCATTCCACAGCTGGAGGAGGACCACAAGCGGGCGCAGAGACTGGCTAAAGGTAACACTCTAATTGACATGTCGACACATGTTGCAAACTCCTAGGAGGAGGAATGCGAAAGGAAGGAGTCCTTGCCGCGTGTGCCCTCGTAGCGCTGGACTAAATCGTTCCACAACTGGAGGTGGACCACAAAACGTGCGCAGAGACTGGCTAAAGGTAACACTCTAATAGACATGTCGACACATGTTGCAAATCCTAGGAGGCGGCATGCGACAGGCAGGAGTACTAGCCGCGTGTGCCCACGTAGCGCTCGACGAGATCGTTCCACAGTTGGAGGTTGACCACAAAACGTGCGCAGAGACTGGCTAAAGATAACACTCTGGCCGAACACAAATAATGCTGTGCTCGAATAAGCCATGATTACTCGGCATACCCCTTGTATACCGTCGATGCGCGAGTAAACCTTTTTTTGTTCATTTTTTTCCTTAAATTCATGGTTCCAACCATGATGACTGTACGCAGAACTAGCCCAGTCGCCGCGGTAGGCCGGTTAGGTACATCTCATACTTCTCTGGTAGCAGTCGAGTCGCTCCGGCACGGTGCTGTAGAGAGTTTCCAAGGGGCCACCATCATCTGTCTCGTAGATGAGTACGCCGCCTCGCCTGCTGCGGTAACGACGGATGGGTTTCGAAGAGAAACAACGGGCACTCTTTACACGTATATTTCTCTTGCCTTAACCTAGATTACACTTTACACTTAAATTACGCCATGTTTATTTTAACAAAGGCTCGCGCACCGCGACAATGACAGCACGTCTAACCACTACGACGGCTAGCTGAACAGAGAGGGCAATATCTGACGGAGCGAATGAACAAAAGATCGTGCGCATTCACTCTATTAGACTTGAATACATTTGAACTAGATGGCGCTGATTTGCGTGAACATTCCTTCCCGGCCCAGGGAAAAGGTGAGCTGAAGACCTGAAGTTTACATCGCTACGATCTAGCATAAACAAGAGATATGAAAACAAACAATTATTAACACTAATAAATGTTACATGAGGTGTCTACAGCATAAGTAATCTGTGACCATCCAGTGCACTTGCACTCAATAACATTCCAGATAATATCAAAATATGAATCATGAAAGTGTAAAAACAACAAAGGTAAGCTACTTACTAAGTTAGTTACATGGTTTCCCGAGGAAACAGTGGTACATAGTTCACGATAATTAGTACTAATTGCTACAATTTAAACCAAGATTTATAATAGTTAACTTACAAGAGCTACTCAAATAATTAAAGCTCCATAGGTAATTTACACAATTTGACAACGGGGCGTACAAGTTCGCCTATCTGTGTCTTCAACTTTACAGACCTGACGACTCCGTCGGAGCCTTTGAAAACTTGAATGACCCTACCTCGACGCCATTGTAGAGGCGGGGAATTTTCATCCTTTATCAAGACTAAATCGTTTAATGCTACATTCTGTTCCATTTGTTACGGGCTTGCAAATTATTTAAATATTCTAAGTGGTACCTAGCCCAAAACTTTCGAGTTACAGCTTGAATAAATTGAAAATGCGACAGCCGTGACATATTCGTGTCCTTCCAGGAAGGTTCAGGTAATGACACCAAAGGTTGACCTATCAAAAAATGACCTGGGCTGAGAACTTCCAGGTCACAAGGATCCTCGGACATTGGAACCAGCGCTCTAGAGTTGAGGATAGCTTCCGCCCTGCAGAATACCGTTTGCAGACCTTCAAAGGTCAGGATACGGTCCCCAATCTCTCGTTTAAGCAGGTTCTTGCTACTCTTGACCGCTGCTTCCACTAGACCAGACATGTGAGGGGCGCCGGGAGGATTGAACTCCCAGCGGACGCCTTGGCGACGAAACTCATCCTCTAGAATGGTTTCGTTGTCAAGCAAGAACTGGTTAACCTCTCGGAGGTATGAGCTAGCAGATTTAAAATTGGTACCTTGGTCACTCCGGACGAGGGCGGGCAGCCCACGTCGACTCACAAACCGTGTGAACGCAGCGATGAAAGCCTCGGTGCTCAGCGACGAGACGACCTCGAGGTGTACTGCCTTGGTACCTAGACATACAAAAACACACAGGTAAGCTTTAACAGATTTAGCATTCCTGAGCTGGCTACTTTTAACCAAGTAGGGGCCAGCGAAATCCGTCGCTACGCCGGAAAATGGACGCGTCGCCGTGACGCGGTCCGCGGGCAGATCAGCCATGAAAGGCGCCTGATCTGTCGCGTTGAATCTGAAACATGACATACAACCCCTGATGACACGTGACACCTGACGCCGTGCTGACGGAATCCAGTATCGTTGTCTAAGTATATTAATCAGGGCGCTTGTCGAAGCATGACAATAGATCCGGTGATAGTGCTCCATCAATAATTGCGACCATCGATGGTCCTTAGGTATAAGCATTGGGTGCTTTGCGTCATAACGTAAGCTTGAATTACGTAGTCTGCCTCCGACTCGAATAAAATGATTATCGTCCACGAAGACGCTCAACTTCTGAAGTGATTTGCATACCAACTTTCCTTTTTTCAGTAAGATGACTTCATCTTGGTATGCATCCAACTGAACCTTCTTGACCCAGTGATCCGTTGCTGCACGATTTTCCTCGATAGTAAGGTTCTGTTTTAGATTTCGTTGCTGCTTCGGCAAACGAATATTCCTGCAAAATCTCAAAACGTACGACGTCACGTTTATGAGTTTACTATACGAGCTGACTCTCGACAGTAATAAGTCCTCCCATGTCTGCTCGTCATTGGCGACATGAACCAGCTGCTTGAACCCTGGCAGCTCCGGTGACATGGTGACCGGCATCGTTGGCCACTGTGACTCCTCCTTGAGTAGCCACTCCGGCGACCACCACAACTTGCATTTGAGGAGCCCCTTCGCGGTAGCACCTCGGGACGCGACGTCGGCCGGGTTGGACTCACCTCGGACATAGCGCCATGTCATTGGTCGCTTCGACTGCTGAATATCCTGTACTCTGTTACATTCAAATGTCTGGAGCAGATGTGGTTTTGTGTTAAGCCAACACAACGTGATTTTGCTATCAGACCACGCATTTATGCTATCAATCTCGATTTCGTCTTCATAGGCCGCTGCGACATGATTCAGGAGTTTACAAACCATATGAGCTGCATTCAACTCATTCTTCGGAATGGTTTGTTTGACTTTCTTCGACGCCACTCGGGTCTTAGCTAGGACTAACCGTACCATGACGTTTCCAGACGTGTCCTCTGTCCGAAGGTACACGCACGCTCCATAGCCCTGCTCCGAGGCATCTCCAAACCCGTGGAGTGAGTAGGAGGCAGATCCTGGTAACGCGACGCAACGAGGGATCTGTAATTGAGACAAATGGTTTAAATCCTGAACCAACTCGTTCCACTGAACCTCCTGAGTGTCCAGGAGCGGTTCATCCCACGTCATTCCATCGGTAAACAATGACTGCATGAACAGCTTGAATCTATAGACAATCGGGGCGCAGTACCCGCACGGATCATAAAGCCTAGCTATAGTACTTAAAACGCTTCGCTTCGTTACCGCCTGCCCCAACGGTACATTGACCTGATACGACATGGTGTCGTGCACCGGGTTCCACTGTATTCCCAATACCTTTATGAGGCTCCTGTCTTCAGCGTCGAATTGATGAGGCAGCTCACAATACTCCTGTGGTAGGTCCCGGAGTAACTCGTGACAGTTAGACGACCATTTCCTGAGCTCGTAGCCGGCACTGCTCATGAGTTCTATGAGCTCCGATTGAAGCTGCCGAGCCTCTGTAATGGAGTTTGCTCCAACCAAAAGGTCGTCAACGTAGCTCTGACGTCGTATGACGTCTGCAGCTGGAGACCCTGGATGCTGAGCTTGCCAATCCGCGGCTAGCTGCAACAGCGTCCGTATTGCGACAAAAGGGCTTGACCGTAGTCCGTAGGTATTAGTATTCAACTCGTAAACCTGTATGTCCTGCGACGGGTCCTCACGCCACAGGATCAGCTGATAGCGCCTATCACTGGGGTGTATCCACGTCTACCGGAACATCATCCGGATGTCGGCCGTGAACACGAACTGGTGCCGTCTGAAATTCAACAATATCTTTGTAATATCATTCTGAAGAGGCTTGCCTGAATGCAGGCATTCATTAAGAGCTATGCCATTGCTACTCTTCGATGCTCCATTAAAGACGACCCGAAGCTTATTGGAATCTTTTTTGAAAATCGCATGATGCGGAACACAGTAGTGCTCCGAGTCAAACTGGTAACTGGATTTAGACATGTGTCCTAGAGACTCATATTCCCGCATGAACTCCTTATATTTCTCAGCCAAGACTGGATTCTTGGCTAGCTTCGCCTCTAACGAATGAAGCCTGCGTACAGCAATGGCTCTGGTCTCGCCTAGCGTGGGTCTGTCTGACAAGAAGGGCAGCCGCACCATGTATTTCCCGTCAGGCATACGTTTAGTAGTAGAAGTATACAACCTTTCACATTCCAAATGTTCCGGATGATCTGGTGGGTCTTCTGGAGGCTGCTCCACCTTCCAGAACTTCTCCAGCACCTCTTTAAGCTTGGTAGCGTGCACGCCGTAGTCTTCCACGGACGTTCCTCTCGACTGCTGCGCCGAGGTGTCAGCAGGGTGTGTCCAGATGGCTCCCATGAGGACATCTCCAAACCAGGTACCGTAGGCCTCCACTCCTGTAATGTTCGTGAGCATCTTTGAACCAGTGAACATATAATTTAGCACATCCAGGCCGAAAATGATGTCTACATCTTGAGATTTGTCAAAATCTGGATCGGCCAGGCTGAGTTTAGACGTATGTAAGTGGGCCTTCAGGTAATGGTTACAGGCCGGAATATTTCCTGTAACGGTATACATGGCGGTTGCTACAACGCTAATTATAGGGACTAATTTTCCTACTGGCTTAAATACTATTTTAGCAATGGTACCGGGTACCTTGACCTGTTGGTTTCCGATCCCAACAATATTATTTCCTACATACTGCTGATGCAATCCTATTTCATCTGCAAATGATTTCTTAACTATCGAACACCCGGCTCCGGTGTCTAACAGTGCCCTTGCCATAATATAATTGCCTTGGCCTGACCTTACCATGACAATAGCAGTAGGACTGACCCGGATCGATGGCATCATCATCCGAGGTTCTCGTGGTACATCAGCAGTAGCCTTATTTCAAGAACGGCGCTCAGGGCTGCCTCGAGTGCCGAAACGTAGGCTGTGGAAAGACTCCTGCGCCTGGCGGGCCCTCGTTCCCACCGGAGGGCGCGGGATGTGACCAGCAGTCATCAATTGAGCTGGCTGGACCTGCTGTGGAGGAGGCGACCTAGTCTCTTCTCTCCACCTTGGCGGGCTCGTACGGGGTTTTTGAGCTCGCTGCGCCCAAGACCCTTGTGGCGGGGTCGACACCCTGTGTCGTGGTGGGGACCTACGCTGTGGTGGTGTACTTACCCTTCTGGTGGGTGGGACCGGGGTTCGCTCATGCACCCTGTGCACCGCTTCCGCTTCCTCCCTGCACAGCAACGGGCTATGCGACCCTGACTGGCACGCACCGCACCAATTACGAGCCATACACTTTCTCGCGTAATGAGAGCGAAGGCATTTAAAACATGCACCATTCTTCCTGACCCAGGTTTTCCTCTCCGAAACAGCCAGACTTGCGAAGAATGGACATTTGTATATAGAGTGTGCACTACTGGAACAGTACGTGCACAGCCCTTTAGACCGATTCACCTGATCAGCTTCTTCCAGCTCCGCAGCTAGGACACGTGGAGGGGACGCTCTGCCGCGTCTTCCCTTGGTCGGTGACAGCCGTCCCACCGGTGCTCTTCCCGCTGCCGCAGTGGGAACCACCTGCTGCACCCGACACTGCTCATCCAGCAGCGCCAGCAGCTGATTGAGCGTTGGCAGGACTTGAGGATCCGTGCCACAGCGTTCCTCAAATAGGGTTCTGATGCGAATAGGCAGCTTCTGTAACATCATGTAAACAACTAAATACGACCACTCAGAAACCGGCTGCTTCAACTTTTCTAGGGCCTGAATCGACTCGCGCAGAGGATCATAAAACTGTGTTCGCAAATTTATATTCGGGCCCCCGACATTGGGCAGATTGACTATCCGCGCAATGAAGGTGTCCACAAGCTGTCGGGAGTTATGGTACCTTTTCTTAAGAAGATCCAATGCTACAGAGTAGCTGGCTCCATCCACAGGTAAGTGTTGTACTACCGTCAAGGCCTCAGCATTCAAGGACGTTCGGAGGTAGTAGTGTTTCTCGGCATCAGACAATGGACCTGCATCCACTAATGCCATAAAAAGGTCATAGAATGACATCCATTCTGTCATATCCCCGCCATATGTTGGCAGTTGTACCAAAGGCAACTTAACCTTACTGTGATACTTAGCTGCACCAGCTGTCTGTTCTGACTCCACACCTGATGCCTCATCCAGTTGGATAAGAAGTCGGTTGATCTCGGCGAACTGCTCCTGGTACTTGAGACGTTCCGCCTCTGTTAGTTCCGTATCGCTTGTCAATACCGCCTCATAGGCCGTGATATATGTTTTATATACCTGATCAAAATGCCGCTTGGCCACCGCTGTCGCTGAAGACCCGGACCTGGTAGCCACCGTGCCAGCGTAATCAATAAGCATTTGATACCTCGTACCCAACTGTACCTTAGCTTTGAGTGATGTTGTGAATAGATATTAACTTACCTGGTAAAACACAAATACTTCACCGCGCCGCGCGTATTTTCAATAAATCACCTATTTGTGAGTATTTACTAACCAATATCAAGCTATATTCTATCCAATTAATCTAATCCTAAGTATTTTTCAAGTAATATTAGTTGAGAAATCTATCACAAATAGCACACAACACAACTTGACTTTTGACACTGACGTTTGTCAAATGAAGTATGTCATAGATAATAAAGTCTCTAAGGTTGTCGCCACGACGCCCGACGTCGTTCCGGATCGATGCTACACGTTCCTACCATTCAGTTCGTTCACTCAGCACAAAACCGGTAAACGTCAACCGGATGTAGCACTTCACTATGGCGACCTCCAAATGTCCCCACAATGACACGTTTCACGTTGATCGAAATGTTTATGACGTAATCGCGCACTGAATTTACACAATGAATGCAAACAACTGCAAATTCCACTCGACGAATCCTTGATTGCCGTGGCGCGACTCTTGGCCCTGGATTGCTTCAATCTTGCCCCAATCACGGGATTTTATTTTATATTTTCCCAAATCACGGGTTTTGTTATTATCGTGCGGTTGTTCCCTCTCATGGGTCACACCAAAATGTACGCAGAACTAGCCCAGTCGCCGCGGTAGGCCGGTTAGGTACATCTCATACTTCTCTGGTAGCAGTCGAGTCGCTCCGGCACGGTGCTGTAGAGAGTTTCCAAGGGGCCACCATCATCTGTCTCGTAGATGAGTACGCCGCCTCGCCTGCTGCGGTAACGACGGATGGGTTTCGAAGAGAAACAACGGGCACTCTTTACACGTATATTTCTCTTGCCTTAACCTAGATTACACTTTACACTTAAATTACGCCATGTTTATTTTAACAAAGGCTCGCGCACCGCGACAATGACAGCACGTCCACTACGACGGCTAGCTGAACAGAGAGGGCAATATCTGACGGAGCGAATGAACAAAAGATCGTGCGCATTCACTCTATTAGACTTGAATACATTTGAACTAGATGGCGCTGATTTGCGTGAACAATGACGATTCAATAAAGTTTTCATGACCTCTTGAAAGACTATTTTGACTAATTTAACTTAAATATGTTTACCCTTTACTTGAACAGAATTACTTTTTAGACTCCAATGTACTCGTAATAAAGGCAAAATTAAAGTGTTTTAAATTGTTGAATTCCAGTAATTGAAGGCATGTTCCTCAAATGCTTCTCCGTGGACATACAGAACCAGCACACCAACATAGTGCTGGTGAAGCTGACTCCGAAGTGTCCCGTCGGAGCCGAGCGGGTCACACAGCGGCTGGCGCAGGTGTCGCTGCAGGAGACCCAGGTTCGTGGCTGTTCACTGTGGAACGTGTTGAGTGGTTCACCGTGTACAGAACCAGCACAACATAGTGCTCGTGACGCTGACTCCGAAGTGTCCCGTCGGGGCCACGCGGGTCGCGCAGAGGCTGGCGCAGGTGTCGCTGCAGGAGACCCAGGTTCGTGGCTGTTCACTGTGGAACGTGTTGAGTGGTTCACCGTGTACAGAACCAGCACAACATAGTGCTGGTGAAGTTGACTCCGAAGTGTCCCGTCGGGGCCACGCGGGTCGCGCAGAGGCTGGCGCAGGTGTCGCTGCAGGAGACCCAGGTTCGTGGCTGTTCACTGTGGAACGTGTTGAGTGGTTCACCGTGTACAGAACAAGCACAACATAGTGCTGGTGAAGCTGACTCCGAAGTGTCCCGTCGGAGCCGCGCGGGTCGCGCAGAGGCTGGCGCAGGTGTCGCTGCAGGAGACCCAGGTTCGTGGCTGTTCACTGTGGAACGTGTTGAGTGGTTCACCGTGTACAGAACCAGTACAACATAGTGCTGGTGAAGCTGACTCCGAAGTGTCCCGTCGGAGCCGCGCGGGTCGCGCAGTGGCTGGCGCAGGTGTCGCTGCAGGAGACCCAGGTTCGTGGCTGTTCACTGTGGAACGTGTTGAGTGGTTCTCCGTGTACAGAACCAGCACAACATAGTGCTCGTGACGCTGACTCCGAAGTGTCCCGTCGGGGCCACGCGGGTCGCGCAGAGGCTGGCGCAGGTGTCGCTGCAGGAGACCCAGGTTCGTGGCTGTTCACTGTGGAACGTGTTGAGTGGTTCACCGTGTACAGAACCAGCACAACATAGTGCTCGTGACGCTGACTCCGAAGTGTCCCGTCGGAGCCGAGCGGGTCACACAGCGGCTGGCGCAGGTGTCGCTGCAGGAGACCCAGGTTCGTGGCTGTTCACTGTGGAACGTGTTGAGTGGTTCACCGTGTACAGAACCAGCACAACATAGTGCTCGTGACGCTGACTCCGAAGTGTCCCGTCGGGGCCACGCGGGTCGCGCAGAGGCTGGCGCAGGTGTCGCTGCAGGAGACCCAGGTTCGTGGCTGTTCACTGTGGAACGTGTTGAGTGGTTCACCGTGTACAGAACCAGCACAACATAGTGCTCGTGACGCTGACTCCGAAGTGTCCCGTCGGGGCCACGCGGGTCGCGCAGAGGCTGGCGCAGGTGTCGCTGCAGGAGACCCAGGTTCGTGGCTGTTCACTGTGCACTTTGTAGCTCGGATTTTTTTCTGAAGAATACATCGTCTACGGGTCACTTACCGATATTGTTTTTATGAAATTAAATCTGATACACATTTGTGTTATAGGGTGACTGCAAAACCGCAAACGACGAAGGAGTGATACTAAAGAGCGTCATCTTCGATGACCAGACCATCCGCTTCACGCTCCACAACGGCATCACCGACGAGGACTTGTGGCTCGCCATCATGAAGATCACATACGTGTTCAAGGAGATCGAGGCTGAGGCGGGGAAGGCCACTCAGATTTAGGATGCGTGTGTATACCGTGCAAGTACTTGCGTAGTCTGCGCAAGTTACTTGCGTAAACTTGCGCAGGATACTAGTGCTCCTCGTTGGCGAGTTTAAATATGGTGCCGATAGCGATCCATTACGATTATATACGGCTCTTTGCTACCGAAAAGGACAGAAGATCTAAGACCAGTAAAGTCTAGGTTATACTTAGCTAAGACATCAGATAGAGATACCTTTAGTATATTAGACAAATAAACAAATTGACCATAGTATGTAGATACCGAAGGCGTGATACTAAAGAGCATCATCTTCGACGATCATACCATCTGCTTCACGCTCCACAACGGCATCACCGACGAGGACTTGTGGCTCGCCATCATGAAGATCACATACGTGTTCAAGGAGATCGAGGCTGAGGCGGGGAAGGCCACTCAGATTTAGGATGCGTGTGTATACCGTGCAAGTACTTGCGTAGCTTGCGCAAGTTACTTGCGCCAACTTGCGCAGGATACTAGTGCTCCTCGCTGGCGAGTTTAAATATGGTGCCGATAGCGATCCATTACGATTATATACGGGTCTTTGCTACTTGCAAAACTGAGAGAAGATCTAAGACCAGAAAAGTCTAGGTCATACTTAGCTAAAGCCTGACCAGAAATATATGATTATTGTCAAGAGGGCGCTATTATTCTCATTTATATAGCAACAGTTTAGTTCTCTATGGTATGGTGACATCTTGATTTGTTTACCTGTCAGCTTTGATGTTAATTTGAAAATGTTTCACAGCTAATAAGTTTCATTTCCCGAGCGTATTACTTACAGCTGTTTATTATATACACTATCTACAATGTTCTGATTTTGACTATGGATAATTTTGGGAATTTTCTGTCGTTTATTATTTAATATTCAACACTTTATTATCATTTAACCACCTCAATGACAGTGACAGCCTATCACAAGTACTCACACATGCATATCATTCTGTCATTAAAATTATTGCCAGTGTAAGAAATTAGTTCCAATGAAATTCCGCAACATGGCGCATGATCATATATTTCTGGTCAGGCTTTAAGACATCATATAGAGATACCTTTAGTATATTGGACAAATAAACAAATTGACCATAGTATGTACATATTAGCAAATACCGAAGGCGTGATACTAAAGATCATCTTCTGCACAACGACATCTCCGACGAGGACTTGTGGCTTGTCATCATGAAGAGAACATACTGATGAGTGATGATCGAAGCTGAGGCGGGGAAGGCTACTCAGATTTAGAATGAGTGTGTATACAGTGTAAGTACTCGCGCAAGCGTGTGCAAGTTACTTGCGTAAACTTGAGCAAGGTAAGGTGTCTATAGCGATACTTTCCATTAATCTGTGCGGAAAGAGAAGTCTAAGAATTCCTTAGTTCCCATATAAACAATGGCACTCCCCTTTCCCCACAAACTACCAAGAATATAACGGATTACGATTATACACGGTGCCTGTGAGCATTGCGAGAGACTTTAACAGTGTATTCATGATCATATTTCGAGAAAAAAAATGTCCTATATACTTTTCCGAAATTCGCCATAGTTTCAGAGTAAATACTACTTGCAAGAAATAACATTTTTAATTGTTACTCAGTGTAAAATGCTTTTTTGATCGGGTTGTTACCTGTATGGGGCATCTCTTATTGACAGATATCAAAGACTAAGAAACACTTTGCATGAACTAGTTTATACGAGAAAAAAATTTAGCAATTTATTTTAGACATTACATTTTTCCAATGACGTTTACTTTTTATGTAGAACACATTCCAAACATTTTTTTTGGCGTTTTACAACTAAAGTCACATAATGTTTTCTTTTGACCTCAGAAATGCGACGTTAAAATCTCTCGCAATGCTCACGGGCACCGTGTATACGGTTTTTTGCAACCGACGCGGAAAGAAGCTCTAAGACCAGTAACGTCTAGGTGTGCAAGTTACTCGCGCCAGCGCTTGCACATGTTAGTACCTGGAATAGTAATGGATCGCTAGCGAACTTAAATATGGCACCTATTTTAAGGTTATAAGCGATTTTGTGAAGGGTGTTTAAATCTTACAATTACCTATGATTCTGTTATACAAAATCTTTAAGATTTGTTACAACAGCCCAGCTGTGTTAACACACTTTGACTACTTAACGAGAACCCGCCTGGTAGGCACTCGTAATGTTTGCTCAGATGCCAGGCACGCGGCGTGCGGCATTGCGTTGCACGTCATAGCCCGCCTGGCGGGTTCTGACGGTTTCTGGGGTATTGTTCAAAATTTAGGTTGGTTGCGAAAGTGTTATAGTACATTACTTACCAAGGACTGTAAAAGAAAGAAAGCCCGAGATCGCAGGTATTTGTGACCCGAGCCGCAGGCGAGAAATATGCGATAGAGAGCTTTCTTTTTTACTGCCCGTGGTGAGTACACAGTTTTACGTCTTCTCTTAGAATCTATTCAAGTGTTTAAATTGACTATTTAGTTGATTTAGAATGTGCCAAATAAAGACAACAAATAACACAAATATGAAGTGCTGTGCCATTTAAGACTTTATCCTTATAAGTATAAGGTTGTAAACCTATTTGAATGAAAACAATTTATGTCTGAAGTATATTATGTATAATATGATATGATATTATGAATAAGTACAATGTTGTTATGAGATATTTACTATAAAATATACAGTTGTTATAATATTTTTCTATTATAATTTAATTTTACGTCCTAATTGTGGGTTTTATCCGTTACATATTTCAGAGCAATCACGAAAAACACCCATAAATTTAGATATCTATTATTGCGAGACAGGTACAGTCTGCGCACGAGCTTCGAGGAATTGTAGGGGTTCAAAAATCCTCAAAGCTCGTGTTTTAGCTATCTATATTTCAACGTCATAAGTGTTACATAGAAAGCTTATGAGAGCCGAATATACCATATTACAAAGTATTCTATATACAGGGTGTTTGGTAACAAGATGCAAAGCTTTGGTAACTAGGTGATAGCCAAGGTATTTTTGAACAATTTTAGCCATTATGTCTCAGATGAGATTTAGATCACTTAGCTGCAAACACCCTGTAGTTATACCTATTTACAAGGAGTTCTTAATAAGAATATTCGTAAACAGTAAAAAAACCGAGCTATAATCCCATTTCCTTTTCGATTCTGGGATTAAATTAAAGCTACTTGTGTTTTGTCTTTAATATTTAAAATAGCAAAAAAAATTATATCAAAACAATCTGTTGTTCTAACTAAGAGTATTGCTTCCATTAATTCTATCACAATAATTTTACTATTTTACAAATTAATGTCACACTGTAATTTCACAATCAAACAACCATCAAATAATCTTATTCTGTTCATTCCACACCCTAACTAACTCACTATGATCACTAAATCCATGAGACGCGATCACTTCACTATAACCTTCTTTGCTATATTTCTTTTTGTAAAAATAGAAATGCAGGCAGTGTGTAGGTTCTATTCCAACCTTTTTCGCTACTAAACCTAGATAAATATCGTCGAAACGAAAATGTTTTACATACAAACTTCCAATGTACATAACCTTAAAAGCTTTGTTAGATAGTACATAAGCCCCCGCTGTTACATAACGCGGCCATCGATTCCAAGGATATTCGTCTATAGATACTCTCCATTTACTAGTGATGTATCTATGCGGAGCGGATTTGAAGACGTAACCGGCGAAAAGCAGTCTGTCGCCTTCATAATAAGATGTACTGCTCACTCCTGTTGGTTGTTCGGATACATAGTTTAAGAGATTGCTAACTGAGATATACATATCATCATCCGTGAATAGATAATAGTCTGCCGTAGAGCAATGTTCATATGCCCATCGAAAAGACATCATAGTCTTAATAGTATTGTTATAGTAATTATCGTGAAAGTCTATCTGTATTATATCTTTATGTTCTTCTATTTCCTTGTCAACCATCCTTTGCGTTTGAGACTTCATGTCATTAATTCCAAGAAAGAAGAGGATTTTCACAATTCGTCCTGGAAGATAGTTCTCCTGACCATAAGTCTGTCTTATAGCTTTCCTGTGTTTAAAATGGTTCATAGCCGATTTGACTAATATGAACAAGTCAAGTTTTTCTACAGCACTGCATTTCGCGGAGTTACTTAGAAACTTATATGGGTATATATTTATGGGAGTTACAGTAGGTTTGTTACCAGCTAAGACATCGGCAACGATCGGTCGAATATCCGTGTTGAGTGGATAGTCGAATTCACTGTCAAAATCTCTTGAGAACACATAGTCGCTAACACCACATAAGTAATATAGAAACACGACCACAAACACAGTTAACACGTAGAGGTTTTTTCTCCTTTTCATTTTAGTTTATTGTTCATAGATTTACCTGAAATAGAAAATATTTTTTGTTAAAAAATAAACTTTTTACGGTTAATGTCGCTCTCGAAACGTCGGAGATAAGTTTCAGTACTTTCAGTGTTATTTACGCGGTTAAGTCCCGTTTTAGTAAATAATAATCTAGGCTAGGTACATCGACTTCAATGCCCATTATATTTAAAATTAAACTTGCTATGAATATGTGCAATGTGGTGAGTCAATACAAAGTTAACTTGATATGACGCTCTTATCTACTGCTCACTGCACTATTGCATAAAACGAAACGGACCACGTCATGAGTTCAAACATTTGCTTTAATTATACAATTACAGAGACAAGTAAGTAAAAGCCTTGTTACACTTGTCCTAGTTAGCTTCCTAAATGATTTAGTCACTGAATTTAGTAGAAAACAAGATAGGATCCTAATTAGGATGCTAGTTAGGACACTTAACAAAGTTAACTGTAACAGGGGTTTTAGACAACAAAACCGGCCAAGTGAGAGTCGGACTCGCGCACCGAGGGTTTCGTACAAACCTGTAGGTAACTAAAATTTTACGGTTTTCGCAATTTTTCCTTTATCTGTGCTATAAGACGTTGCTTCGTACCAAATTTCAAGATACTGAGTTCACGGGAAGTACCCTGTAGGTTTTGATTCCCTTGCAAGTTTCGGAAATTTGCAGCATATACGAGGGGCGGCTGATAAGTCCTAAGCCTATGGTATTTCGAGGTCGTATATGCGTTTATGGTACTGGCCACTAGAAAGGCCATTTAAAAACAAATTATTAAATACAAAATCATGTCATATTTTTTAAAATTTTCTTGAGATATTCAACGGCAAAGTTCACCATGTCTGAATTATCAACAAATATAACGAAAATTGAGCACCGTGCTGTAATTAAGTTCCTTACAAAATGTTCTAAATCACCGCAATGTATTTTTGAAGAAATGGCTAGTATTTATGGTGCCTCTGGGCCTTCCTATGCTACGGTCAAAAAGTGGAGTCGCTTATTTAAACTAGATAGGGAGTCGATTGAAGACGATCCCCGTTCAGGGAGGCCAATATCGGTGGTGACTGAGGAAAATGTAAGAAAAGTCAGAAAATTGGTATTAGAAGACCGGAGAGTTAAGGCTTGGAAAATAGCTGATACTGTAGGCATTAGTAAAGAACGGGTTGGGGAGATTTTACATGAACATTTGAACATGACTAAGGTCAGTGCTTGCTGGGTACCAAAAATGATGACGGCGTTCGATAAAGAACGTCGTGTTGAAACTTCCCAGGCGTTTTTAGATCTGTGCGGAGATGGTATAGATGAAGTTTGCTCCCGAATAGTAACTGTTGATGAAACATGGACCAGGCAGTATGATCCGGAGTGTAAGTCTGAATCCATGCAGTGGATTGAAAAGGGTGAAAGACCACCGAAGAAGTTTAAAGTGCAAAAATCGGCATCTAAGTTAACGGCCACTGTGTTTTGGGACTGTGATGACATTCTCTTAATAGATTATTTGGGCAAAGGTTCTACAATAAATGCACTTTATTATGCCAATCTATTGAGACAAGTGCGAGAAGCGGTAGTTGAGAAAAGGAGGGGCAAACTAAGGAAAGGCATTTTGTTTTTGCAAGACAATGCATCCGTTCACACCGCCCGGGTTGCGAGGCAGGCTCTGAAGGAAATTGGCTTCGATGAAATCGACCACCCACCCTACAGTCCAGACTTAGCCCCTAGCGATTATTTCCTGTTCAGTAATTTAAAGAAAGAGTAACGGGGAAAGCGATTTAGCAGTGATGAAGAGATGAAGGCGGCTGTACAGGAGCATTTTGAAGGCCAATCTAAAGAATATTTTTTTAACGGCCTAAAAGCATTGTATAAAAAATGTAAAAAATGCATTGAATTAGAGGGAGATTATATTGAAAAATAAACATAAGTTATTATTTATATATCGTTTTTTTCTACCATAGGCTTAGGACTTATCAGACGCCCCTCGTACCTATGACTGTATCTTTTGATTGCGTTGGCTTTTAAGTTTGATTTTTTCACAGCTCCAATGAACAATAGACCCGAGTATTTGATATAAATTCAGCTTGATACCTCTACGCGTTCCTGAGAAAAATGGTTTTGACAGACAGACGGACAACAAAGTGATCCTATAAGGGTTCCGTTTTTTCCTTTCGAGGTACGGAACCCTAAAAATAGACTGCCAACCTGCATGTAATAGACTAAAGCCTGGCCTCTACATATATGATACGAAAACAAGAGCAACGAAGCCCCTCTAGATTGCTATAATATCCTTACCTATCCAACATTTATTATCTAGAAATAGATCAACCGCGAACCTCGAAATTTCGTTATCTCCCACTTTATCGCACTTGCTATTCGAGCGAAAGAGACGCAGATAACAAAATTTCGATCGAGGTTTGCGGTAGGCCTGAGTGGACGTTCGCGGTGAGCGTGCAGCGGGGCGAAGCGTGCGGCGTGCATGTCAAACAAATGAAACTCGTACTGGTGTCCTCAGTCGTCGCTGCAAAATAGTACAGTACGGGAACAGTTTTGAGCTTCGATAACTCACAAGTGCGATTTTCTTTTTTAGTTAGAGAATATGATATGATTACTTATAGTAAAAAATATTTTCTAACAGTTTTTGACGTTGCGCTAGGAATTCTATAGATATTTATTAATAACAACAAGAAAAGATTATACAAGATATATTTTCCTTTACCATACTATTGCATTCAACTATTTCAACATAATCTGTCGTTTTATAAGTTTGGTCAATAGATTATGTGAGCATAATCGAAAACAATTTGTCAAAATATAAATGACCTTGAATTCTAAACGAATTACAAATGGCTAAGACGACATATGCTCTTGACAAAACCGTTATAAAATGTGAAGTTATGTTGCAATAGTAAAAAGCGATAGCCTGGTGGAGAAAAACAAAACTTAAATAATCTTTTCTATGTGTGGCAAACAAATACATGTATTATACCTAGCGCGATGCTAACAATTGTTAGAAAATATTTTTTTATTATTAATACTTAACGTATTCTAACAGGTCACAAAATAAAATCGGACTTGTGATTTATGTCATTTTTATAGGTTAAAAAGGCGTTCCCGTACTCCACTAAAAAGTGAATGCACGCTCGCCCGCCCCGCTGCAAGCTCCGCTTCGAGCGTCCACTCAGGCCTTACACTTACGATAGTACCTATAGTACTACTAAACGCCTCTAGCGTTTCGTTGCTCTCGCTACTGTGTCATTTTTTACGGGGCTAGACGAGAGTCTATGAAGTCTTCTAATTTTAACTTATCACAGTCAGAATCATAGTGGTCAACAAACAGCAGAACCGCAATCTTTTTTTTCTTTTGTGAAAATGGGAACGAACTTGTAGAGTTTCTCCGGAAAGAGAAGTATCGTGGTTTATATGGAAGCTCATACTTTCTACGCCATTTCTCTTTCCGTCCGGACAGACTCTACAGTCGACGTCAAATATATGTACAATTTTGCACTTTAATACTTTGTTATAAGGCGCAAAAGATATATTTGACGTCGACCATACATAAGATATCTCTATACTCCGCTTAACGCGTTATTTCTTTGATACCTAAGCTGCCAAAAAGAAGGGGCGCGGGAGGGGAACTCGCAATGCTAGACAGGGAACGCGCGATTCTTCCGTGGGGCGTAAGAGAGAGTCAGACATTAATAGTTGCCATGGAGACGTACTATGTTTACTGTTACTTCCAATATTAGTGTCTCACTATAGAGTGAAATTACTTCGAGCGTGGCAGCGGGGGTCGCCCGGCTATGCGGGGTCTTGGGTTAATTAGTCTATGACGTCGACGTACAGCCAGCTACAATATTGTGACAGTCTACATGAAAAGTAACCAATTGGCGGAAGGCGCTTACGTCGTACGTTGTACAGATACAATATTGTATTCGATCAATAAAAGCGTAGGCGCAGGCCGTCAAATAACACCTTTTGGTGCAGTCACATATGGTCTTACACAATGAAATGCGCAAAAATATCTGACAATCTTATTTGTATTGTAGAACAAGAGCATGCCACATAATAGTATTTTATACAATCGTGACATAATGAAGAGCTTTTCAGTCGAGTACCGTGTTTACACAAGCAAGGTACAAGATTGAAATGCTTAATTTTGTCACTATTGTATACAATATTTTTTCTACGAGTGCTCCAAATAGGCAAGCCGGTAAGAATTGAGTTCGACGAACGCCTTACAACCTGCTGATTCTATACAATTTAGTAGCCTCAATCTCCCGGTGGATTGTGCCGGCGGTCGGGGAGGAGGACAACAGTGTTACAAATGTTATTTATAAGCTAAATATATAAAAGAAGAAACTGACTGACTGACATATCAACGCATAGTCCAAAACGACATAGGGTAGTTTTCATCCAGAAAATCGATCCTTAATGGGGTGTAAAGTGGGTTGGATGTTTGTATGGGAAATTTTGAACAGCTGAACCTATTTAGATGAAACTTAGTATACAGATAGTTTGAGTCCCGGGAAGGAACATAAAATAGTTTATACTTATCGAGAAAAACAACCCTTAAGAGGGTGTAATGGGGGTTGGAGGTTTGTATGGAGAATTTTAAACCGCGAACCAATTTAGATAAAATTTGATATGGATATAGATTGAGTCCCGGGAAACAATATAGGATAGTTTTTATCCCGAAAAACAATCCTAGAGGGGTAGAAAAGGAGTAGGTCGTTTGTATGGCGTATTCCTTAAGCGGTTAAGAAGAGGGTGGATTACTAATTCCACTCAGACGAAGTCGTGGGGAATAGCTTCTATTCAAGAGTAGAAATCTGCATTATTCATAATCTCTAATTGGTAGTAAGTCGTTTGTGGCGTAACAATTCAACAATTGGCTACTTTCCTAAAAAAATATTTAGTCCGTAAGTTAGATTATTAAAAAAATATGTATGTATAGATACTCGTATTGGACACCTATTTTTCATTTTGTCAATCAAACAAAAATTGGTGAAGATATAGCCCGTTAAAGTTCCGAGTGACGTCACATTTCAGTACTTTTTAGCATAATGTGACGTCACGCATAACTTTAACCGGCTATATCTTCACCTTATGATTGACAAAATAAAAAATATGTATCCAATATTTTTTGATAATCCTACTGACGGACTGAATAGAATTATATTTTTTTACCCAGGAGAGTACCCAATTACTGCAACAATTTCTTTTTATCTAATCGACAGATTGTAATGCATAGTTGTATGGGCAAGATATTTATTTAAAGTGACTGTCAGTAAGACCAAAGAGTCTGGGCATATGACTGGAATGTTGGTTGTGGCCCTGGTAATCTACAGAAAACAAACAATCTTACCAACATGCTGCCAAATGCAGTTCAGTGTGTCTATTTAAGGCGATTATCACACTGCTGCGGTTTCCGCATGCGGTGACGGTATGCAAGCGAGATAGCGCTCTGTATGCGTATAGCGCTGTCCCGTTCCGTGATACCGCGTAAGATACGTTGGCACAGTGTTCGACTAATTTAGTAAATAAAAATACGGTATACGGTATAGACCTCACCTAAGCTGCTCAACTTATACATCAACAAGCTGATAGAGGGGCTTAGTGGCATGCATGCGGGATGCTATGTGGGTAGCACTTGTGTTAACAGCCTAAGTTATGCCGATGACATGGTGCTGCTGAGCCCGGCTGTCAGCGCTCTGGAGGAGCTGCTTACCCACTGCGAAGCCTACGCCTTGACCCATGGACTGGAGTGACACGAAAAAGAGTGAGGTGTTAGTATTTAAAGCGGGAAAAATCAAGCCATACTATGTACCACCACCTATTGTGTTGAACTCTAGTCCATTAAAAGTGGTTGATAAGGTCAAATACCTGGGGCACATCCTCACGAGTGACCTAAAGGATGACTTAGACGTCGAAAGGGAGCGCAGGGCGTTGGCGGTCCGGAGTAACATGGTTACCCGCAGGTTTGCTCGTTGTTCAAGTGATGTAAAAATAACGCTATTTAAATCGTACTGTCAAACCTTGTACACGAGCAGCCTGTGGGTACAGTACACGAAACGGGCCTACAACGCCTTGCGCGTACAGTACAATAATGCCTTTAGAATGCTGATGGGACTGCCTAGCCGGTGCTCTGCATCGGGCATGTTTGTGGCAGTGCGCACGGATAGTTTTCAGGCTATAATTCGGAAAAATATAGCCTCATTACTAAGTCGTGTGCGAAGTCGTCCCAACAGCATTCTAAGGGAAATTGGCGACAGGTTTGAGTGTCCAATCGTAAAATATTGGACTGGGCAGATAAAAAGTGTCGCGCAATTTGAAGTGTAAATTTTTTATGTAAATTTTATAATTGTAAGTAAGTTAAATTATTAAGACTAACACTAGATTAAGATTTTTGTTTGTTTGTTACTAACACTCTATGGATACATGTTTGTCCGAAATAAAGAAATTTTATTTTTTATAGATTATCTCAGGTTACTTGTAGATTACTAGATTCAATAGGGTGGCAAGGTTAGTTAGTACGGCTAATTCAGAATGAAGTGTTAGTAGTGACTTGAAAACTTCTTGTTACATAATACAACTTTTATATTTATATTTCCACAC
Organism: Pammene aurita; assembly: GCA_947086415.1. NCBI lineage: Eukaryota > Metazoa > Arthropoda > Insecta > Lepidoptera > Tortricidae > Pammene > Pammene aurita. Next base: position 32,487,309 of record OX352294.1, read on the forward strand.
AATAGACTTTGATATAAACAGTGAATAGTGTTGTAGACCTGTCATTAGTTATTCTCAAAACAATGGTATTTGAATGAAATGTAAAAAATTCCAAGTATTTAACCTCTTTAATACAGTTAGCATCAAAAGTAACTACGCAAACAAAGACGTCAAAAGTCCTTTTTAAAATGAAATAAGAGCTTTCGACGTCTTCGATTGTGTAGTTACTTTTGATGCTGACTGTACATGGGTGATACATTACGTAAGACTTAATTTTTGGTACTTTTAGACTTCCTCTCCCTACTTATTGAAAAAAACAAAAAACTCGATCTAAATAAAAACCTGCTCCACCCCCCTATTAAATATTTGTAGAAACAATTTCAGACACGTTTTAAGGCGATTATCACACTGGCGCCGCAAACGGATGCGGCAACGGTGTGCAAGCGTGACGGCGCTATACACATGCCGAGCGCTATTTCGCTCGCGCCGCATGCGGAAACCGCCGCAAGCCGCCTAACATTTACATTTTTTTCCGGTGTAATTTTTTTTTTATTTGATCAAAATAAGAAATACTTGTAATTATGTTCTCGTTTTTAAGATAGCTGTATATAAATATAGCTGTCTCGGCGCCAATTACGAGTTTGTAGCTTTTGGCGTCGAGACACTCGGTCCGTGGGGCAGGGGTGCGCGCGGGCTCCACAGGGAACTGGGCAAAAGATTGAGGGAGGCCACAGGTGACCCTCGCGCAGGCAGCTTTCTCGCACAAAGACTCGCTATAGCGATTCAGCGCGGGAATGCTGCCTGTGTGATGGGCACCTTACCGAGGAGCCAAGGTTTGGAGGGTCGATTTTAGTTATATATTTATTTTTTAAGTTTAGACTTAATTTTAGTACTTTTGTTATATTCGTATTATTATTTAAGTTTATTTTATTAAATAAAGATATTCTTAGATATTATTGTATATAATAAAGACATTGTTTTTAATTAATAATTGAATGTTGCCAATTAAGACAATCCAAATAACATGTTTAATAAAATAATCAAGACATAGATTTGGAAGTATAATGAACTCACATGATTTTCACCCATTATTTTGTTAAAAACGGGACTTAATCGCGTTCACTAACTTTTATTACACACTAAATAATAAAACTTACTTCATTTATTTGATTAATTCAAATTTGAGGCTCTTGTAAATGATGTCCTAAATATCCTCAATAATTTGTAAGTGTGGTTAATAATAAAATCAAAATTACAAGTGTAAAAATAAAATGCTAGATCTATGCTGCTGTTTTTATGTGTTATAAGATATAACTTCTAAATTACATAGCTTTATCATAGTTTGTTTATATTTAATACTATCGAACAAAAAAAAAAGTCAGTTAAAAAAAAAAGTAGTTTCTTTCAATAAATAACTGTTGTAATTAATAAGTTATTACTTACTCTTTTTTGCGGTAGAATTACCAATAAACTTTAGTCAAGTAGGATAGTTATGTTATTCATACCAATAATCATAAAAAAAAACAAGCATGGCAAAACCCTACAAAATACAAATACTGTGTGTATAAGAAACATACCAAATTACAAAAAAGTGTCCACAGTGGAGCTGATGGAGACCGGAGGCAGGTAGTGGCTGCGGATCTGGTTGTGGAGGCGGGAGACTTCAGCGTCCAGGCTCTCGGTCTCACGGACTAGTTGAGTGAACTGCACTATACCTGTAATGTTTAGTGTATATTTAGGAGCATTGCACAGGCAGGCCCAAAACGATGCAGGTATTTGTCTAATACAATCATTTATCTGTATCTTTGTCTAATACAGATTACAATAATCTGTATCATCTGTATCTGGCACATGACAAGTTCTTACAAGTTACTGTATGTTCGCTGACAGTATGTCAACAGACGAGGTACTCTAGCACTGTCAGCAAGTGTTAAGATGTAAATCAAAGTTAGGGACTGCCCCTGCCTCAATTACAACATCAAGGGCACTGACTGAAAGTAAATTTTCACAGTGGCATACAAAGGTTGTAAAAAACAAAAATAAAAAAATCTTGTAAGCAAAAACAAAAAAAAATGGTTATTTACTTTTACAATAATCATCATAAACTTAGTGATTAGTATCTCCTTTTAAGCATTAATATAGCCTGTGACAGGAGGTATCACTCTTCCTTAGCTAAAGAATAGGAAAGAGCTGATATGCCAGTACCATACTAATCCATAATTTTATTGTAGCACTAAAAAGCATTCTAAACATATTTTTACACAAATACCTAATAGGGTAATTGTGCTAGTTTCCCGTCCAGGTCCAGTTTACCGTCCACTCGATTAAACTGCTGCAAATAAATGGAAAAAACTTTTTAAGGTTAACATAGTTTATATTTATAGTTTATTCTTTAGTAGATTTTTTTACTTTTAAGCTTTTATTTTGGGAAGAACTTGAAGATAAACTTATAAATAAGTATGTAGGTATTGTATACCACATGGTGGAACATAGTGATACCTACCAAAATATTGTAAGACCTTTCAATGTACCTATGTTTTTACAAATAAATTATTTGAGTTTGACGGAAAACTGACAAGAGTGGACGAAAACTAGCACAATCACTACTTCAAGTTACAGTCTCTGATAAGTAACAGGAATTATTTACAAGAGATCAAAATATTTAGTAAGATAACCTCTTATAACAATATAAACTTTGGTATTTTGCTGAGCATAGAGACTACATTACAAGGTAATAATCATTGTTCTAACCTTCCCGGTTGCCACTGAACCCATGACGCTTGATAGTTTCCATCTCAATCTGAACAACCATTGGGAACACAATCTGCATCATTTTCAGCATCTCATTGCCTGCAGCCTCTTTAGCTTCGTCTAATTTGCACGAATAGTCCGGGCAGTCCAGTGCGTCGATGATCTCGGAGAGAATCTGCCGGACCTGATCAACGGATACGTTTTGCGGCGATGCCATTGTTAAAAAACTTCATTCAGAAAAATAAATCTTTCTTTTCATGGAACCTCGTATCGTATATGCCTGCCTGCCACTGCCTTAAAATACCTAGATGTGATGTAGGCTGTAGGCTAGTTGTAGGCGAGATTAATTAATTTTTGATTTGACATTTATCAAACAGCATCTACCAAAGAAAAGACAAAAGAATTGAATCGTTTAAAACTATACCTTAAACACCACTCTACGCCAAAAACACACAATACGTTGAATACGTAGCGCTTAGAGTTACTTTGAATGCTGCTCAAACACTTACAGGCGCCACATAGTCTAATCCTTGGACGAAAAAAATTATAATCTATGGTCTAATCTGACAATCTAGCCAAACGTAGGCAAAATTTACCTCCTGCCCCGCCCCCTTTTGTTTATTTATTTATTTATAACCTACAATACCTACAAAAAATAAACTTTAGGAAGATGTGTTATTAAAAACATAAAAGTAATAAAATAATCCTAGTACATAAGAAGGTACTCTGTGCTAGTTACAATAAAAACGCTATCCGTCGAACCTACTGACTATTCGAGGTAGGTGAATATTAAAATTATATTTCTATCCTTACACAGATTTCTATAATTTATTCATGTAAATGTATTGTTACACGATAAGATAACTTATCATATCATAGTCATTAACAATTTATCTATGACTGCTATTTATCAAGTGTTTTGGTGGTATAGATATTACTCATTTAGTTAATGGTTTGCTTGAATTGTTGTAGTAAATATGGAGGATGAAATAGAGGAGATGGAGTCCCGGCCTCCGAGCGCCCGCCGGAACTTCTCTCTCCGCAACAATGCAGCCAGACAAGTGGCCATCAACTTTATGCCGTCCAGGCAGCTGGGCAGTAAGTATTGACTGTTTGTTACTAGATAATGTTTGTAGGTGCCATTTTGTTATTGTGTAGACACTCATAAATAACTCAATTAGCCTAAAAAAATGGCTCCACATACTTTTGCAAGAATGACTTGTGCAGCAGTTTCACTTATTATGGTATAGGTCTGGCCAGTAAAAAAAATCACAAGCCTTATTTTCAATAAATCTTGTTTGAGTCTGTACCTACTTTATATTGTTGGGGGGCGTCCATTAATCGCGTCATATTGTATAGGGGGGGGAGGGGGTCAAGAAAAAATCACCAATGATCACCACAGGGGGGAGGGGGGTCTGGGCACATATCACGTGTAATTTTTTTGTTCCTTGTGCTATACTTTATTATGGTCAATAAAATAAAAATTATCAACTTTTAAATGACTCAAACTGTCAAAAGCAGAGTAAAATTGCACTAGCACTATGATTGTAAATAATTTTTAATGGCATTTGACATATTATTTTGTGAAGTAGGTTTTTAGGGTTCCGTAGCGAAAGTGGCAAAAACGTAACCCTTATAGTTTCGTTACGTCCGTCTGTCCGTCCGTCCGTCCATATGTCACAGCCATTTTACTCAGAAACTATAAAACGTATCTTAATAAATATTAAAATATAAGGTGTGTTTTTGTATGCCGCTACTTAGTTTTGTAGTAAAATTGCTGAAAAAGATATTTTAAGGAGGAGCACTAGTCCATTACATATAATTATTTGTCAAAAACTTTTTTTTTACTTAATATCGTCATGTCTCGATAGGTCTTTCAAAATAACATTGAGGTCTGTTTGAATTTTTTTTTTATTTAGTGAATATTTTAAGATAAAATTACCCCGTAAGTCTAAAAAACTTGTGTCCCCCCTGTCACTTTTGAACCGGAGATCCAAAAAATATGAAAAAAATTGAGGACATTATCGGTTTAGGAATTATTGAGTTATCTTCTAAAAACTCATTTCATTCATACGCAGATCTTTTGATATTACTTTTTCGAAACCGTGTGGTCCGACACTCACTTGGCCGGTTTTTTTCTATTAAAGATAATTTTATATGTATACATGTAGTCTGATTTTTTTACCCTTTACGTGTACGTACGTTACGTAAGTAGGTTCACGTGTTGGAAAACTGTACTTACTTTAGTTAGAAAAAAATTACACGTCATATTGGACAGGGGGGGGAGGGGTCCTGAAAATATCACCAAAGATCACCATGGGGGAGGGGGGGGTCTAAAACAAGCCAAAAACGTATGACGCGATTAATGGACGCCCCCTTGCTTGTAATGTGTAGATGTTAAATTAATATAATTAAATAATATTAAAACAAAAAAGAACCGACTTCACTTAGCATCCATCTTTCCAACAGCAAATGCTCGAGCTGCTGTAGAAAATACTCAAATCACTATAGGTGTGCCTATAATAGTTGAAGAGTTCCTTCGATTTCTCCAGGATCCCATCATCAGATCCTGACCTGGTTATAATGGGACCAACTGTGAAGTATACTCTTTCAAACAAAAAAGAATTTTCCAAATCGGTTCAGCCGTCTTCGAAAAATCGGTGAACATACATAAAGAAAAAAATAGCAAAAACAAAGATCCCGACGAATTGATAACCTCCTCCTTCGAAATCTTGAAGTCGGTTGAAAAGCACACAATAGCACACATTAATAATATGTATTTTATTTTATTAATTTTGAATACCACTAGTACAAAAGTGTACTAAAGGCAGGGTAAATGTGTGCATGCCAATGCACATATTTACCACAAACACAAAAACATTTATTCTTTGTGATGCCTGTGCCCTAAAATAGGACATATATACCAATAATAATAAATAAAAGTTAGTGCTAAAAACTAATAAGTGTTAATTTAATTTTGTTATCATTAAAGACAATTCACTAATTTTATATATTTTTTAACTCTTTTTCTTATCACCTCGCCTATTAGCAGTATCTTTAGCGGCTCAAATTACATTGAATCACCACTTAGCTAATAGCAGCTTGTACGAGAACACTGATTATCCTAATTATGTTACAATTAGTATGATTCAGACAGTCTGTTACGGGCCATCAAAGGAATAGCACTGGCCTGTTGCACATACACACAGTTATTATTATTTTTACGAAAACATTCTATGCTTGAAGTTTATAGTTTAACTTTACATTTTGTAAAAATGTATACTACTCAACAGTTACTGTGTAAACTTAAATAGATGTCATATATAAAGGAACAATGCGACTCTAGTGAAAAGTGGTAGAAGTCAAAATGACTCAGTGAAAAAGGGCATAAGTCCTACAATATAATGTACGGCACTTGTGCCCTTTTTCGCTGAGTCAATTTGACTTATACCCCTTTTCACTAAGGCCATTATAATTGACCAAGGCCTGCGTCACTTAAATAAAACTACTAGTACTTACATTTATTAAAATAATTTTATTTGTTCTCTAGTTGTAGTTTCTGTGTAATTGTAAAAACCTTAAGCTTTTTTCAAAATATTTTAACCGCTACAATTAATTAACTGGCAATAGATTTCATTACTTTTTTAAAGTTGATTCCTTCGTGACATAATAATGGTTCTTGGCAGTGTTTGAGGCATTGCATAAATTTTACTTTAGTCCACCAATTTGTTTTACAACTTTTCTAATAAAAAAAAGAAAAAAAGAATTTCTAGCTTTTTCCCAACTGTTTGCAATATACTTCAACTCTAAATAAATTGTCTTACATGCAAGGCTGTGGTGCACAGATAATTGTCCAGACTAAGCAAGTGATCAGTGTTTAACTAAAGACTCCTGTGCCATGATGGATGAGTCTGTGACATCTGTGACTTCTGTGTGTGACATAGAACTGCAGGAACTGATTAGAGGTACCTACCTGTTATTTGTTTCAAGAATGTTTATTATACTGTATTATTGTTTATGTTTCACATTGCGGATTCCTGAGATTTTTCACATGATGTATAGGGTGGTTGTGCTAGTTTCCCGTCCAGGTCCAGTTTACCGTCCATTTGATTAAACTGCTGCAAATAAATGGGAAAAACTTTTTAAGGTTGACAAATTTTATATTTATAGTTTATTCTTTAGTAGATTTTTTAATTTAAAGCTTTTATTTTTGGCAAAACTTGAATATAAATAATAATAATAAAAATAACAATAAATATTATAGGACAATCTTACACAAATCGACCTAGGCCCACAGTAACTCAATAAGGCTTGTGTTATGGGTACTAGACGACGATATATATAATAGATAAATATGGATAAATACTTAAATACATAGAAAACACCCATAACTCAGGAACAAATTTCTGTGATAAACACACAAATAAATGCTCTGACCAGGATTCGAACCCGGGACCTCCTGCTTCGTAGGCAGTGGCACTACCGACTGGGCTAGGAGGCCGTTAATATAAACATATAAATATTTATGGACGGAAAACTGACAAGAGTGGACGAAAACTAGCACAATTACCCTACAAGGAAAAAAAGGGCACATGCGAGTCAGACTCACACCCTGAGGGTCCCGTATTCGTACATCACACCATGTTAAAACATTCACCAAACATTGCTGTTATGAAAACAAAAATCTTTGGATTGAGGGACAAAGTTTGACTATGCCATTGACAAACTGTTATAAATATGTTTTTGGACAACTTACACTGCTTCAATTAAAATTGTTATTTGTAATAATATCATTAATCACATTCACATCGTTGTCTAAATAAAATATTTTTTTTTACCTAACACAGAGTGACGAATGAACAGTATTTTCCTGTTAGGTATTAGCTTTCAGTATTCACTACATAGCTGTATAGTTCTTACGCCATGGACATAAGGTCTATTACAGTGTGCATTAAAAACACGCTCCGACTGTCTGACAATTTTTCTTAGCTAAGCATTCATTTACATTCTTGATGTATATACTCGTATAGTTTCATTGGTTTCTGCAGTATTTGTGTCTTTATAATGGCGGTGTTTCAATTGCGTATGTATGTTTTTATTATAAATAAATTAAAATTAGGGTTTTTCAATATTAGTTTAATGACAAGTTTTTTTTGACAAGTGGTCTATTATATTTTAGTGAGTACCTACTAGGTATATTTATGTTAATATTATACCTAAGCCACAATACTTTAGCTTTATTGTATTTGTCTGGGTTGTGAAAGTGATAGAGGACAAATTTAAATCATATAAAAAACAAAATGGTGTCAACAATGGAGTTGGCCGCTTGAAAGTTTTTACAGATGTCGCCGGCGTAGGTTGTACCTGTCAGTCTTACCAATAGTGCCAAATTCTTGTTCTTTTGTGGAATTTTCTGGAGTGGATTCTAGCACTTTAAGCCAAATCACATAGAACAATACAGTCACAGGAAATGAAATGAAATGAAATGATTTATTCATGTATGTGGAGATTGGGTTACATTTGCAGTTATAATTGCTATTTTTATTGGTATCTCCAAACTCTACCTTTTCAGGCGTACATACGATTTCACCTTATTCTAAACTTATAATGAATCAATCTAAAATACAGAGTTGGTACAAGGAGATAAATTATACAAAGGCTTAGCAAGTAAGTACATATAAAAGTCATGTCAAATAAAAAAAAAATCATTGGATTAAGTATTTAAATATGTCACAAAGTTATATATATAAAAAAAAATCATTGGATTAATATCTTAATTAATATCACAAATTACAAGTTACAACGGGTCATTCAAATATTCATTTACGCTATAATAGCATTTGTCACTAAGCAATCTTTTTACTGAGTGCTTGAATAGCCTTAAATTATGGTCCTTAAACGAGACAGAGATGTGCAAAATGGTTTAGAATAAGTATTTAAATATAAAATGCAAATACTTTCATGATTTACTATTTCAAATGCAAAATACAAAATACTTAGCAAAATTGTATTTCAAATACTAAATACCAAATCTAGACACACGGCAGTGTGTCCGCCAAGTTCGAGCAAAAAAAAGCGACACACCGGCCGTGGGTTATATTACACGAACCATTTCGGGCCAATTTCGACCACCCTATAACTCCAAACATATTTTATCTACGCATATTTAATACTTACTACGCATAGTTTTAATAGAAAATTGTATACTTGACACATTGCAGTCCAAAGGTCGATTCATTGCATTGAAAAGGTGTGTGGTGTGTGAAAACTTGCCAAGTAACATCATTAAAAAGTACTGAAAATAATAAATGTTATCAGGAAACTGCTAAAAAAACCGGTGTGCGTTTCTCTGACTATTATAATTTTAGGTATTTCTATGTAACGTGATACTTATTCAAAATGTACCTTAAAAACTGCTGGAAATCAAGTGTGCATTCCTATAACTATTTATGATTTGAGGTATTTTTATGGAACTTGGTACTTATTCAGATCTCACTTCTGTTATAGGCGAATCATTCCCATAGTATCGAACTTGGCAGCCTTTCACATTTATGTTTTTGATGGGATAGGTATTTACAAAATACTTTTTTAAAATACAAATGCTTTTTAGAATTCCGTCGCCAAGATGGAAAAACGGAATCCTTATCTCGTCATGTCCGTCTGCCCGTGATCATATGTCATAGTCATAGCATAGCCATTTTAATCAATAAATATAAAGTAAATTTTAACTGCAGGTGAGTTTTGTGTGCCACTAATTTGTTTTGTAGGTAAATGGTTAAAATATTTTTTAGGGTCGGCACTCGATACATGTAAATGAATGTTTTTTTTTCATGCTCTGATAGTGAGTTACATTTATCTATATGGATCCAATTGTCATTCATTTCGGTTCCAGGGAATTTACTTTCCAAGTATGTATATTTTTTTTAGTTTCAATGCAATGCAAATTCGGTACCAAAATGGATTTCTGTTTGATACGATTTCCATTCTTATAAGCGCTGGTATCCTGACGATAAGACTGTCCGATTTTCAATCTGGAGGTCTCGGGATCGAATCCCGACTATGTACCACTGAGATTTTCGGAACTTATGTACGAATTATCGGTTGATATTTATCAGTCACTTTTCGGTGAAGGAAAACATCCCGCAGAAACCGGAACTAATCCCAATAAGGCGTAGTTTCTCCTCTGGGTTGGAAAGTCACATGGTAGTCGCTTTTGTAAAAACTAGTGTCTATGCCAATTCATGTGATTAGTTCGCCAAACCGGGACAAACGCTACGAGGATGATGATTTCCATACTTATGTTAACTCTCCATTTCAAAACAGACGACTAGTTACAAAATTACGAGATCGTCAGAAATGAGTGCCTTTTTTCCCTTGGTTACGCGGTGTCCTGTCCTACCAATCACCCACGTAGGAGCAATATAACTATAACCTGTTAAACCTACCCTTTCTACCAACATTATATTAAATTACAAAAAAAAGTATTTTGTATTTTCAACATAGAAAATGGGTCCAAAAAAGTACTTCAAATAAAATACAAAATGCTTTTGTTAAAAAGGTATTTAAATACAAAATAGGAAATAGGTATTTTGCATTTTGTATTTACATTTTAAATACCAGTATTTCAAATAAGTCACATCTCTGGACAGGTATAACCTATGCTGTACCATCTGGCAAAACCATTGACAGTTGCCTTCCTCTTTAAGGCTTCAGGCAAAAGGCCTAAACCGAACAATGTTGCTTTAATTTTATTAAAAATGAATAAAATCAAAGTACACCCTGAAATTGGCGAATTCACCTCGCTAAAACTGGCGAGAAGTAAAAGCCATTACATGAAAAAAATAATAAAAAATGGCTAGTACCCCGACCAGCACGGCTAGCAATGACAGTTACTCGCGACTTTGAACTAAAATCCTTAGCACAACTTTGAGTTCTTTTCTTGTCACGTCAGGTCACGTGCAGCCGTGCAGATGAGCTCCGCACACAGCCGGTTAATTTTACTTCTTTGCATTTTGACCTGACGTATGCCTGACGTTAGGTTTTGAAACTTGAATGAAACCGGAAAGTGTGTGCATTTAGTATGACATAGAGCAGGGGTCGGCAAACCGCGGCTCTTTGAAGGGTCAGTTGTGGCTCTTCAAGTTCCGCAAAATTAAAAAAAAAATCAAATATTACAGTGAAAAACAGAAAACTTATGAACTTCCAAAAAATCCATATTTTCCGCCATCAGGCTCTTTGTCAAAAAAGTTTGCCGACCCCTGACATAGAGCTTTATGAGTATGACATATGCGCATTCCTTAGAGAATTGAATCCTCAAAGGCGCCTCCAGGTGACCTGCTTCGGTAACCGCGCGTATTCAGCAAACTGACACGAAAACCGAGCGTTTGCTTTGACTCTTCATCGCTTGCGAAGTCCGCAGTCTTTTAAACTTTTTTAACTCGACTTGTTTTAGATACGATACGCTTAAAGCGCAATGCTTCCCACAATGCGTTACTGGAGGAGGCCGCGGACGAGCCGGACTCCACCGACAGGCAGGCCGACATCATTGTGCACGAGATGGAGCAGCACTCGAGGCTCATGGAGGACAACCCGGAGGCCGAGGAGCTACGCAGGTAGTGACGTATACACGAGGGAAGTGCCCGCGAGGAATCATCATGTCAATGCATCCCACAATGCTTTACTGGAGGAGGCCGCGGACGAACCGGACTCTACCGACAGGCAGGCCGACATCATTGTGCACGAGATGGAGCAACACTTGCGGCTCATGGAGGACAACCCGGAGGCCGAGGAGCTGCGCAGGTAGTGACGTATACACAAGGGTAGTGCCCGCGAGGAACCATCATGCCAATGCATCCCACAAAGCGTTACTGGAGGAGGCCGCGGACAAGCCGGACTCTACCGACAGGCAGGCCGACATCATTGTGCACGAGATGGAGCAGCACTCGAGGCTCATGGAGGACAACCCGGAGGCCGAGGAGCTGCGCAGGTAGTGGCGTATACACTAGGGAAGTGCCAGCGAGGAATCATCATGTCAATGCATTCCACAGTGCGTTACTGGAGGAGGCCGCGGACGAGCCGGACTCTTCCGACAGCCAGGCCGACATCATTGTGCACGAGATGGAGCAGCACTCGAGGCTCATGGAGGACAACCCGGAGGCCGAGGAGCTGCGCAGGTAGTGACGTATACACAAGGGTAGTGCCCGCGACTCCCGCGAGGAACCATCATGTCAATGCATCCCACAATTGCCCCTGTTGCCACCCCCCTGTATCCGCGCCTGAGCTGAAACAGCTTTTTCTTGTTCCTCGTCGCCATGGTTACGTTCCCCTGTCTTAACACATTGAGTGACGGGAACCCTCCAGGCGGGGATTTGTAGGCTCGTTCCTAGACCGGTTACGAGGTGTTATATATATATATGTAGTCCTCCTCATCGATTTCGATGACGGCGACCCTAGTTCAATATTGACTATTATGACTAATAATGCTAGCTAGGCGGAACTTGGTCTTAAATACCCTATTGCACATGTGGCAATAGAGCTGGCCAGTTGCGTTGTAGGTGTACACGTAAGAGGGCTTAGGTCTCTCTTTACGTAGTTTATTTATTTATCGTATGGCTACATGTCACTGGGTATAGATAGGCATTTCTTTCCTGGGATAGTAGTAGTGGGAAAGTAGATGATAAAGAAAATCCAGTGAGTGCTGCGAGGTCCAGATGGGACAGTGCAGCTGCCAAGTTTGTTACTCTTTTAGCACCACCCAGGGATCACGTGTAGGGTTGTCTAAGGTGTTTCCTACGGACGCAGAGTAACTTTGATCCCTAAACTAAACTTTACGTAGTTGCCTTTTTACGTCTAAGGTTGTGAGACGGTTATGTTCGAATGTTTTCACGCTGTCATAGACGGTAGAACGGCAAGATGACCTTTTTTCAGCGAACTCCTCCCAACGCTCAGGGTCGATAGCGCAAGCATGCAGCCTATAACGAAGCCTAATAACGAAAGTAATTAATAATAATAATAATAAATACTCTTTATTGCACACCTCATACAGTTACAAGCACAAATTTTACAATTAGATAAATTTAGGTAGAGGTAACAACAGGCGGTCTTATCGCTAATGAGCGATTTCTTCCAGACAACCTTTGGGTAGTGGAGACTAGAGAAAAACAATAAGCAGTAGGTGGTGCATAGAAACAAAAGAGACGAAATAGATAACACAGCACATTCATATGAATATACATACTTAAATAAATACAAAATAAACATACATATACGTACATATATACATATATAATACACACAGTAAGAAACAACAGTGTCAACTTAAAAACCTAAGGAAGAGATAAATAGTATTCCTTAAGTTGCGGTTTAAAGCTACCAATAGATTGCGCGCGTTTTATGTTGAGAGGGAGAGAATTCCACAAACGAACGGCCTGGAACGTAAATGAGCAATTATAAAATTTGGAAGATGAAGATGGCACTTTTAATGGTAATTGTTTGTTTCTAGGGAAGCCCTGCGAGATTTACCACAAGGCTTGACGATGAAACGCCACGTCAGGGCCAAGCTGTCTGCCTCGGTCAGCCTCCGCTCCAAAAGCAAGCCCATTTCTCTCTGCAAGCGGTTCAAGTACAGGATGAGCTTCCTTTGGAAAAGGGTGAGATTGATCAAACAAATCATCATCATCCTCCTAGCATTTGTTCCCAGACTTTTGGCATGGCTCCATTGAGCCTTGAGTCTACTGGGCTTCCTATCCCATCAGCGCTTTTTATGCGGTAACCATGAACAGACAAAAAATTAATTTATTAGGTGGGTCCACACCTGACGCACTGCCTCGCGAGGAAATTGCCGCGAGAGGCGGCTCGGCTAGTGTGAATGTGCCTCGCCCGAGGCAATGCGGCCGAGCGTGCGTTTGCCTCGGCCAAGGCACGTCCACCACTAGCCTCGCTGCCTCGCACGGCCATTTCCTCACGAGGCGTCAGGTGTTGCCCGCCTGTTTAAACTAAAAACACATATTCTAAATATTCTAGGTCTTAATTCAGGTCACCTTAAGAAAAACTTAACCATCGGATTTTTTTTCTAATGGGGGTTTACGCGATCGAGATTTTCACTAGATGGCAGCACCGTGACGAAAGGTCTTTTTGACAGCAGCTGTCAAAATCTATCAATAAAAGAAAATTATTAAACATGATTGGTGGATTATGACAGCTAGACCTGACGCCACGGTGCTGCTATCTAGTGAAAAACTCGATTGCGTTAACCCACATTAATTATTTGTCACCAGACTCGCGACCGATTCCGAGACTTCATTTTCTCCATCGAATTGTGGTACGAGCCCATCCGCTCCATCGAGGGTCATTTCGGCTCCGCCGTCGGCTCCTACTTCTACTTTCTACGATGGCTGTTCATGCTTGATGTGTTGTTGGCAACTGTACTCATTGCCTTCGTGGTGGTGCCTCAGACATTGCATGATCAAACGAGAAGTGGAACCAGGGAGAGAAGTTTTCCGGACTTTGTCAGTGGAAAGGTAAGTGGAGAGGTTTCTAAGACCCTAGGTAACTAAACTATTCTAGTTAAAAAAAAACCGGCCAAGTGCGAGTCGGACTCGCGCACCGAGGGTTCCGTACAAACCTATAACAAGCAAAAGTTGTAGTATACTAATTTCAATTTAATTTTGATAATTTTACTAAAAATGTCTACTTTTTGTATTTTTTCCATTTCTATGACGTTGCTTCGTGCCAAATTTCAAGTTTCTGAGTTCACGGGAAGTACCCCGTAGGTTTTGCGAGTGCCAAAAAACTCTAAAATTTTCAGCATAAACGACTGTATCTTTTGATTGCGTTGGCTTTTAAGTTTGATTTTTTACAGCTCCAAGGGACAATAGACTTGAGTATTTGATATCAATTTCAGCTTGATACCTCCACGCGTTCCTGAGAAAAATGGTCTTGACAGACAGACAGACAGACAGACAGACAGACAGACAGACAGACAGACAGACAGACGGACAACAAAGTGATCCTATAAGGGTTCAGTTTTTTCCTTTCGAGGTACGGAACCCTAAAAACAAGATGATGTCGGATATCATAAACAGGGTTAAAATATTAGGACTTGATTTTAGATATGTAATGTCCGTAAGAATATCGACAAATGGTGACTAAATGTTGATATATAAATATTTTAAAGTCGTAATTCAAAACATTAGTAAACTTTAACGCCCCAAGCAAAAAGAGACCCTTTGTAATAAAGAGTGTTTATTATTATTATTATTATTTATTATGAGAGGCGTGAAATGTGAATACTTAAAAAAAAATAACCAGGTTTTCTTATGATCAGTTCAAAATCGGTTCAGCAGTTATAATTATTGTAATATGTGAATTTATTGATTCCAGGGTTTCCTCGAAGACTCTCTGCTATTCTACGGGCACTACCACACCGGCACCGTGGCGCCGGGCTACAGCATGCCTCTTGCCTACTTCTTCACCATGATCTGTCTGTATCTCATGTTCTTCGCTTTATTGTGCTATAGGTAAGTTTTATATATATATCTATTGAAATCTACCCTACTTGTTGGAAAACTTACCTAACAGTCCAACTAACCAACGTCATTCCCTAAATACTTTAGGCGGTTCCACACCTGACGCACTGCCTCGCGAGGAAATTGCCGCGCGAGGCAGCTCAGCTAGTGTGGACGTGCCTCGGCCGAGGTAAACGCACGCGCGGCCGCAATGTCTCGGGCGGGGCACGTCCACACTAGCCGAGCTGCCTCGCCTGGCAATTTCCTCGCGAGGCGGTGCGTCAGGTTTGGACCCGCCTACTATTTACAAACGTACGTAAGCTATGTCCAGATCTTGCGGATCATGCGCCCCTAGCGCGTACTCTAAACGCTTGCAAATCGCACACGTGCTGCTCATCGTACTACGTATTACACGCGACTCGCGAGTCATTAGCAGCTTTTCAAAATCAGGAGAATTTGCCTCACGTGTGCCGCAACTGGACGCATCTCTAATACCTCGGCCACACTATGCCCCTCGCGCTGCCCCTCGCGCTGCTCCTCGCGCTGCCGCGGTGTTGCCCTCTCCGGCCACACACTGCCCTACTCGCGCGATTATGATATGCGGCTCTTTGACTCGCGCCAAAAAACCGACAAAATAGGGAGCGGTGGGCATGACGAGGAGCATGACGAGCGGCATGACGAGGAGCATGACGAGCGGCATGACGAGTAGCGCGGCCACACTATGTCTCTGCCTACTTCCCTCGCTACTTCCCACGCCGCTCGTCGAGTGTGTGGCCGAGGTATAACGTCACGAGCGCGAACTGTGCATGTATTTCCGTTGCCTTGATATACTTTTTTGTCGGAAATTTTTAACAAGGTTTATTTTGTTATAGAACTGCATTGTCATACCGAAGAAACTTTATAGAGACCGCGCGTATCGGCGGCATGAGCCACGTGTTTGCCAGCAAGGTAATGTTACTTATATTATTTAAACTTTTTCCACAAAACAAAAGAAAATGTACAAATGGCGGACTTAATGCCAATTTTTTATACACATTTGTATATTCAAGTCTTCTTCCTCCTAGCGTTAGTCCCGGCTAGGGGTCCGCTTGACAACCTATTTTTATACATTTGTATATTCAAGTCAAATTATTTATACCTCTGCCTTCTAGTGCCCTAACCTGGGTTGGGCTGTTAGACTTTCGATACCTGTTAGGAACAGGATCGACTTGCTTACTCCTATTTAGGGTTCCGTAACCAAAATGGCAAAAATGGAACCCTTATAGTTTCGTCATGTCCGTCCGTCTGTCCGTCCGTCCGTCCGTCCGTATGTCACAGCCATTTTACTTGGAAACTATAAGACGTATTGTAATAAAATTTAGTCGTAAGGTGTATTTTGTATGCCGCTACTTAGTTATCGAACGAGCGGAGCGTAAGCGAAGCAAGTTCTTACAAACAACTTCTGGCTAGTGGGACGTCTCGGGATTTCGATGGCTTTTTGATTTTGAGAGTTTGTTCCGTGATAACTTTAGTAAAGCTTTTCTGATCTTCATGAAATTTGTTGGGGTTGTAGCAGAGACACATACTCGTATAATTTGAGAGTTCGTATATGAGCAAGATCGACTAAGGGGTCATGGAGCTACAAGGCGCTTAAAAATCATCATATGGGTCTTGTTATATTGGTCATCTCGTTTGCAAGGAAATCGCGAGTTCTGAGTTCGAAGCGGACTCCTAGTGTCTCAGAGAAATAAACCAATGGAGTGGTAATTGTCAGGCGTCCCCCTCTGCCAAAACTACAAGACCACTGGTCATCTCGGTTATATAAAACTAGTTGTCGCGCGTCAAACGCCATTCAATGAATGTCAGTCAGCGCGGAACGATCTGAGGTAAAAATGCCGAATTGCTGCGTGTTTTCATGTAAGAAAAGATCTGATATATCTAGTTTACAGAAGGATAACGTTTCTTTTCATCTGTAAGTATAATTACGTCTAAATATCATCAAATAGTGCACGAAATTAGCAAAAAACTAAAAAATATTGTCAACCAAAAAGTGTTGCCACTTAATGGTCACTACATCTGCTTTAGGGTAATTTTTAAACTTGACTCTTTATAGTACATTGTACCATCGGGTTCATAATTGCATACCTACCCAATTTATCAATGAATTCATTCATAAATTGGGTATGCAATTATGAACACGATTACATCGAGGAAGGTAAGTGAAATATTGCAAACAAGAGTACCTAATCGACTCCAGTGCGGCAGAAATACGTCCGCGATTATGTCATTCATTGTCATTGGCAATACACTTAAAAGATACTCCGTGGGTTAGGCAGAGACCCATTCGACATACAGCCATAATTGTAAAGCATTGCTCTGTTAAAAAAGCAGTGTGTCTGTGTGTGTGTGTGTGTTGTTATTAAATTGTTTCTAAACATATTTTAATCGACTTTTAAATTATTGAAATTTGTCTATGGTCTCAAAATTACAGCTACCATAAACAAATTTCCGTTTTAATAGACAAATTTCAGCTAGTGTGATGAATTCCGCTCTAATGTGTGGCGCCCCTTAAGTGAAATATACTTGTAGGTGCTTGAAATAACGATATTCCTGTTTAGAAATTAATTCGTTCCTTTATTTTCACCATACATTTTATGTAGCATTTTAATTTTGTATGGATTATACTTTATTTATTATAAGGTACGTTATACACACTTATCCCCTTAAATAGGCACTTCTAATTTCTGACTCTGGTATCACTGTACCTAACAGGTAAGTTTTAGTGATGGGACAGCACAAAAATAAATGTCGATATTAACATTAGCAGTATGTTATACTTTTTATTTACAATAGAAAATGAAGAAGAGATAATAGAAATAGAAACACAAATTGGAAACAGATGCCCATTACAATCAAAATATCAACTGCGAAGGACTCTGGAACATCACGATGTCGCTAGTGACTGATTCATCATTGTTCATTACAGTGAAAAATTCACTGAGGTGGATAGAGGAACGTCTAGTGTAATTGGAAGCACATTGGAACGGTAATCTAAACACGTGGGTTCGAATCCCGTGATGTTCCAGAGTTCTTTGCAGTTCATTGTTTCATTGTAATAGTTATTTGTTTCCAATTTGTAGTATTTTCCACTAAATATAAAAGCAAATACACATCAAAAGATTAAATTGATAATATAAAAGTTATTCTAATTCAGCTTGCAAGATTTGTCCTGAACAAATAGACAAACTAACTTACGTAGAATACTAACATTGTAAGTAATATGCTGGTAGAAAAACTTGATATTTAATCACAATTTAACGTTATAAATAGCTAAACCTTATACGAGCTAAAGAAACAAAAATATATAAATAACCTACGATCAATGTTTCTCTGCATCCGTAGGAAACACCTTAGACAACCCTACACGTGATCCCTGGGTGGTGCTAAAAGAGTTACAAACTTGGCAGCTCTATTGTCCCACTAGTGGAGTACGGGAACGCCTTTTTTAGGGTTCCGTAGTCAACTAGGAACCCTTATAGTTTCGCTTTGTCTGCCCGTCCGTCCGTCCGTCCGTCCGTCCGCGGATAATCTCAGTGACCGTTAGCACTAGAAAGCTGAAATTTGGTACTAATATGTATATCAATCACGCCGACAAAGTGGTAAAATAAAAAGTGGAAATTTTTTTTTTATTAGGGTACCTCCCCTATACGTAAAGTGGGGAGTGATTTTTTTTTCATTTCAAGCCTAACGTGTGATATATTGTTGGATAGGTATTTAAAAATGAATAGGGGTTTCCTAAAATCATTTTTCGATAATGTAAATATTTTCGGAAATATTCGCTCCAGAAGTAAAAAAATATGCGTCCCCCCCCCTCTAACTTTTGAACCGTAAGTTTTAAAAATATGAAAAAAATCTCAAAAGTAGAACTTTATAAAAACTTTCAAGGAAAATTATTTTGAACTTGATAGGATGAATAGTTTTTGAAAAAAAATTACAAAATAATTTCTGAACTAAGTTTGTAATTTAACCGCATAAGCAGGTGTTTATTGTACCTGTAATTTCTACAAAATTACAATGAAATGACGTGCTTTCAAATAAAGTAAAAACGGTGAAAATCGGTTCACGCAATAAAGAATTATTCCATAAAAATCATCTTCCATACTTTAAGCTCGCGCGCAATAGTTTACTTAATTTGCCGATAGATGTCGCTGTACGTGGAACTCTCATATCATATCCTACATGGCGGTGTTATTAACTCTTAAGTGGGGACACTTACTGTGACGGACGGAAAACTACGGAACCCTACACTGAGCGTGGCCCGACACGCTCTTGGCCGGTTTTAACCTATAAAAATTACATAAATCACAAGTCCGATTTTATTTTGTGACCTGTTAGAATACGTTAAGTACTAATGATAAAAAATATATTCTAACAATTGTTAGCATCGCGCTAGGTATAATACATGTATTTGGTTGCTACACATAGAAAAGATTATTCAAGTTTAATTTTTCTCCACCAGGCTATCGCTTTTTACTATTGCAACATAACTTCACATTTTATAACGGTTTTGTCAAGAGCATATGTCGTCTTAGCCATTTGTAATTCGTTTAGAATTCAAGGTCACTTATATTTTGACAAATTGTTTTCGATTATGCTCACATAATCTTATTGACCAAACTGTTATAAAATGACAGATGATGTTGAAATAGTTGAATGCAATAGTATGGTAAAGGAAAATATATCTTGTATAATCTTTTCTTGTTGTTATTAACAAATATCTATATAATACCTAGCGCGACGTCAAAAACTGTTAGAAAATATTTTTTCCTATAAGTAATGAATCAAGTATGTATCATATCATATTATCTAACTAAAAAAGAAAACCACACTTGTGAGTTATCGAAGCTCAAAACTGTTCGCGTACTGTAATATACCTGGACCTCGCAGCACTCACGGGATTTTCTTCATCATCTGCTTTCCCACCAGGGACCGGAAAACCCCTTCATTTATTTAATCGTTTCGATAGGGTAACCCTATTAAAGTCTTACCCTAATGATAGGGTTACCCTATCGATATGGAAATCATTTTGAATAGGCTTAACCCTTTTCAATGTGGTTTCCGAGTCGAATGGGGTAAAGATAGCTTTAATATTTACCGCTTACCCTATCATAGGGCTACCCTTTTCCTGTCTCTTTTCTACGCAGGCAGGCGGTTCTATCTTTCTCATTTGAACAGGAGAGGTGGCGGCGGAACAAATTGAGTGAATCTAAGATTTGCTGTCGTTTATTCATTCTGGAAAAATCACACTCACAGTCCAGTCCTCTGCTCGCGTACACAACTTTAAATTAAATAATTTCTGTTAAAGAAATGTGTTTTACCTTCACTTTATTTTTGCATAGTTCGCACGTACTGATGAGTTGGGCAATAATTATTTTGAATAAGAATAAAAACACAATTTTTATTCATATTCAAATCGATTTGACACAAACCAATACATTCATCCTCCTAGCGTTTGTCCCGGCTTTTGCCACGGCTGAGTTGAGCCTGTGGTCCGCTTGGCAACCTAATCCCATGAATTGGTGTAGGAATTGGTAGTCGTTTTCAGCTAATTATGGGATATACGATTTTAAGCTCACATGGTCATTCACATTATAAATATTAGTTGAAACGGGGTATTTACCATGTATATTAGCGTTTTTGGGC